>JAVGWX010000021.1:37162096-37199596 GCA_036924085.1 Ariolimax columbianus
GGATGTAATTTAGTTCCATTAAAAGTTAGTAAAGGTTTGCAGTCTGGATGTAATTTAGTTCCATTAAAAGTTAGTGAAGGTTTGCAGTCTGGATGTAATTTAGTTCCATTAAAAGTTAGTGAAGGTTTGCAGTCTGGATGTAATTTAGTTCCATTAAAAGTTAGTGAAGGTTTGCAGTCTGGATGTAATTTAGTTCCATTAAAAGTTAGTGAAGGTTTGCAGTCTGGATGTAATTTAGTTCCATTAAAAGTTAGTGAAGGTTTGCAGTCTGGATGCAATTTAGTTCCATTAAAAGTTAGTGACGGTCTGCAGTCTGGATGTAATTTAGTTCCATTAAAAGTTAGTGAAGGTTTGCAGTCTGGGTGTAATTTAGTTCCATTAAAAGTTAGTGAAGGTCTGCAGTCTGGATGTAATTTAGTTCCATTAAAAGTTAGTGAACGTTTGCAGTCTGGATGTAATTTAGTTCCATTAAAAGTTAGTGAAGGTTTGCAGTCTGGATGTAATTTAGTTCCATTAAAAGTTGGTGAAGGTTTGCAGTCTGGATGTAATTTAGTTCCATTAAAAGTTAGTGAAGGTCTGCAGTCTGGATGTAATTTAGTTCCATTAAAAGTTAGTGAAGGTTTGCAGTCTGGATGTAATAAAGTTCCATTGAAAGTTAGTGAAGGTTTTCAGTCTGGATGTAATTTAGTTCCATTAAAACTTAGTGAAGGTTTGCAGTCTGGGTGTAATTTAGTTCCATTAAAAGTTAGGGAAGGTTTGCAGTCTGGATATAATTTAGTTCCATTAAAAGTTAGTGAAGGTTTGCAGTCTGGATGTAATTTAGTTCCATTAAAAGTTAGTGAAGGTCTGCAGTCTGGATGTAATTTAGTTCCATTAAAAGTTAGTGAAGGTCTGCAGTCTGGATGTAATTTAGTTCCATTAAAAGTTAGTGAAGGTATGCAGTCTGGGTGTAATTTAGTTCCATTAAAAGTTAGTGAAGGTTTGCAATCTGGATGTAATTTAGTTCCATTAAAAGTTAGTGAAGGTTTGCAATCTGGATGTAATTTAGTTCCATTAAAAGTTAGTGAAGGTTTGCAGTCTGGATGTAATTTAGTTCCATTAAAAGTTAGTGAAGGTTTGCAGTCTGGATGTAATTTAGTTCCATTAAATGTTAGTGAAGGTTTGCAGTCTGGATGTAAACTAGTTCCATTAAAAGTTAGTGAAGGTTTGCAGTCTGGATGTGAACTAGTTCCATTAAAAGTTAGTGAAGGTTTACAGTCTGGATGTGAACTAGTTCCATTAAAGGTTAGTGAAGGTTTGCAGTCTGGATGTGAACTAGTTCCATTAAAGGTTAGTGAAGGTTTGCATTTTGGATGTGAACTAGTTCCATTAAAAGTTAGTAAAGGTTTGCAGTCTGGATGTGAACTAGTTCCATTAAAAGTTAGTGAAGTTTTGCAGTCTGGATGTGAACTAGTTCCATTTAAAGTTAGTGAAGGTTTGCAGTCTGGATGTGAACTAGTTCCATTAAAAGTTAGTGAAGGTTTGCAGTCTGGATGTGAACTAGTTCCATTAAAAGTTAGTGAAGGTTTGCATTTTCGATGTGAACTAGTTCCATTTAAATCATCCTATGTAAGTCTCAGAAGTCAATAGGTAAGAGGAACCTATCTTCACAGTTGTATTTCTTCTATTTCGTCTCTGTCCATCTCTTCTCCCCCTGTCACTACCTCCTGTTAAAACTAATTCCCTCCACAGAGCCGACATATTGGCTTATAAACTTTACAATAAGGTTACAGAGCCGATATATTGGCTGAAACTATTGCTATATGTATACTCGATAATGAGGTAAGAAAGCGAGACTAGAAAAGAATATCTAGAAGACCAAAGTGTTGCGCAATCGTCTCGCCAATTGTGACCCAGTCTTACTTGGTCTTCACAAACCAACGCATGCCAAATACTCACATTTCTGACATAACTACGATTGCCTTTGGTGAACGATGCGGTAAACTATGCACACAAGGCAAGACATAGATAGGCAGGTCCCATGTTGCGACGAAGCGATGGTCGATGGAGCACGGCGACAGCAATCTGATATCTGCGAGACCGCCGGGAAGACCTACAATACGTTGCTGTCCGCAACATCACCCGAGACGCCTATTGTAGAATGCTTTCAATTCACTGGACTTCCGTGGCTAAAGACATGGTCCGCAGGATACGGAACTTGGGACCAGCAGCTTCGCCGAGGAACGGGCCATCAAGATTAAGATCCAAATCGTAACAACTTTCTTAATTACAACTTTTCCCAAATGTATATACGCTGAGTGGCCAAGGTTGAAACTCGCTCGGTTTTCATAATCACAACGCACCAGGTTCGATTCCCACAGTGTCTAATTTGGCAGACACTTGGTTTCTTTCTCAGGGGATTGCTCCTTCACGTAAGGAAAGTAATGATAATCTACCACACTGCACACTTGCCAAGAAACTTATAACAACCAGACAGGTGGCGCTGTAAGAGACGACGTTCTGTAAAGTACATGCTACTGGCTTTTTTTTTACTTATACGTCCTACACATCATTTGAAATCAACAACTGTTTATGCCCAGAAGTCTTCTTCTTTGCGTTCATGACCTTTTGGTCATGCTATATCTGCAGGCCAATCGCCATGATGAAGTATGTAGTCTTCACCAGGTCGGAGCGGCTGTCCCACAACTTTTGTCTCAGCTCCGCACCCTCTGGTCAGGTCTGGTATCTCATTTTCCTATAGATTGGGAATTCCTGTAGAATATCCTCAGGGTTCTGGCCTCATGTCCCACATGGGCACTCATCGGTGTGTGAGATCTTCAGTCGGTAAAGATGTTCTAGTAGTCTGCAGTGTCTAGTTCTCAGACGAAATAAGGTAGTTTGTTGGTTTCTTTTGAGTTGGTGAGTTGAGTCTGGTCTACTACTTAGTAAAAAACTTTCCAAATTGAAAGAGTTAACATTATTTTCCCTTCCTTATTACCGCCCCCCCCCCCTCCTCACTTCGCCTCTCTTCTTCCTAACTCAATCTCTCTGTCTATCTATTTCTGATTTCCCTCTCACAAATGCTTCTCTCCCATTGTACTTTCCCAATCTCACCTTCCATCCCCCCAATCTTCTCCCATTTTCTGACGCAACTCTCCCATTTTCTGACGCAACTCTCCCATTTTCTGACGCAACTCTCCCATTTTCTGACGCAACTCTCCCATTTTCTGACGCAACTCTCCCATTTTCTGACGCAACTCTCCCATTTTCTGACGCAACTCTCCCATTTTCTGACGCAACTCTCCCATTATCTGACGCAACTCTCCCATTTTCTGACGCAACTCCCCTTCTTTGATGTATATATCCACATTCGTCTCCCCCGTGCACTCTTTCCTACTTCCCTCTACATCCGTGCAATCTTTCTTACTTGTCTTTCCATCCGTGCACTCTTTCCTACTTCCCCCTACCTGTCTCTCTCACCTCTTTTTCTCGTTCTCAAACATCCATCACTATGCCTTATCCTACCTGTCTCTCTCACCTCTTTTTCTCGTTCTCAAACACCCATCACTATGCCTTATCCTACCTGTCTCTCTCACCTCTTTTTCTCGTTCTCAAACATCCATCACTATGCCTTATACTACCTTTCTCTCTCTCACCTCTTTTTCACGTTCTCCAATATCCATCATTCATTTCTCTCCTTGTCCCTCCCTCTTTCTCTTCTTCATTTCTCCTTCCACCATCACCTCCCTCCCCAAATCCCTCACCCCTCCCTCCCTCCCCAAGCACGTCAGACGACTCAATACAGCACTGGTAAGTGGGTCACAACACTACAACCAGATAAATACGATACTAAGTGACCTGTTGTGTATTTACGTGGAGCTAAAATGAGCTCAAAAGGTCGTGCCAACAAAACACCAAACCTGAAACAGTGTGCAATTTGTGTGTGTGTGATGCGTATGTGTGTGTGTAGTGCGTATGTGTGTGATGCGTGTGTGTGTGTGTAATGCGTATGTGTGTATAGAGTGACATATTATGTTAAACAAAACGACCACAACTGTACTCAATGACATCGTCATACCATTTTGCGCAGCCAAAACAATTCGTGGGATATATGTCAGCAAAGATACATTAGCTGACAATAATGATGTCAAGAATTGTTGACGACGACGTTTGTCTCAGATCCTGAAAACTATTTTGAGACAGAGTGAGTATATTTGTCTCAGATCCTGAAAACCATTTTGAGACAGAGTGAGTATCGTTGTCTCAGATCCTGAAAACTATTTTGAGGCAGAGCGAGTATCTTTGTCTCATATCCTGAAAACTATTTTGAGACAGAATGAGTATCTTTGTCTCAGATCCTAAAAACTATTTTGAGACAAAGCGAGTATCTTTGTCTCATATCCTGAAAACCATTTTCAGACAGAGCGAGTAACTGTCTCAGATACTGAAAACTATTTTGAGACAAAGCGAGTATCTTTGTCTCAGATACTGAAAACTATTTTGAGACAAAGCGAGTATCTTTGTCTCATATCCTGAAAACCATTTTCAGACAGAGCAAGTAACTGTCTCAGATACTGAAAACTATTTTGAGACAAAGCGAGTATCTTTGTCTCATATCCTGAAAACCATTTTCAGACAGAGCGAGTAACTGTCTCAGATACTGAAAACTATTTTGAGACAAAGCGAGTATCTTTGTCTCAGATACTGAAAACTATTTTCAGACAGAGCGAGTAACTGTCTCCGATACTGAAAACTATTTTGAGACAAAGTGAGTATCTTTGTCTCAGATACTGAAAACTATTTTCAGACAGAGCGAGTAACTGTCTCAGATACTGAAAACTATTTTGAGACAAAGCGAGTATCTTTGTCTCAGATACTGAAAACTATTTTCAGACAGAGCGAGTAACTGTCTCAGATACTGAAAACTATTTTGAGACAAAGCGAGTATCTTTGTCTCATATCCTGAAAACCATTTTCAGACAGAGCGAGTAACTGTCTCAGATACTGAAAACTATTTTGAGACAAAGCGAGTATCTTTGTCTCATATCCTGAAAACCATTTTCAGACAGAGCGAGTAACTGTCTCAGATACTGAAAACTATTTTGAGACAAAGCGAGTATCTTTGTCTCATATCCTGAAAACTATTTTCAGACAGAGCGAGTAACTGTCTCAGATACTGAAAACTATTTTAAGACAAAGCGAGTATCTTTGTCTCAGATACTGAAAACTATTTTGAGACAAAGCGAGTATCTTTGTCTCATATCCTGAAAACCATTTTCAGACAGAGCAAGTAACTGTCTCAGATACTGAAAACTATTTTGAGACAAAGCGAGTATCTTTTGTCTCATATCCTGAAAACCATTTTCAGACAGAGCGAGTAACTGTCTCAGATACTGAAAAGTATTTTGAGACAAAGCGAGTATCTTTGTCTCAGATACTGAAAACTATTTTCAGACAGAGTGAGTAACTGTCCCAGATACTGAAAACTATTTTGAGACAAAGCGAGTATCTTTGTCTCATATCCTGAAAACCATTTTCAGACAGAGCGAGTAACTGTCTCAGATACTGAAAACTATTTTGAGACAAAGCGAGTATCTTTGTCTCATATCCTGAAAACCATTTTCAGACAGAGCGAGTAACTGTCTCAGATACTGAAAACTATTTTGAGACAAAGCGAGTATCTTTGTCTCAGATACGGAAAACTATTTTGAGACAAAGCGAGTATCTTTTTCTCAGATCCTGAAAACTATTTTGAGACAAAGCGAGTATCTTTGTCTCATATCCTGAAAACCATTTTCAGACAGAGCGAGTAACTGTCTCAGATACTGAAAACTATTTTGAGACAAAGCGAGTATCTTTGTCTCATATCCTGAAAACCATTTTCAGACAGAGCGAGTAACTGTCTCAGATACTGAAAACTATTTTGAGACAAAGTGAGTATCTTTGTCTCATATCCTGAAAACCATTTTCAGACAGAGCGAGTAACTGTCTCAGATACTAAAAACTATTTTGAGACAAAGCGAGTATCTTTGTCTCATATCCTGAAAACCATTTTCAGACAGAGCGAGTAACTGTCTCAGATACTGAAGACTATTTTGAGACAAAGCGAGTATCTTTGTCTCAGATACTGAAAACTATTTTGAGACAAAGCGAGTATCTTTGTCTCATATCCTGAAAACCATTTTCAGACAGAGCAAGTAACTGTCTCAGATACTGAAAACTATTTTGAAACAAAGCGAGTATCTTTGTCTCATATCCTGAAAACCATTTTCAGACAGAGCGAGTAACTGTCTCAGATACTGAAAACTATTTTGAGACAAATCGAGTATCTTTGTCTCAGATACTGAAAACTATTTTCAGACAGAACGAGTAACTGTCTCAGATACTGAAAACTATTTTGAGACAAAGCGAGTATCTTTGTCTCAGATACTGAAAACTATTTTCAGACAGAGTGAGTAACTGTCTCAGATACTGAAAACTATTTTGAGACAAAGCGAGTATCTTTGTCTCAGATACTGAAAACTATTTTGAGACAAAGCGAGTATCTTTGTCTCATATCCTGAAAACCATTTTCAGACAGAGCGAGTAACTGTCTCAGATACTGAAAACTATTTTGAGACAAAACGAGTATCTTTGTCTCATATCCTGAAAACCATTTTCAGACAGAGCGAGTAACTGTCTCAGATACTGAAAACTATTTTGAGACAAAGCGAGTATCTTTGTCTCAGATACTGAAAACTATTTTGAGACAAAGCGAGTATCTTTGTCTCATATCCTGAAAACCATTTTCAGACAGAGCGAGTAACTGTCTCAGATACTGAAAACTATTTTGAGACAAAGCGAGTATCTTTGTCTCATATCCTGAAAACTATTTTCAGACAGAGCGAGTAACTGTCTCAGATACTGAAAACTATTTTAAGACAAAGCGAGTATCTTTGTCTCAGATACTGAAAACTATTTTGAGACAAAGCGAGTATCTTTGTCTCATATCCTGAAAACCATTTTCAGACAGAGCAAGTAACTGTCTCAGATACTGAAAACTATTTTGAGACAAAGCGAGTATCTTTTGTCTCATATCCTGAAAACCATTTTCAGACAGAGCGAGTAACTGTCTCAGATACTGAAAAGTATTTTGAGACAAAGCGAGTATCTTTGTCTCAGATACTGAAAACTATTTTCAGACAGAGCGAGTAACTGTCTCAGATACTGAAAACTATTTTGAGACAAAGCGAGTATCTTTGTCTCAGATACGGAAAACTATTTTGAGACAAAGCGAGTATCTTTTTCTCAGATCCTGAAAACTATTTTGAGACAAAGCGAGTATCTTTGTCTCATATCCTGAAAACCATTTTCAGACAGAGCGAGTAACTGTCTCAGATACTGAAAACTATTTTGAGACAAAGCGAGTATCTTTGTCTCATATCCTGAAAACCATTTTCAGACAGAGCGAGTAACTGTCTCAGATACTGAAAACTATTTTGAGACAAAGTGAGTATCTTTGTCTCATATCCTGAAAACCATTTTCAGACAGAGCGAGTAACTGTCTCAGATACTAAAAACTATTTTGAGACAAAGCGAGTATCTTTGTCTCATATCCTGAAAACCATTTTCAGACAGAGCGAGTAACTGTCTCAGATACTGAAGACTATTTTGAGACAAAGCGAGTATCTTTGTCTCAGATACTGAAAACTATTTTGAGACAAAGCGAGTATCTTTGTCTCATATCCTGAAAACCATTTTCAGACAGAGCAAGTAACTGTCTCAGATACTGAAAACTATTTTGAAACAAAGCGAGTATCTTTGTCTCATATCCTGAAAACCATTTTCAGACAGAGCGAGTAACTGTCTCAGATACTGAAAACTATTTTGAGACAAATCGAGTATCTTTGTCTCAGATACTGAAAACTATTTTCAGACAGAACGAGTAACTGTCTCAGATACTGAAAACTATTTTGAGACAAAGCGAGTATCTTTGTCTCAGATACTGAAAACTATTTTCAGACAGAGTGAGTAACTGTCTCAGATACTGAAAACTATTTTGAGACAAAGCGAGTATCTTTGTCTCAGATACTGAAAACTATTTTGAGACAAAGCGAGTATCTTTGTCTCATATCCTGAAAACCATTTTCAGACAGAGCGAGTAACTGTCTCAGATACTGAAAACTATTTTGAGACAAAACGAGTATCTTTGTCTCATATCCTGAAAACCATTTTCAGACAGAGCGAGTAACTGTCTCAGATACTGAAAACTATTTTGAGACAAAGCGAGTATCTTTGTCTCAGATACTGAAAACTATTTTGAGACAAAGCGAGTATCTTTGTCTCAGATCCTGAAAACTATTTTGAGACAAAGCGAGTATCTTTGTCTCTTATCCTGAAAACCATTTTCAGACAGAGCGAGTAACTGTCTCAGATACTGAAAACTATTTTGAGACAAAGCGAGTATCTTTGTCTCAGATACTGAAAACTATTTTGAGACAAAGCGAGTATCTTTGTCTCAGATACTGAAAACTATTTTGAGACAAAGCGAGTATCTTTGTCTCAGATACTGAAAACTATTTTGAGACAAAGCGAGTATCTTTGTCTCAGATACTGAAAACTATTTTGAGACAAAGCGAGTATCTTTGTCTCAGATACTGAAAACCATTTTGAGACAAAGCGAGTATCTTTGTCTCATATCCTAAAAACCATTTTGAGATAAAGCGAGTATCTTTGTCTCATATCCTGAAAACCATTTTGAGACAATGTTTTCACACTAGTAAATACTGCTCCAACTTTACAGCTGATTATCAAGCAACTTTAACATACTCTTCTTCGTCTTCTTCTTCATCTTCTTCTTCTTCTTCATCGATCAAATGATGCTATGCTTGTAGTCCGGTGAGGTTCACGAAGGAGACTGCGTTTCAGGTCTTCGCAAGGTGCAAATATCGCAGTCAAGCTGTAAACTACGATACAACGCATTCCACTACATTCTGCTACTTGCAAAACTCTTTTCAGGGCTTTGTAGCGGAAGATTGAGAACGAATAATAATTATAAGAAGAAGAAAAAGAAGGAAAGGAAGAAGAAGAAAAAAAAAGAAAAAGAAGAAGAAGAAGAAAAAAAAGAAGAAACGAAGATGAAGAAGAAGAAGAAGAAGATGAAGAAAAAGAAGAAAAAGAGAAAGAAGTAGAAGAAGAAGAAGAAGAAGAAGAAGAAGAAGAAGAAGAAGAAATGAATCCTACAGATCTGCAAACACACTACTAATCAATTGTCATAATATATCTATTTTGACACAATCTAGGAAAGCATCGTCAGTTGTGACGCACAAATTGCATTGGACTAAAAGTTGATACGTGTTCTCAGTGGGAGGACGAAGCAATGTCCACTATTGGTAACTTGTAATTAAATTATATTTATGGGGAGGAAGACTAACGTCTGGTCAGGAAAAACAAACTGATCAGACATGTTTGTCAGG
Source organism: Ariolimax columbianus (assembly GCA_036924085.1). Lineage (NCBI taxonomy): Eukaryota > Metazoa > Mollusca > Gastropoda > Stylommatophora > Arionidae > Ariolimax > Ariolimax columbianus. Next base: position 37,171,531 of record JAVGWX010000021.1, read on the forward strand.
GTCAGGCAAAACATGTTGATCAGACATGTTAGGGTCAGGCAAAACATACTGATCAGACATGTTAGTCAGGGTCAGGCAAAATATGCTGATCAGACATGTAAGTCACGGTCAGGCAAAATATACTGATCAGACATTTTAGTCACGTTCAGGCAAAATATACTGATCAGACATGTTAGTCAGGGTCAGGCAAAACATGTTGATCAGACATGTTAGGGTCAGGCAAAACATACTGATCAGACATGTTAGTCAGGGTCAGGCAAAATATGCTGATCAGACATGTTAGTCACGGTCAGGCAAAATATACTGATCAGACATGTTAGTCAGGGTCAGGCAAAATATACTGATCAGACATGTTAGTCAGGGTCAGGCAAAATATACTGATCAGACATGTTAGTCAGGGCCAGGCAAAATATACTGATCAGACATGTTAGTCAGGGTCAGGCAAAATATACTGATCAGACATGTTAGTCAGGGTCAGGAAAAATATACTGATCAGACATGTTAGTCAAGGTCAGGCAAAACAAACTGTCCAAGATCCTCACCTTGGCTTCCAGGTAGTCCTCCCTGGAAACGGGCTGTTTTCATGGCAGCCTGGCTAACGGCATGGGATCGACGTGATCCCCGAAGTAGTGAGTGATACGCAGATGATGGCTCCAACATTTTACCCTGACTTGGTCATGTACCTAGTTAATGCTGGGTTGACTGGAACGAGCAGCCATACCATGTCCTATCTGATGTTGTTGTAGTTATTGTTGTTGAAGGAATGCCTAGAATGGGTACATTTACCCTTTGCGACCTAAAAAGGACGTTTGGTGACGGTTTGTTGTAGCTTTCCTGACATCCCAAGCATGCGGGTCAAGGTGTTCCGGGGTTATCCAGACGGTTGTTCTATGTTTGCCTTCACCTGTGTGTCCCTCACTACTACGGGGATCACCTTGATCCCTCGCCTTGTTAGCAAGGCTGTCATAAAAACAGCCAAGCATAGCACAACTGCGTGGAGGACCCTGATTCACATTCATCAACTAGCTCGGGATGTGAGGCCAGCTACTGCAACCCGCCACTTAACGTCCTTTTCAGGGCGCACAAAAGAGTAACCCACTTATTATGGACATTCAACAACAACAACAACAACAACAATTATATATATCGAATATAAATATTCTTCTAAATTAGTTTTACCAGTACTAGACAATCCGTCGTCTCTTATTTTTATTTAAACCGTCTCGGGCTTAGAGGACGGCCATACTCCAGTGTTACAATTGGTTGTAAGTTAAATTGAACTGTTGACTTTCTTTAATGAGAAGAATGACACAGCATTTCACTTACATGCCTTGTTATACAGTGGTTAATAGCTGAAACTTAACTTCACTTAACTTAACTTAACGCCTTTATACTGGTTAAGATGATTCTCCAGTCTGTGATCAACCAGTTTCATTTACATTTCCTTGCTCTAAAAGTTATGCGCATCCAATCTATTTTTAAATGTATTAATTATCCTTGCCTCCACTGCTTCCTGTGGCAATGCATTCCAAGCAATCACCACGTGAATTGTCAGTTCTGACTACATTTTTATATCCTTATTTTTAAATGTAAAAACTCAACATTTCTTCAAGCCTTCCGGAAACTCTTGAGAGAACCTTGCGGACCATCTGGGAGGGCCTGGTGGACAATCAGTGGTCCGTGGACCACAATTTAAGAACCACTAATCGTGAGCGTCGCTAACAAGTTCTTAACCCTGAAATAGGCTGAACCCTGAGAACACTACAGGAACATCGATGTGGCAAGAAAGGAAATCAATAACTAATTTTCAACAGATGGTTAAAAGTATGTATTATTTGGTATTGTTGTGTATTTTTCTCTCCTAATGGGATGTGTATTGTATTGTGTTTTGTGCCGATTGTCTCAGTGCACCCGACTTCAGCACGTATGTTTTAATGGGTTTACATCCCATAGGGATTCGATCTTGATGTTAGGAAAAATTTGAACCCGGTAAGTTTGTTTTGATCGTTGTGCCCCTAACCTCTTTGCTACGCTGCCTCCCTACCCACCCCCTCCCTTTTTTAAGGGAATGTATGTATATCGATGGTTCCTATAGCTCGTTGATTGAACACAATCCCGATAGGTTCTCTGAGTCGTCTCTCCGTGCTCGATGTATGTTAAATGTATTTGTTGTCGCTCGCTTTCAAATCAATCAGTCAATGCCAGTTGCTCCATTCTGGTCATAGACCATCGACAACCCTCCTCCAGCAAGAACATTCATGAGCTGTCTTTTCTGCCTCTTTCCAGTTGAGGTCTATTAACCAAACTTAATTTGTATTCGTTTTCGTGTATATCTTGGTCTACATCCTCTTCTTCTCTTGTGGATTCCGTATCATGGCCTGTCTTACCCCGCTTGTTGGTGCTCCCCATTGTGTGTGCCCTATCCATAGCATAACCTTCCTTTAAATAACAGAACATATGATAATCATTGATCCTGATCTTGATGACCCGTTCCACAGCGTAGCTGCGGGTCCCAACTTCGTCTTCATCAGACCTTGTCTTGCGCCACGGAAGTCCAGTGCGTGGTAAGAACTCCTATAGAGGCATCTCGGATGTTGCAGCGTGCAGCAACGGAGTCTGACCAACGCATCAGAGGTCTATCTGCGGTCTCGTCATACCTCGGGGGTACCTGCTGTGCTCCATCAACCATCGTTTCGTCGCAACATGTAACCTGCCCATCTATGTTTCGTCTTGTCTGCATGGATTACCGCATCATTCACCAGGGGGGATCAAGATGCTGAGCAGCGCATGAGCTGCAGTGGTCAGCGACCCATAGCTGACTGCTAGCGTCAGGGCCAGCGAACCAAATCTGCCAAGACCCTTCTACACCTCCACGATTTGATCCTGGATAACAGGCTGCAGCATAGCAGACTGGCCAAGGAGAAGGGATCGAAGAGGGAATGCTAACCCGGTACTAAAAAAAATGCTTGCTGAAGTCGGATGTGTTGGACTGAAAGATGCAAATATCGCAGTCAAGATGTAATCCACGACACAACGCATTCCGTTCTCTGGACTACATTCTGCTACTTATGCCCCTTCCGGATTTGATAGCGGGAGATTGAGAACGAACGAAGCCAGCCATTCACAAGGGACCATCGTCTTATGTCACAATTATGGAGACCTTGCATACGTTGGTTCAGGAGAGTGATTCCGACAAAGCGTCTCTCAAGGGAGACCTGGGTCACTCTCAGTTTGTCCTCTAGTGATTTTGTTTGTGTCCACGTCTCAGCACCGAAACACATCGTGTGGAATACAGTGGCATTGAAGAGGGAGGCTCGTAGGTCCTGGTCATGACAACCGTCCAGGACCGTGTTAATAGACGAGAGGACTGCCCAGCCCGCGCGGCGACGTCTTGTCAGTTCGAGTTCCAGGTTATTCTCCATATTGAGAAGGCGCTCAAGATATGTACTCGTTCACATCATCTTGTCGTACCTCGCCAAAGAAGACTGTACCGTAACACAATATAACATTCAAACATAACAAAACGTAACATACCATAATGTAACATAACATAGTAACAAAATTGGGGTGGGGGCGGGGGTGGGCTGTTTGATAATAAAACCCATCTGGAGGTTGTTGTCATGTGCCGAGGGCACTATCTGGAACTTACAAACAGAGAGCAACAATGACCCTCAAGAAATGTTATATATTCTGACAGGTCAAAGCTAGGTATTAAATATTTCAGGCGACAAACACTTTGTAAATATGTGAGAACTAGGTTAAACAAAACAAGAAAGAAAGGTCAGAGGATGAGGCATTAGAAACTGCATTGCATAATGTCTGTATTATTCTTCTTTCTCTTCTTCTTCTTCTCCTCCTTTTCCTCTTCTCCTTTTCTTCTTCTTTCTCTTCTTCTTCTTCTTCTTCTTCTTCTTTCTCTTCTTCTTCTTCTTCTTCTTCTTCTTCTGCTGTTTCTTCTTCTTCTTCCTCTTCTCCGTCTTTTCTTCTTCTTCTTTTTCTCTTATTTCGTCTTCTCCCTCTTCTTCTTCTTCTCTTCTTCTTTCTTCTTCTTATCTTTTTCATCTGCCTCGTCTTCTTTTTTCCTCTTCTTCTTCTTCTCTTCTTTTTTCTTCTTATCTTCTTCATCTGCCTCGTCTTCTTTTCTTCTCTTCTTCTACTTCCTCTTCTTCTTTCTTCTTTTCTGCTTCTTCCTCTTCTCTTCTTCTTCTTCTCTTCTTCTTCTTTCTTTTCTTCTCTTCTTCTTCTTCTTCTCTTATACTTCTTCTTTCTACTTCTTCATCATCTTCTTCTTTTTCCTCTTCTCTTCTTCTTCTTTCTTTTCTTCTCTTCTTCTTCTTCTTCTCTTATACTTCTTCTTTCTTCTTCTTCATCATCTTCTTTTTTTTCCTCTTTTCTTCTTAATCTTCTTCCATTTTTTCTTCCCCCTTCTTCTTTTTACTGTTTTTTTCTTCTTCCTTTTTTTTTCTCTTCTTCTTCTAATTTTTCCTTTTTTTCTTCTTCCTCTTTTTCTCTACTTCTTCTTCTGGCTCTTTTTCATCTTCTTCCTCTTCTTCACCTTCTTCTTTTTTCTTCTTCATCCCTTTCTTTTTTTCCATATTTCTTCTTCTTTTTCTTTTTCTTCTTCTATTTCTTCTTCTTCTCTTCTTCTTCGTCACTTCACGCTGGCTAGAATGTCAAATTTGTGTTTGTGTGCACACGTTACTCGACACTATGCAGACATTTCGTCACCTTGTTTTTTGCATTCCTCTTTTTGCCAAGGCGGTGCACGTTGCAGTGTGTTTCGCGCCTAAGGGCACAGTGCATCAGACTTCACCACAAATGTTTATGTTCTTTCCCAAATTCGTGGGAACAGGAGAATAACGTCTGGTAAGGCAAAACATACTGATCAAGCAATGTTAGTCAGGGTCAGGCAAAACATACTGATCAAGCAATGTTAGTCAGGGTCAGGCAAAACATACTGATCAAGCAATATTAGTCAGGGTCAAGCAAAACATACTGATCAGGCAATGTTAGTCAGGGTCAGGCAAAACATACTGTTTCATTGCATTAAGGCTAACAAGGTGGACGATCGACGTGATCCTCGTAGTTGTGATCGACACGTATATGGTCAAGCATAACACAACCGCCTGAGGACCCCAGTCTACCTTCATCAGCGCGCTCAGAATGCAAGGAAAACTACTGCAACCCGCCACTTTATGCCCTTCTCAGAGCACACTTACTCATTTTCGGCATTCAACAACAATAACAACAACAACAACAATACACAAACGGTACAACTTTTTGTTTTTGATAATCCGACTCCTTCAAGTAGTGGTAGCCATTACAAAAATACATTCTTGGATTCGTCCGTGTTTTTTTAAAATTATTATTTTGTTTTGTTTTGGTAAAGTGTTTGCTTGTCTGTACTCTACTTGCAGAGGTACGGCACTTTCCACCACGGGCCGCAGCCTTTTAGGTGGTATCAGGACCTATTAATCAGTGCTTAATGCATTCGTGTGTCTCTATGTACCTATGATAGTTAGGGCGCTCTCATAAGTCCACCTAGCCAAAGTGCAACGGAAGGGCATATCACTGATGCGCGTGTGAAAGTTGTGTAAGAGTGTTAAAGTTGTGTAAGAGTGTGAAAGTTGTGTAAGAGTGTGAAAGTTGTGTAAGAGTGTGAAAGTTGTGTAAGAGTGTTAAAGTTGTGTAAGAGTGTGAAAGTTGTGTAAGAGTGTTAAAGTTGTGTAAGAGTGTGAAAGTTGTGTAAGAGTGTGAAAGTTGTGTAAGAGTGTGCTTGTTGGATAGAGTGGAACGAAACAAAAGTGTGTGGTAAGAAGAGAGATGTGCATCTGTCTTTCCCTATGTACCGCTTTTAATTTTTTTAAATTTTACGTGTTTACCTCACTAGTTTCTACTGACGGAGGCGCGCATATTCCACCCCAGACCGTAGTCAATTAGGGCGATATTAATTAGACGCGTAAACCAGTGCTTGGATGCATGTGTGCGTCTGTATGTACCTATGCTAGGTTTGTGCGCTCTCAGAAGCCAGCCCAACTAAAGTACAATGGAAGTGCCTCATCCTGAAGGGGCGTGTGAAAGTTGTGCAAGGGTGTGATTGTTGGACAGAGTCAAATGAAACAAGAGAGTGATTGTTGGACAAAGTAAAATGAAACAAGAGTGTGATTGTTGGACAGAGTCAAATGAAACAAGAGAGTGATTGTTGGACAGAGTCAAATGAAACAAGAGAGTGATTGTTGGACAGAGTCAAATGAAACAAGAGAGTGATTGTTGGACAGAGTCAAATGAAACGAGAGAGTGATTGTTGGACAGAGTCAAATGAAATAAGAGAGTGATTGTTGGACAGAGTCAAATGAAACAAGAGAGTGATTGTTGGACAGAGTCAAATGAAACAAGAGAGTGATTGTTGGACAGAGTCAAATGAAACGAGAGAGTGATTGTTGGACAGAGTCAAATGAAACAAGAGAGTGATTGTTGGACAGAGTCAAATGAAACAAGAGAGTGATTAAAAGGGTAAAAAGGTAAAAATATTGACCCTACCGTACTTGTCAGATAACACCGTACCATGGACTGATTAGATAAGCGGTTGGTAACTTAGCAATCGTGATCTTTTGTGAGATCGCAGCTGGTGTCTTTGATCGATCACTACGTGATTTATGGGGTATGGGAGGACAGAAAGCTGGTCTAGATTTGAAGTGCTGCCCACTTTAATTACCACAAACGTAACTGTGGTTAATTACAAGTGGTATTAATTTGTTTGCCAGCAACTACTATAATAATTCAAGATTATGCCCATTCCCGCAGGTTCCCTCATATTGCTATTGCTTTCTCCCTCTGTATTATCCAACTCGCCCAATTCTTCCCCTTTCAATCTCCACTCTAATTTGCTCCTTCCTGCAAAAACTCACCTCTTCCAATAAAAAATATCTCAGCTCGTCTACTCCTGTTTCAGAATGAGAACCGTGTTAATGACTTTCGCAATTATTCTAATTCAGAACCGAGTCATTTTCCAAGTGACATAATTCCATAATATCAACGGCAGGACCTCGTGTTGTAGTTCCTCGCACCAACGCCATTTTGACCCACGTATGGTGACAACCACGTGAATCGATCAGCCAATCAAATATCCACGAAAACGGGTGAAAAACAGATGGAAAATTGAGAATTAATATAAGTTGTTTTTAGCAAGCGCCAAACTGGCTCAGCTGATAGAGTTTTTACCAATCAGAGATCTTGGTACAGTGTTCGTTCCTCAGTCTATGTAAGCACTACTTCATTAAGATATAAGTGAGTGGTCGAGTAACTTGAATGTCGGTTTTCTACCACGGGTACACGAGATCCAAACCCTCGGTAGGTCATACGTTGTTTTTTCTACTTCTTCGATCACCAGTGTCCCGACGCAATTTATGAAAGCGACAGCGCCAGTTTATATTGTTAATTTTATTTGCAATCGCATGAGATCTGGAACTGTGACGAGCTTTAGTTAGAATTATGCGAGGAAGATTTGCGCTGTAATCAATTGCACTTTCTCGTTCTTATTTACCTTGGTCCAATGACAATACGTGATATTTGAGATGATTGGGGGTAGCACAGGATGAAGGTTATTGGGTTGTTTGTTTCGTGTTTACTACTTGGTTAGGATTTTCATTAATTTCCACATCTCCGTCTATATCATCTTGAGAGGCGAGGCTCACCCTGGGAGCCACTATTCCCCTTCTCTCTCCTCTTACCTCACTCTGTTTCATTTGACTAGGTCCTACAGTCACACTCTTGCACAACTTTCACACGCGCCCTCGTGGTAAAGCCCTTCCATTGCACTTTGGTTGGGCTAGCTTCTGAGGGCGCACAAACCTAGCATAGGTACATACAGACGCACACATGCATCCAAGCACTGGTTTATGCGTCCTGATATCGCCCAATTGACTACGGTCTGGGGTGGAAAATGGCGCGCCTCCGCCAGTAGAAACTAGTGAGGCAAACATCTAAGCAAAAAAAAAAAAAAAATATCATCTTGAGATTAATAGGGCAATCAGATCTGTCCTGCACTATGTTCCATTACTCATTTCAGCATCTCTCAGTCTCTCCTGCATCTACTCTCACGTTTTTTCTCCATGTGTACTTATTCTTTTCGGTTCCATGGTAGAGATTGTCTAGTGATATTGGCACAACGCCCACGCATTGTGTCGTATTCAGCCCCACCCTCTTAACAAGATCTCTTTCTGTCCCTGGTTAGTCCTGTTCTCTCCCATGAGCCTTCGTTTGCAACCACTGCAGACTCTGAGTCATTTTCATTAATTCGCAGATAAAATGTAATCTCTCAATATCGTATGTCATAGTCCACCTAAGATAAGGCACAGGCTACCGTCCATCGTTGACGATGATGGCATAATTTATTGTGTTAGCGGTATTTTTAGTCGAAATGCAGGGGACTCCGCATCAAGCACCCGTGAAAAAGACAGCGGAGTCCGGAGTCGAACCCACACCACATGATCACGAGGCCGACGGCTTAACCACTTCGCCACGGAATGCCCACCTAAGATAAGGACCAGGTCCGTATTTGAGTTGACAATCCTTTGTTTGGTTTGCATTACTCCAGAGTTCCAAGTGCTTGTTAAAAGTCACATAATTTTTTACGAAAACTTGATATCTCACAATGGTAGTCGACTTTCAAAATTTGTAACTTTTCTGTTTATTTGTCAATAAATACGATTTTCTTGTGTCTAGAGACACGATAAAGAACTTGTGGGTGTTATTGTTTTTGTTGTGTGTTTGTTAGTTTCTGAGTTACAAGAAGATGAAGTTTAAAATTTTATGAAAATCTCTGAAAACATTTGGACTCGACCGCTAGGCCTAGTCGCTCCGATAGAAAACCATGGAAACCACTAACAATGTATCGATATTGTGTTTACAATATCGACACAACTGTTTGTTTCCAATTCAAACGTGGTTCTTTCATCTAAACAAACAAAATAAACATATCTACGCGATAAAGCTCTTTCGCAACAACCTACTTCACCTTTCGCAAAAAGTCGGCTTGCTCCAAACGGCGTATACAAAATTAAAACTGTTCAAAAGCCATTTGTAATCGAACATACGATACTTTAACCGGCAAAATATCGTGTATATATGGGGGACGTATTCAGCAGTAAAAAAATTTTTTACGCACACCGTTTTTGTAGGCCGAGCTGGTTAGATAGGATAGGACAAAAGGTGTGCTAAAGGTTAAGCAAGGACTTAGAACTGGACATAAAAGGATCAAGGGTAATCTTAACAACAAAATGAGGATTGGGGTAGATAACAGGTGTTCATATTGGAAGGATATCATGGTTGTTGACCACATTCTACAAAGCTGCATGCACACGCAGGAACATAGAGAACAATACTGGCCTTGCGAGACAGAAATGAGACAAACGCTGTATGAAGATAATAGAGATGCGTTGTTGTTGTTGTTTTCTTTCGGAGATAAAATAAACAACTAGCTTGCACTTTTATTGCAGAGACGAGCGCCTTCATTTCTCAGCCCCATAAATTCTCTCAGTTGATCGCAGCAAATGGCAGACATATCTTCTTCTTCTTCGTCTTCTTCTTTGATCAACTGATAATCATTTCTTCTTCCTCTTCTTCGTCTTCTTCTTTGCTTCTTCGTCTTCTTCTTTGATCAACTGATAATATTTTCTTCTTTGCTTCTTCGTCTTCTTCTTTGATAACTGATAATCATATCTTCTTCTTCTTCGTCGTCTTCTTCTTTGATCAACTGATAATCATACCTTCTTCTTCTTCTTCGTCTTCTTCTTTGATCAACTGATAATATTTTCTTCTTTGCTTCTTCGTCTTCTTCTTTGATAACTGATAATCATATCTTCTTCTTCTTCTTCGTCTTCTTCTTTGATCAACTGATAATCATACCTTCTTCTTCTTCTTCGTCTTCTTCTTTGATCAACTGATAATCATATCTTCTTCTTCGTCTTCTTCTTTGATCAACTGATAATCATATCGTCTTCTTCTTCGTCTTCTTCTTTGATCAACTGATAATCATATCTTCTTCTTCTTCTTCGTCTTCTTCTTTGATCAACTGATAATCATATCGTCTTCTTCTTCTTCTTCGTCTTCTTCTTTGATCAACTGATAATCATATCTTCTTCTTCGTCTTCTTCTTTGATCAACTGATGTGTTTCTAGCCCGCCGAGGTTCACGAAGGGGACTGCGTTTCAGGTCTTCGCCGGTTCCCCTACAGCTTTTCAAGTATGGTGGCTCCCCCGGGTCAGACTCTCTCCCTTTAGTCTGTATAAGTATGACAGTCCTGCAACGATATGTTCTTATGTTTTCTTGGATGCTCCACAATCGCACGTAGCGGTGTCTCTGAGACCCATTCTGTGGAGGTGAGCCTTGAGTCTAAATATAATAGATTTTGATAGTCGAAGAATAAATGACTTACAGTAAAATAAATCAAGGCGGCAGGGAAATATAACTGGCATCACCAACTCATTCATAACTGGCATAACCATCTCATTTATAACTGGCATCCCCAATTCATTTATAACTGGCATCCCCAACTCATTTATAACTGGCATCACCAACTCATTTATAACTGGCATCACCAACTCATTTATAACTGGCATCCCCAACTCATTTATAACTGGCATCACCAACTCATTTATAACTGGCATCACCAACTCATTTATAACTGGCATCACCACCTCATTTATAACTGGCATCACCACCCCATTTATAACTGGCATCCCTAACTCATTTATAACTGACATCGCCAACTCATTTATAACTGGCATCACCACCTCATTTATAACTGGCATAACCACCTCATTTATAACTGGCATAACCATCTCATTTATAACTGACATCACCACCTAATTTATAACTGGCATAACCACCTCATTTATAACTGGCACCCCCCCCCCCCCCCATTTATAACTGACATCGCCAACTCATTTATAACTGGCATCACCACCCCATTTAAAACTGGCATCACCACCTCATTTATAACTGGCATCACCACCCCATGTATAACTGGCATCACCAACTCATTTATAACTGGCATAACCACCTCATTTATAACTGGCATAACCATCTAATTTATAACTGACATCAACACCTAATTTATAACTGGCATCACCACCCCATTTATAACTGGCATCACCACCCCATTTATAACTAGCATCACCACCCCATTTGAAACTGGTATCACCACCTCATTTATAACTGGCATCACCACCCCATTTACAACTGGCATCACCACCCCATTTATAACTGGCATTACTAACTCATTTATAACTGGCATCACCACCCCATTTATAACTGGCATCACCACCACCACATTTATAACTGGCATCACCACCCCATTTATAACTGGCATCGCCAACTCATTTATAACTGACATCGCCAACTCATTTATAACTGGCATCACCACCCCATTTATAACTGGCATCACCACCTCATGTATAACTGGTATCACCACCTCATTTATAACTGGCATCACCACCACCACATTTATAACTGGCATCACCACCCCATTTATAACTGACATCACCAACTCATTTATAACTGGCATCACCACCTCATTTATAACTGGCATCACCACCACATTTATAACTGGCATCACCACCCCATTAATAACTGGCATCACCACCCCATTTATAACTAGCATCACCACCTCATGTATAACTGGTATCACCACCTCATTTATAACTGGCATCACCACCCCATTTATAACTGGCATCACCACCTCATTTATAGATGGGAATTGGAACCAAGTACGACATAACACTTTATCCCCGACTACAATCTTAGTGAAAGTAATGATATGATGTGCCGTCTCCGCATGGAATATTTGCCACAATGGACCTCCACATCCACTGCTTCTTCATTTGAGGTACACTCCGACAGATTGTTGCAAAACACCTGCTACACATGTGTCCAACAAATACACATTGGAAAATTGCTCGTAGATCTCGCTTCGATGTAACTGGGCGAACTCTCATGTGCAGTCCCTTTCATTGCTGGCAATGGCAACGACAGCACCGACAGCACCGACCCTGAATCTGTTAGGCTTAAGTCAAGTCAAGTCAAGTAAGGTGTAGTGAAAATTCAGTAGAACTGACTTGGTCATGTGCCTATTTAATGCTGGGTTGACTGGAACGAGCAGCCATACCATGTCCTATCTGTTGTTGTTGTTGTTGTTGTTGAAGGAATGCCCACTGTGGGTAGATTTACCATTTGCGTCCTAAAAAGTACGTTTAGTGACGGTTTGCAGTAGCTTTCCTCGCATCCCGAGCGTTCTGATTAAGGTGGACCGGGATCCTCCAGGCGGTTGTGCTATGCTTGGCCTCATCTGCGTGTCGCTCACTACTACAGAGATAATGTTGAACCTCAACTTGTTATCCTCGACAACAGCCCGTTTCCAGGACGATCATCGAGGAGGTCAGGTGAGGGTCCTGGCCAGTATATTTCTCTTGACCCTGGCTAACATTCTCTGATCAGTGTGTTTTGCCTGACCCGACGTTAGCCTCATCGTCCCGTCAGGTGAGGGTCTTGGCCAGTATTTTTCTCCTGACCCTGACTAACATTCTCTGATGAGTGTGTTTTGCCTGACCAGACGTTAGCCTCATCGTCCCATTCTTGCAATGTAAAACGTACAGGAACATTGATATATTTACGAAAACTTGGTATTATGTATGTGTGGGCGCCCAAAGACAAATATTGTAGATGATTTAAAAAAACTAAGAATGAGTTGACGAAATGAAACATGAGACATTAAAGTCTACTTCAGAAAATTCTAGAGGTTCTAGCTCATAAGGAAATAGAAGGAGGACGGTCAAGGCTCACCTTTATATCTTAGGCATGCAGACATTTTAAAGTACGCACCTATACTGAAATGAAGAAAGCTTCAGAGGATAGGGTCAAATGGAGAGACATACTCAGACAACCTTACAACCAGTCTTAGGACTGATCAACATAGGATAGGGTCAAATGGAGAGACATGCTCAGACAACTTTACAACCATTCTTAGGACTGATCAACCAGAGGATAGGGTCAAATGGAGAGACATGCTCAGACAACTTTACAACCATTCTTAGGACTGATCAACCAGAGGATATGGTCAAATGGGGAGACATGCTCAGACAACTTTACAACCATTCTTAGGACTGATCAACCAGAGGATAGGGCCAAATGGAGAGACATGCTCAGACAACCTTACAACCAATCTTAGGACTGATCAACCAGAGGATAGTCAATCTATGGAGAGACAAATCTAACAACGGGCAGGTCATAACACTCACTTGCACGCCTCTCACGTCATCAGGATGCGAACAAGGGCGAGACCCACTGGGGACTACAGGAGCAAACGCCACATGCGAATAGTCCAGGTACAACATATCGCTCCAGGGAAACCACTTGACATCATAAAAACGGATGTAAAACGTACAATTGCATATACTTGACTGACTTACCCAGAACAATTTGTCGGTTGACACAGGTTAGCATGTTGTGTTGCATAATAGCCTTGACTTATGGGTAGTAACCGTAATTTGAAACCAGATCTGCCATGTCATCATTGGCATTGTGGGAATGAAATGTGACATTTGGGACGCACACTATTTTCTTCTTCTTCTTCATTGCGTTCGGTTTCGTATGCACGTTTTATGCCGAAAGGTGAGCCGCCTCCGTGACACGTCAGTCGATGGTATTCAATGGTTCCCTACAGTTTATCTTGTGTGTTTCTTTCCTCGGGCCAGGTCTTCTCACTTGAGAATTGGTACAGTGGACATGTTTGCAGGATGTGTTCTGAAGCCTGGGGTTCTCTCTGATATGTGCATTGTGCAGTCTCTGCTGCTTTCATTTTAAAATACTATTTTAAAATATGTCTTGTCTCTCGTTTTGTTCTTTTTCATTTTCGTAATCTATGCTTTAATAATTACATTTATTTCCATCCATGTTGGTCTACGCTTCTCTTTAGAGCAAACGTTTCAATGATTAATTAATTCTAGCATTTTTACGTCAGTAATGAATTGCTGCATGTTGACGTCTGTACTTAATTTCAACAAATTTACAGCAATAATTAATTACATAAATTATGTGTCAGTGATGACTTACAATAATTATACGCCAGTACTTAGTAACAGCAGTTTTATTCGAGCAATTAATTCCAGCAATTTTATGTCATTAATTAATTTCAAAATTGTTATGTCACCAATTAATTTCAGTAATTGTACGCTAGTGATTAATTACAGCAATTTTTTTTGTCAGTATTCCAACAATTCTACAATGTCATTAATTAAATCCAACAATCTTATGTCAAAATAATTAATTACAACAATTTAATTTCAATAATTAATTTCAGTTACTGGATGCCATTATTTTTTCATTATTTTTGCGTTTGCCTTATTTCTCTATTCCCTAAGGCGGTGTGCATTGCACTATGTTTTTATTTTGCAACATGTCGGCCCAGGGCACCCGACTTCGGCATGAATTTTATGTAAGGATCTGCTTCTTCCCCGGGGTAACAGCCGGTGCTTGATGGGGAGCGAACCCAGCACCTTCGGTTTGTGAGCTGTGTCACTTAACCACTAATTAATTCCAATAATTGCATATCAATAATTAATTTCAGAAACTAGATGTCATTAATTAATTCCTAAAATTGCATATAGATAATTAATTTCAGTAACTGGCTGTCACAAAATTCAATTTCTGAAATAGAACATTGTTTATGAGCCAACATTCAGATCTTCTAGGATTGGGTTTATTTGTCACTTTCTTTATCCAAGGAGTTTTTAGGATTCTTGTGTAACATTTTGTTTTTCCATTTTAATTAGTTTAATTAGTTTAATTTAATAACGTGTTATGAGGCGCGAATGCTCGAAAACATTCGGGCAAGTCACTTCTGCCGAGGCGATAACGAAAGGGGAAGAATGGGGCAACGCTGGAGTACCAGAGAGTCATCATAACCTTAGCAAAGGAATGCAGAGAATGGGGCAACGGGAGAGCAGGGCACCAGATGAACCAGCTGATAACTGAGAACAGGTAGGATAGTGATGATGTCATATTCACCGACGGATCAGTGCTGGGCAGTGGAACACTGGGCTGGTGGTTCTCGGCTAGAGTGGACAGGTCAGTGCTGGGCAGTGGAACACTGGGCTGGGACTTCTCGGCTAGAGTGGACAGGTCAGTGTGGGCAGTGGAACAGTGGGATTGGGAGGGGGGGGGGTTCTCGGCTAGAGTGGACAGGTCAGTGATGGGCAGTAGGACATCAGGCTGGGAGTTCTCGGATAGAGTGGACAGGTCAGTGTGGGCAATGGAACACAAGGCTGAGGCTTCTCGGTTAGAGTGGACAGGTCAGTGATGGGCAGTGGAACACCAGGCTGGGGCGTCTCTGTTAGAGTGGACAGGTCAGTGATGGGCAGTGGAACACTGGGATTTGGGGGGGGGGTGGGGTTCTCGGCTAGAGTGGATAGGTCAGTGCTGGGCAGTGGAACACTGGGCTGGGGGTTCTCGGCTAGAGTGGACAGGTCAGTGATGGGCAGTGGAACACCAGACTGAGGCTTCTTGTCTAGAGTGGACAGGTCAGTGATGGGCAGTGGAACACCAGACTGAGGCTTCTTCGCTAGAGTGGACAGGTCAGTGTGGGCAGTGGAACACCAGACTGAGGCTTCTCGGCTAGAGTGATAGGACAGGTCAGTGATGGGCAGTAGGACATCAGTCTAGGCATTCTCAGCTAGAGTGATAGGACAGGGCGGTGCTAAGCGTAGTAGGACATCATGCTGGGGCTTCTCGGCTAGAGTGACAGGACAGGGCGGTACTGAGCGGAGTGAGACATACATGTCAACAACCTCCAGTTTGAGAATCAAGGTGGAAGCAATGACCTTGGCTATCTGAGACCCCTTTAACAAGGGCAGCCATCTTGACTAAAGCGCAAACCGTATTTCAGAAGGTACAGACGGGGTGGCTGAGGTACGAGTGGATAGCAGTTATTGAGTCCTCAAACCTCTAGAGGTTAACATGGATCTACTGTCCTGGTCATGCCAGCGTTCAGGGCAACGATCGAGCTGACCTCTTGGCTGCACACATTCTAATCATGGGCACATTATTGATGGATGAGAGTGACATTTTTAAATCAATCAACGACCGTCAGTTGGATGAGGACACCGAAATAAATAAATCAGCAATCCACCGGCTGCAAAGTTTCGACACCCAACGAGGTTCGAGCTGAGAAGAGCGCATGAGATGACGAGCAGGAGTGTGTACAACCAGCGAGCTAGAGCGACCATAAACATCCAGACCCTGCACCATTTTCTGAGAGAGGCTGAGCACTTATCGGTCTGCCCGGAGTGCAGTGACGGCAATTCTTAGAAATAGGAGCAGAAATAGAATGGTCGTGCGGCATGGATGTCATCCTTCCGATCACGAAGACATGAGTTCAAAACCTCTATAAGACCCTTATTTTTTTAAACAATCGGGTGAAATAAGAAACTAGCATTTAGTGGGCGGCGACTGCAGCGAAATCGGCCTTTAATTCCCAGTCATGTTAATCCTTCCCGTGGACCTTAACAATGGAAGTTAAACCCAGTAATTATCATTTTCATATATATTTGTACTGCTGAATACGCATGTGTTGGGCAGAAAGGTGCAAATATCGCAGTCAAGCAGTAAACTAGCGACACAACGCATTCCGTTTTCCGGACTACATCCTGCTACTTGCAAAGCCCTGTTTGTGGCTTGATGGCAGGAGATTGAGAATGAATGCAGAAGAAGAAGAAGAAGACGAAGAAGAAGAAGAAAAAGAAGAAGAAGAAGAAGAAGAAGAAGAAGAAAAAGAAGAAGAAGAAGAAGAAGAAGAAGAAAAAGAAGAAGAAGAAGAAGAAGAAGAAGAAGAAGAAGAAGAAGAAGAAGAAGAAAAAGAAGAAGAAGAAGAAGAAGAAGAAGAAGAAGAAGAAGAAGAAGAAAAAGAAAAAGAAGAAGAAGAAGAAGAAGAAAAAGAAGAAGAAAAGAAGAAGGAAAAAAAAGAAGAAGAAAAAGAAGAAGAAGAAGAAGAAGAAGAAGAAGAAGAAGAAGAAGAAGAAGAAGAAAAAGAAGAAAAAGAAGAATAAGCAGAAAAAGAAGAAGCGGAAGAAAAAGAAAAAAAAGAATATGTATTTGCTAATTAACGAGCTTTATCTCCTGCTCTCTTTCGCTTGTTATTTGTTTCGTAGCTTTTTGTTTCGACCTGACTAAGACGTTTTGTCAACCTGTTTATTCTGTAATACAATTGTTTATAAGGCTTCAGTTCGTCTGGGTCAGATGAAAAACACTGATGAGGACATGACATCTTGTCCAAGATGTATACATCAAAATATCCAGCGCGGACATTCATTGTGATTCCATAGCGGTGAGACAGCTGAGAAGTCAAGAATTACACTATAGTAAGGAGAGCCCAGGATACCTTCTTCGGTTCCTAGCCGGATATATGAAAGTTAGTTGCCCGTCGCAAGCGATGATGGGAACACAATCAGACGGTTTTTGTCTTGCTGATGTAACTTGCGCTGTTTTTAGATTTTAGTGAAGAGAGTGTTGCGCTGGTCATCAACCTCATTCTCTGGTCCCAAACTAGCTTGGGCCAATGGCAAGACATAGGTCAAGACAACTGGAGGTAATTCAGGATGCAGGTACTTTGGTCCCACCTCCTTTGAGACCAGGTATCGCTTGAAACCTGCGAGACTCGAACCCTCGCCGTTTCCCTTCATCGCTTTTAGAGGCGAGTTTTAATTTTCTAGTTTATCTTCTCACTCGTAATTTAATAGTTTATATCATGTCTGGATGAATTTATTAAATAGCTACAACAGAAAGTTCCTGAATAAATAGATGTTGAAGTGAACTTTACGCTATATAACTTACAATACAGCAGACAAATCGCAATATGAAATAATACAGTAACAAAAAAATAAGGTTCAAAAATGCATACGTTTATGGGCAAACAGCCGGGGTATAAGGAGTGTATAACAAAATATATCAACAGGATTTACTCATGCTGATGTAGGTGGACGCGGTTTTCCAGGCAGTTGTGCTTTGCTTAGCTTCATCTGCGGGACGCTCACTACTACGGGGACAACATCAATCTACATCTCGTTAGCCAGGTTGCCTAGAAAACATTATCTTTCCAGGTAATGCTACATGGAAGAGAGATTGTGGTCTTGGTCAGTGTATTGACCCCTGATGCGACATCCTGGTTAGTAGTCTGTGCCTGACTGGACTAGCGTCTCAGTCCCCCATTCATTATAATGTTAAAAATGAAAAATGATTTAAAAAATACGTTACGTCCAAAACAGGTCCAGTTCAGTATGTAGAACTCCTCCGTCTGGGCCGTGAATCCCGTCTCCAGTTCAGTATGTAGAACCCCTCCGTCTGGGCCGTGAATCCCGTCTCCAGTTCAGTATGTAGAACTCCTCCGTCTGGGACGTGAATCCCGTCTCCAGTTCAGTATGTAGAACTCCTCCGTCTGGGCAGTGAACCCCCGTCTCCAGTTCAGTATGTAGAACTCCTCCGTCTGGGCAGTGAACCCCGTCTCCAGTTCAGTATGTAGAACTCCTCCGTCTGGGCAGTGAACCCCGTCTCCAGTTCAGTATGTAAAACTCATCCGTCTAGGCAGTGAGCCCCATCTCCAGTTCAGTATATAGAAGTCCTAAGTCTAGATAGGGGTCTGGCAAATATGTTTTGCCTGACCCTGACTAACATTTCAGATCAGTATGTTTTGCCTGACCCTGACTAACATGTCAGATCAGTATGTTTTGCCTGACCCGGACTAACATGTCAGATCAGTATGTTTTGCCTGACACTGACTAACATGTCTGATCAGTATGTTTTGCCTGACCCTGACTAACATGTCCGGTCAGTATGTTTTGCCTGACCAGACGTTCGTTTCCTCTCCCTGGGATGAAAACATAGAGAAGGACTTAAGTTCACACCAATTTCCAGGTATGTGCTGTCATCTTAAAGTGCAAAAAGTTTCGACCATCGCTCGTATGTTAGATCCCTGCCCCATATGTTAGGTCCCTGCCCCTTATGTTAGGTCCCTGGCCCTTATATTAGATGCCTGCCCTGTATGTTAGGCCCTTGTCCCTTGTGTTAGGTCCCTGCCCCTTATGTTAGGTCCCTGCCCCTTATGTTAGGTCCCTGCCCTTTATGTTAGGTCCCTGCCCCTTATGTTAGGTCCCTGCCCCTTATGTTAGATGCCTACCCTGTATGTTAGGTCCCTGTCCCTTGTGTTAGGTTCCTGTCCCTTATGTTAGGTCCCTGCCCCGTATGTTAGGTCCCTGCCCCTTATGTTAGGTTCCTGCCTCTTGTTGTAGGTCCCTGCCCCTTATGTTAGGTACCTGCCCCGTATGTTAGGTCCCTGTCCCTTATGTTAGGTCCCTGCCCCTTATGTTAGGTACCTGCCCCTAATGTTAGGTCCCTGCCCCTTATGTTAGGTCCCTGCCCCGTATGTTAGGTCCCTGCCCCTTATGTTAGACCTCAACTGCGAGTTGCATAAATCTGACGGTTTAGTCTGAATTACGAGACTGTTTTGGTTTGTACTATTCTGTCTGGCTGGCTTACTGGCTTAGTTCGTTCTCAATCTCCCACTACCAAACCCTGAAATGGTTTAAGTAGCAGAATGTAGTCCAGAGAACGGAATGCGTTGTGTCGTAGTTTACAATTTATCTGCGATATTTGCACCTTTCGGTCCAATACATCCGACTTCAGCAAGCATTTTTTAGTACCGGGTTAGCATTCCCTTTTCAATCCCTTCTCCTTAGCCAGTCTGCCTTTGCTGCAGCCTGTTATCCAGGATCACCGCGTGGAGGTGTAGAAGGTTCTTGGCAGCTTTAGTTCGCTGGCCCTGACGCTAGCAGTCAGCTATTCGTCGCTGACCGCTGCAGCTCATGCGCTGCTCAGCATCTTGATCCCCCACTATTCTAATTCGTTGGATACATTTTGGACAGTATAGTGTATAAAAACATGTATAGCTGCGGTTCAGACACCGCGCTATACAATAAACAAGAGCGAAACCATCGTTACGACCAACATGCCTTCTTCGGGGACAACGAACAATATATATATATATATATATGTCTCGCTGGAACTGAGAAAGAGAGTCCTTGGACGCAACGTGGAACCAGTACTGTCATATGGCAGTGCTAGCTTCAGGCCCATTGAACCAGAGCTGCCAAGACCCTTCTACACCTCCAAGTCGTGATCCTGGATAACAGGCTAAAGCAGAGCATACTGGCTAAGGAGAAGGGATCAAAGAAAAATGTTCGTTGACGTTGGATGTGTTGGACCGAAAGGTGAAAATATCTTAGTAAAGCTGTAAACTACGACACAACGCATTTCGTTCTCTGGACTATATTCTGCTACTTAAGCTCTTTTCATGGCTTCGTAGCGTGAGATTGAGAACGAACGAAGCCAAGCCATATGGCAGTGAATCATGGACACTCAGCAAACAAGTGCATAAATCTTTGAACGCAGCGAAGATGTGGTTTTACAGAAGAATGCTGCGGATCCCATGGACTGCAAAGAAGACTAATGATACAGTACTCGAGGAGGCTATCAAATTTTGACGGATCCTCTAATACACAAAACACTAAAAAACGCAACACCCATTCACCAACGAAGTTCCAAAATAGCATATGACCCCAATAATCAAATCACACTTACCCCCCACCCCCCGCCCTCAACATCATCCAATTACACCCCACCCGCATAATCAAATCACACCCCACCAACATCATCCAATCACACCCCACACCCATAATCAAATTACACCCCACCAACATCATCCAATTACACCCCACCCCCATAATCAAATCACCCCCCCCCCCAACATCATCCAATCACATCCCACCCGCAGAATCAAATCAGAATCAGACCCCACCAACATCATTCAATTACACCCCATCCCCAAAATCAAATCATACCCCAACCCCATCATCCAATCATACCCCACCAACATCCACCAATGTCGATCCGCCAACATCACAAAATCAGATCCTACCAACATCCCCCAATCACATCCCACCAACATCCTCCTATCACTCCACACCAACACCCACCAATCACACCACACCAACATCCCCCAATTACATCCCACCAACATTCCCCAATCACACCCAACCAACATCCCCCGATCACATCACACCAACATCCCCAATTACAACACACCATCATCCCCTTATCACACCCAACAAACATACCCTTATCACACTCAACCAACATCCCCCAATCACATTCCACCAACATTCCCCAATCACACCACACCAACATCCCCTTATCACACCCAACCAACATCCCCTTATCACACCCCACCAACATTCCCCAATCACACCACACCAACATCCCCTTATTACACCGAACCAACATCCCCCAATCACATCCCACCAACATTCCCCAATCACACTCAACCAACATCCCCAATTAAACCCCACCAACATCCCCCAATCACACCACACCAACATCCCCCAATCACATCCCACCAACATTCCCCAATCACACTCCATCAACATCTCCCAATGTTATCCCCTCTCATCAACATTCCCCAATCACATCCCACCAACATCCCTCAATCACACCCCATCAACATCTCCCAATCATATCCCCTCTCATCAATATCCCCCAATCCAAACCCTTTCTCACCAACATCCCCAAATCATACCCCCTTTCCCCTCTAACCAACATCCCCCATTCACACCCCACCAACATTCCCCAAGCACAGCCCACCAACATCCCATAATCACAACACCCCCCCCCCCCTCTCACCAACATCACCCAATTACACCCCCTCTCATCAACATCCCCTAATCACCAAAACCAACAGCCCCCTCTCACCAACATCCTTTCTCACCAACATCACCCTACCAACACCCCCCCCCCCCCGCTCTCACCAACATCCCCTAATCACCCCAATCAACAATCCCCTCTCCCCAACATCACCCAACCAACAGCCGCCTCTCACCAACATTAACCAATCACAACCCCCTCTCACAAACATCCACTAATCACCCCAACCAACACCCCCCTCTCACCAGCATCCCATAATCACCCCAACCAACATCTTCCTCTCACCAACATCACCCATCCAACAGCCCCCTCTCACCAACATTAACCAATCACACCTCCCTCTCACCAACATCCCCTAATCACCCCAACCAACATCACCCATTCAACAGCCCCCTCTCACCAACATCCTTAATCACCCGAACCAACTTCCCCCTCTCACCAACAACCCCCCCCCCCCCCCGCCTCTCACAAACATTAACCAATCACACTCCCCTCTCACCAACATCCCCTAATAACCCCAACCAACATCCCCCTCTCACAAACACCCCTCCCCCCACCCAGTCTCACCAACATTAACCAATCACACTCCCCTCTCACCAACATCCCCTGATCACCCCAACCAACACATTCCTCTCACCAACATCACCCATCCAACAGCCCCCTCTCACCAACATTAACCAATCACACCCCACTCTCACCAACATCCCCTAATCACCCCAACCAACACCCCCCTCTCACCAATATCCCCTAATCACCCCAACCAACATCCCCCTTTCACCACCATCCCCTAATCACCCAAACCAACACCCTCTCTCACCAACATCCCCTAATCACCCCAACCAATACCCCCCTCTCACCAACATCCCCTAATCACCCCAACCAACACCCCCCCCCCTCTCACCAACACCTCCCTTCACAAACATCTCCTAATCACCCCAACCAACACCCCTCTCTCACCAACATCCCCTAATCACCCCAACCAATATCCCCTAATCACCCCAACCAACACCCCCTCTCACCAGCATCCCCTAATCACCCCAACCAACACCCTCTCTCACCAACATCCCCTAATCACCCCAACCAACACCCCCTCTCACCAACATCCCCTAATCACCCCAACCAATATCCCCTTAACACCCCAACCAACACCCCCTCTCACCAGCATCCCCTAATCACCCCAACCAATACCCCCTCTCACCAGCATCCCCTAATCACCCCAACCAACACCCCCTCTCACCAGCATCCCCTAATCACCCCAACCAACACCCCTCTCTCACCAACATCCCCTAATCACCCCAACCAACATCCCCCTCTCACCAACATCACCCAACCAACACCCCCCTCTCACCAACATCCCCCAATCACCCCAACCAACATCCCCCAATCACCCCAACCAACATCCCCCTCTCATCAACATCACCCAACCAACACCCCCCTCTCACCAACATCCCGTAATCACCCCAACCAATAGCCCCCTCTCACCAACATCACACAACCAACACCCCCCTCTCACCAACATCCCCATCTCACCAACATCACCCAACCAACACCCCCCTCTCACCAACATCCCCTAATCACCCCAACCAACATCCCCCTCTCACCAACATCACCCAACCAACACCCCCCTCTCACCAACATCCCCCAATCACCCCAACCAACATCCCCCTCTCACCAACATCCCCCTCTCACAAACATCACCCTACCAACACGCCCAATTTACACCCACTAATACGCTCCAAGAGGTCTCACCAACAAACACCAGACCCCCATCAATTTGCTCAAAGCCCCTATAATGTATCAAGCCGTGCCTGTACACTAAACTAACTCTCTTCTCGAACATTAAACGTCTGTTTTCCCAACTTCCAGGAGCCTTCAATTGTCGCTTGTCACAACACGAACGTACTGCCTATCTAAAGTCTACTTACCAACACAACGGGTCAAGCTCCTGTCAATTGTTATCTGTACTTGTTTTGGGGTTCGGAAAGACCGCGCCAAAAAGTCGAACTATGTTGTGTCAACCACGTAAGAGCCACTCCTGATAAACACCGTAAACAACACTGGTCAAATTAAATTTTCATAAATAACACACTTTGATGAAATACAACACATTTAATTTCCGATGCACACAACATTAAGTGTAACAACGCGAGATGGCTGTCTGACTGCAGATCAACTAAATGTGATATTTTTAGTACATACGAACTTGCAATACAATTACAAAGAATAGGTTCATATTTGTCTTCCTAGCATGTCGTAAAGGCGACTAAATTGAACTACGCATTTGGCGCTTGCAACCCCAACATGCAAAACTAATGTTTCGAAACCGCCACTGCTAATTGGTTGGATACTCGCTTCATTTAAGTGTTTCAGAAATGGGTCAAATGAAGTGTCGGACATATACTTCAATAACTGGGCGACAGAGAAAGCAGTGGGTCAAATTCGGGTTATAGAACTACTATTTGTTTTAATTTGAAACGGAAACTTTAACAGCCTGATATGTCCATCTCTCTATACCTGAACAAGGAAATAACTACACGAAAAATTCAGGCATTGAGTAAAACACAAAATAATTATGTAAATGTTTGGTAAGCCAAAACTGACTTCACACGGTCAGACAAATTATGCAGCACACACGGAAAAGCATGTCTAATGTAAGGTTTACTTGCAGACGACTAGGAAAACGTGGTTAAAAATCCTCTTGCGTTCGAGCGTTTTGTTTTTTCTTAACGCAGACATCGTAGTTTATAATGAATTTAGAGTACCAGAGTGGCAATCTTTACCTTTACAGTGGGACAAACAGCACGGTGGAGTGGCTAGGTTTAGCGAGAGTGATGTATGGAAACCCGTTGTGATCACTTTCGCTGTTTATGAGTAATGCTATTGTTCTGTTCTGGTAGGAATCGTTGTTAATAAAGTCAGGACAGATCCATAGGCGCTAGTCACACTCAACATATGATGAAGGGTAACGATACTGATGATTCATGTAGACAAGTAGCCTGCTGGTTATACACGCTATTGCTAAGTCCTCTCACTCGTCTCTTTTTTTCCATATTTAAAAACTTTCAAAATCTATGCATAGGTGTCTCTTCGATTGCAGTGTCTTAATCCAAGATGAGATATAGGAGTTTTAATAGATCATACAGGTAAGGCAAATGAGCAAGTCTATGTAGCACTGAAAAAGGCATATGCAATGCTAGGTATGATGTTTTTTTTGGTTTTGTTTGCGTTCGCCTTTTTTCTTTATTCCTCATGGTGGCGTGCGTTGCACTGTAGTTTTTATTCTGTGCCTGTCGTCCCAGTGCATCCGACTTCAGCATGCATTTTATGTAAGGGTCTTCTTCCTCCTGCATTTTCTAAGTTTTCTTCCCCTGGGTAACGGCCGGTGCTGTGATGGGAATCGAACCCAGCACTTTCGGATTGGGAACCATGTCACTTAACCACTAGCCCACGCCGTCCTCGTTAGGTATGATACAAAAAATATTAAACATAGTAACAAGGAAGTGATATTCAAATTGTATAAAGCATTAGTTAGACCTAGATTGAAGTACTGAGTACAGGTGGGGAGTCGTTGAGGAGATATAAACATGCTGGAAAGGATTTTTATTAAAGCGACAAAGCTGATAGTGGGATTCCAGAATTATAGTTCTGAGGAAAGACTCAGAAAAACCGGCATTCAGTGTCTAGAAAAAAGAAGAATTCGAGGTAACTTAAAACAGGCTTATAAGATAATCAAAGAAACGGATAGATTAGACTATAACACGTTTTTCAAAATACAACCATCTACAACAACAAGATGGCATAGCTACAAATTAACTAAAATACAGGTCCAGATTAGATATTAAGAAATATTTTTTTTAGTCAGAGAGGGGTGAACGCTTGGAATGCATTGCCCCAGGAAGTAGTGGAGGCAGGGACAATTAATGCATTTAAGAATAGAATAAATGCGCAAAGCTTTTAGAGCAAGGAAATGTAAATGAAACGTGTTGTATACAGACCCTTAGTTAGTAGCCTCTTTCAGTCATGACTGGCTAAAGGATGATATGACTTGGATTGGGAAAAAAAAACAATAACAGCAACAACAAAATGTGCACTTCGCTTTTGTTGTTTTTCTCCTTACGGTGTTGTCTTTTCACTTCTCTGAGTTGCAAGAGCTTCGCTTTCGTGCCGTTTGCCAACTGTCCAAAGATGCTATCTTTAAGAATGCTGAAATCTTCCACGCGACGAACATGACCAAGCCACCGTAATTTTTGCTGCACAAGTAGAGTACAGAGTCCTCTACAGTCTTCTAAACCAGTACAAAGACGTTCAGTTAAGCGGTCTCTGATCAACCTCAAAATGTTACCTCTAACCATTGTCAATGTCAACATTATCCGTGACTTTGATGTCCTGAAGTCAGCTTTTCTATTTCCAAGAAGTAGTCTCTGATCAACATCAAAATGTCACCTCTATCCATTGTCAATGTCAACATTATCCGTGACTTTGATGTCATGAAGTCAGCTTTTCTATTTCCAAGAAGTAGTCTCTGATCAACCTCAAAATGTTACTTCTATCCATTGACAATGCGCACATTATCCGTGACCTTGGATTCAGAAAGTGAGTTTTTCCATGTCACATATACCTCAGCATGAATAAGACAGTAGAATCACGCACGATCCCCAAGATTTGCGACCTCTGTCGGTTATCCACTTATGGAACAGTCAATCCTTCTGTAACTCACACATACCTCAGCATGAAAAAGACTTTTGTTTGGCATAAATTGCCCACCTTTCGCTACCATATAGAAGCGTGCTAACGGCACATGCATTGTAAACCATGGCCTTGAGTTTCTGGTTCTCCCTCACGCATTGTGAGTCTAGCAATTATATCAGCCGCTTTGCCAATTCTTCTTCTTCTTCATCTTCTTCTTCTTCATCTTCTTCTTCTTCTTCATCTTCTTCGCTCGTTCTCAATCTCCCGCTACCAAACCCTGAAAGGGCTTAAGTAGCAGAATGTAGTCCAGAGAACGGACTGCGTTGTGTTGTAGTTTACAGCTTGACTGCGATATTTGTACCATCGGTCCAACACATCCGACTTCAGCAAGCATTTTTTGAGTACCGGGTTAGCATTCACTCTTCGATCCCTTCTCCTTAGCCAGTCTGCCCTGCGGCAGCCTGTTATCCACGATCACCACGTGGAGGTGTAGAAGGGTCTTGGCAGCTCTGGTTCGCTGGCCCTGACGCTAGCAGTCAGCTATGGGTCACTGACCCCTGCAGCTCATGCGCTGCTCAGCATCTTGATCCCTTTTACCAATTCGACTGTCTATTTCTGGTACTAGAGAGAGCTTGTCATTGGTGAGGGACGCCAGGTATATGAATTGTACACAGTTGTCAATGTTAAGAGTTCGCGTAGCTTTCCTAACACATTTATTTTGATGTGACTTATTGTGAGTGACTTAGGGAGCCGCGTAGCGCAGTGGTTAGACCACTGGCTTCGCATCTGAGTGGTCCTGGGTTCATTCCCCAGTTGAGGCGGAAATGTTTTTTTCAGACTGCAATGGCTCACGGGTCGTTCCATCCTTAAATGGGTACCGGTTCAGTCCGAGAAGTAAAAGCGGCGAGGGAGAGGAGATGCCTATCGCCCTCATATAGCCGAGCCTTTGAAATGTGAGATCGCTAACACCTCACACCCCTACGGCAGTAATGCTATGGATTACTTGTATTGTGAGACCAAAATGTTTGCACACCTGGGGGGAGCGGTCTTTCAATCTCTGAAGTTCCTGCTGATTGGATTATGTATTATATATGTTATTTTGGTTTAGCAGAGTACCTCTTGCATATCATTGCCAATAACAAGAAATGTTCATACCATGTGAAATACAACCGCCTACAAGAACAAAAGGGCACAGCCGCAAATTAATTAAAGAAAGACCCATAATAGATACCAGGATATAATTTAGATGTGGTGAATGCTTGGAATGCATTGCCATCGAAAATAGTAGAGACAGAGTCAATTAATGCATTCAAGAACAGATTGGATGTGCATAGTTATTTTTAATCATGTGAATGTACACACCAAAAAACAACAAAAAACAACTGATTGTACACAGACTCTGCGGAGTCTTCAAAGCCAGGATAAAGACGTTACGTTAAGTTAAAAGATATTCTAACATTTTCAGCAACGTCGTTGTATTTCTTGAACGTGAGACCTCCCTTATTTTCTCTCCAACAATTTGACTACCGAACAGTCCCGAATTAAATCTTGCTGACAGCAAATCGGGGCAATCCTG
>JAVGWX010000021.1:37204596-37514596 GCA_036924085.1 Ariolimax columbianus
GATCAACATTCTTTCCTGTATAACCGATCAACATTCCTTCCTGTATAACCGATCAACATTCTTTCCTGTATAACCGATCAACATTCTTTCCTGTATAACCGATCATCATTCTTTCCTGTATAACCGATCAACATTCCTTCCTGTATAGTCGATCAACATTCCTTCCTGTATAACCGATCAACATTCTTTCCTGTATAACCGATCAACATTCCTTCCTGTATAACCGATCAACATTCCTTCCTGTATAACCGATCAACATTCTTTCCTGTATAACCGATCAACATTCTTTCCTGTATAACCGATCAACATTCCTTCCTGTATAACCGATCAACATTCTTTCCTGTATAACCGATCAACATTCCTTCCTGTATAATCGATCAACATTCCTTCCTGTATAACCGATCAACATTCCTTCCTGTATAGTCGATCAACATTCTTTCCTGAATAGTCAATCAACATTCTTTCCTGTATAACCGATCAACATTCCTTCCTGTATAATCGATCAACATTCCTTCCTGTATAACCGATCAACATTCCTTCCTGTATAATCGATCAACATTCTTTCCTGTATAATCGATCAACATTCTTTCCTATATAGTCGATCAACATTCTTTCCTGTATAATCGATCAACATTCTTTCTTGTATAGTCGATCAACATTCTTTCCTGTATAATCGATCAACATTCTTTCCTGTATAGTCGATCAACATTATTTCCTGTATAATCGATCAACATCCTCTCCTGTATAACCGATAAACTGTTCTGTGGTTGGGGAATTGCCAGCTCATATAGTTTGCCATTGATAGAACACACAATGTCCTCCCGTATTCATACACAGCTTTGTTGGCAAACTGAGAGCTAGAATTGTAGGAGTTTGTGACAACAATATACACAATAAGTCAAGAGTTTGGTTTATAAACATAAAGAAAACAGACTATGATATTTAGAAAAAGTGACAAGAAACCATGTATGCAGATAATAATGAAAGAGCAACCACTTCAACTGGTAGAGTTTCTCCTATCTAGGTCACATAATAACGGAAAAAGGTAGCTATGAAAAGGAAATAAGAAAGAGAATATGTATGGTACAGATGGTATTCAGCAACATACGACTTATACTGACACCTAAACAGGTCAATAGTAAAGGATAATTTTCAGGCAGATGTTATGTGTACTGGTTACTACTCCATGGCACAGAAACATGGACACTGAAAAACAAATTGGAGAAGAGTGTTCAGTTCAGTTCATCTCGTGACCTCTTGAGATTGTTTGGGTACCCCTGCTGACACCTCCACAAACCTACGCCATCCCTTTCTGTCTGCTGTTGCTTTTTGTACCTCTTCGGGTGGTAGGTTAGTCTAGTCATCGATGATGTCTTCCTATCGTTTTCTCGAACGTCCTCACCTTCGCTTGCTATATACTGTGTCCTGTAGCATAGTATGTGCACAGCATTTGGACCTCCAGACGTGGCCATTACCAGATCAGCTTTCGTCTTTTGATCGGTATTAAGATAACCGCCATACAGTCCACTTGCAGTGTACGTCGTACTTCATCATTTGTGATGCGGTCCTTTGTAGGTGATATTTAGGAGTCTTCTAAAACATCTCATCTCCACGACCTGGATTCTTCTCTGGAGGTCTGCTGTAATGGTCCATGTTTCGCAGGCGTAGAGGAATATCGAAAGAACCAGTGAGCGCATTAGTCTAGCCTCTATGGCGAGGAAGAGTCGTTTATCTTTCCATATGTTTCAATAGTTTCAATTGTTTGTGCTATTCTGGTCAGGATCTCTGGTTTTGATCCCTCATCACTGACTGTTGAGCCCATATATTTGAAACGGTTCACTGTTTCAAGCTCCTATCAATTTGCTTTGATCATAGCGTTGATTCCTTCAGTGTTGTTGGTAATCAACTTTGACTTTTCTTCGTTTATCTCTATGCCACAACCCTGTGCTGCTACATTCAGTCTACTGATCAATTCTAGAAGTTCTGTCTCCCTCCCCCGCCAGTCCACCAATGTTATCCATAAGGCGTACGTTGGTAATCGTTCTGTCCCTAACCTTTACGGTGCCAACATGATGTTCGAGGGCATCACTCATAATTCTTTCTAGGAATATGTTGAAGAGTCTCGGGGAGAGTATATATCCTTGTCTTACGCCGACGGATGTGCGGAACCATTCATCCATTTCCCCATCTAAAAAGACGGCTCTTATTGCCTTATCATAGAGATTCTGAAGAGTGTTGAAGCCTTCAGAATGTGGGTATCTAGAAGATTGAGTTGCATTCCTTGAAAAGAGAAGACAACAAATGTGAAGGTATTGAAAGAGATCCGGGTTAAAAGGTAATTAATGACCTAATTCAAGATTAGACAGTTAGGATATTTTGATCATATGACATGAACATGGTGAAGACCAAAGAGGGTAGGGTGGAAGGCTGACGTCCAAGAGGCAAACAACGTTATAAGTGAGTGGATCAAATCAGGAGATGGACTGGGAAAAGCCTGACAGATTGTCCCATACGGCAAGAAAGAGAGTACACTGGTGATCCATTATAGCTGACTTTCGATGCGGACATGGCACTTGACTGACATCATTACAGCTGTCCCCTAATATCAAACACATGTCCACCATTACTGTTGTCCCTTTATATCAAACACATGTCCACCATTACAGTTGTCCCCTTATATCAAGCACGTGTTCACCATTACAGATTTCCCTTAATATCAAACACATGTCCATCATTACAGTTGTTCCCTAATATCAAACATACTGTATGGGACCAAGATGCTGAGCAGCGCATAAGCTGCTGTGGTCAGCGACCCATAGCTGACCGCTAGCGTCAGGGCCAGCGAACCAAAGCTGCCAAGACCCTTCCACACCTCCACGCGGTGATCCTGGATAACAGGCTGCAGCAGGGCAGACTGGCTAAGGAGAAGGGATCGAAGAGGGAATGCTAACCCGGTACTCAAAAAATGCTTGCTGAAGTCGGATGTGTTGGACCGAAAGGTACAGATATCGCAGTCAAGCTGTAAACTACGACACAACGCATTCCGTTCTCTGGACTACATTCTGCTGCTTAAGCCCTTTCAGGGTTTGGTAGCGGGATATCGAGAACGAACGAAGAAGAAGTAGAAGAAACATACTGTACCACCACAGAAAGGAAACCAACCACAAACTTACTACAAATAGCCAAATTAAAGTGCCATAAGATACAATAAAACATGCTGTGCAACCAATTATAATGGCCGACTTTTTTGGTATTGCAAAAATTAAAGGAGATTTTTTTTTCTTCTACTTGGTATCGAAAACTGATCTGTCTGATTGAAATCCGGGATTCCAGTACACTGATGAGGGTTGTCAAGGTGACGTCTGACCATAGGCTTTCTGACAGCCAATTCCAATGTCTCTATCAAGTCTTCTATCAACTGTAAAAATACTTCCCAGGTATTTTAGCTCTTGTGCCTATGTAATATTTGTATTACTGAAGTGTATATTCAGTAGACTTGGTCTTCTGCTTATACTCATATCTTCTGTCGTTGTGTGACAATTCCGTGATTCCGTGGCGAAGTGGTTAGGCCGTCGGCCTCGTGATTAGGTAGTGTGGGTTCGATTCCGGACTCCGCCGTCTTTTTCACGGGTGCTTGATTACGGAGTCCCCTGCATCTCGCAGCCCTAGTCGTCTTGTCCTTGACTTGCCACTGGGGTCGAACACCTCGAGACGAGAGAGCGAGGATAAAAAGTAGCGCAATTAATCCTTACTAATCAAATTAAATTATACCATCATCGTCTACGATGGACGGCAGCTTTTACCTTTGTCTTTTGTGTGATAATCTTCATATAATCTGCATTAACAGGATTTTGTTGGGTAACTTCGACCGTCCATTAGGCGTTGCTGGTCTGTTCAGTGCAACCAGTGGGTCTTTCGTTGTATATGTTGTATATGTTGAATATGTTGTATATGTTGTATATGCTGTATATGTTGAATTACAGTGTTGAAATCAGGTTGGATTATGTATTTATTTTGTCAGTGTGAATGCTGAACACTAATCGTGAAAGTACGCATCACAAGGACGCCAGTTAACGAAAGTTCTTCCGAGACCAGGTCAGGCGCACGTTGTTGTGTTAATTCACGTCCTTCTTTAAACATCGTTGTCCAGTTCTTCCCTGTTGTCTTCGACACACTTTGTCACCATACACTGCCTGTATTTTGCGATGAATGTCAACTGGTCGACATCCTTCAATAATCAAAGAGAACATTGAAATGCATTTAGACAAATTTAATCTAATTAGAAATAGTCAGCATGGGTTTACTAGAGGGAGATCATGCCTAACAAATCTATTAGAATTCATGGAGGAGGTTACTAAAATCATAGATAAAGGGGAGTCAGTGGACGTTATTTATCTAGACTTTGCAAAGGCCTTTGATAGAGTACCTCATCAAAGATTATTTCGAAAGTTAAAATCACATGGAATAGGTGGGGAAGTTGCCAAATGGATTGAAAATTGGTTAACGGGAAGAAGGCAGAGGGTGGGCATAAATAAGGAGTACTCTGAGTGGTGTGAAGTGAAAAGTGGAGTGCCACAGGGCTCGGTTTTGGGTCCAATTTTGTTCATGATATATATAAATGATCTGGACATTGATATGGGATCCATAATTGCAAAATTTGCTGATGACACAAAACTATGCAGTAGTGTCTCATCTAAAGCGGAAGTGGATATATTGATGTCGGATTTAAATAAAATTCGAGAATGGTCTGTAAGCTGGCAAATGGAGTTTAATGTAGATAAATGTACAGTCATCCACATGGGTAGATCTAATATGGAACATAATTACAGAAGGAGAGAAAACAATATTAGAAAGATAGATAAGGAAAGGGACCTAGGGGTTATAATAGATCATGCAGGAAAGGTGAGTGAGCAAGTTAAGGTAGCAGTGAAAAAGGCAAATGCAATGTTAGGTATGATAAAAAGAAATATTAAACATAGGAGCAAGGAAGTGATCGTCAAACTGTATAAAGCTTTAGTTAGACCTAGATTGGAGTACTGTGTACAGGTGTGGAGTCCTTATCATAGAGGGGATTTAAACATGCTGGAAAGAATACAAAAAAGAGCGACAAAGATGATAGTGGGATTCCAGAATTACAGTTATGAGGAAGGACTCAGAAAAACCGGCCTACAGTGTCTCGAAGAGAGAAGAATTCGTGGTGACTTAATACAGGTTTATAAGATGATCAGAGGAATGGATAAATTAGACTATAACAATTTTTTTAAAAATACAGCCACCCACAATAACACGAGGGCATAGCTACAAGCTGACTAAAGAGAGGTCCAGATTATATATTAGGAAATATTTTTTTAGTCAGAGAGTGGTGTCTGCTTGGAATGCATTGGCAGAGGAGGTAGTGGAGGCAGGGACAGTTGATTCATTTAAGAATAAACTGGATGTGCATAGCTTTTAGAGCAAGGTGATGTAAATGTAACTGGTTGTATACAGACTCTGCAGGGTCTTCTAAACCAGTATAAAGAAGTTAAGTTAAGTTAAGTTGGGAAACTAATCACCGCTCGCTGATCAACTCTGGACGGGTTCCGAATCACACCCGCCATGTTTTCAAAAGTCTGCTGAGAAAACTATGAATCGTAGGATAATGAAATGTTCCAAACTTGATGGTTGGTATGTGCTGTTTACATCAGAACTGACGTCAGCATGCGCATCGTATGTATTTTCACTTGTTGCAGTTTGGTCCGGTTTAATTTAAACACGCCTCGTAGCTCTTTCCTATTCCTTGAATGTGATATCAAGTACAAGATTATCCCTGTGTCTTGGTATCGTTGTTGTTGTTGTTGTTTGCGAATGCCCATAATGAGTAGGTTTACTCTTTTGTGCCACCTGAAAAGGTCGTTAAGTGGCGGGTTGTAGTAGCTTTCCTTTCATCCCGAGCGTGCTGATGAAGGATCCTCCAGGTGGTTGTGCTATGCATGCTTTATCACGTCGATCCCTCACACCGTTAGCCAGGCTGCCATTAAAAACAGCCCATTTCCAGGGAGGGCTACTAGGGAGTCACGGTGAGGGTCTTGGCCAGTGTGTTTTGCCTGACCCTGACTAACATGTCTGATCAATATATTTTGCCTGACCCTAACTAACATGTCTGATCAATATATTTTGCCTAACCCTGACTAACATGTCTGACCAGTATATTTTGCCTGACCCTGACTAACATGTCTGATCAGTATATTTTGCCTGACCCTGACTAACATGTCTGATCAATATATTTTGCCTGACCCTGACTAACATGTCTGATCAGTATATTTTGCCTGACCCTGACTA
The DNA here is from genome assembly GCA_036924085.1 of Ariolimax columbianus. NCBI lineage: Eukaryota > Metazoa > Mollusca > Gastropoda > Stylommatophora > Arionidae > Ariolimax > Ariolimax columbianus. Next base: position 37,210,915 of record JAVGWX010000021.1, read on the forward strand.
ACATGTCTGATCAGTATATTTTGCCTGACCCTGACTAACATGTCTGATCAATATATTTTGCCTGACCCTGACTAACATGTCTGATCAATATATTTTGCCTGACCCTGACTAACATGTCTGATCAGTATATTTTGCCTGACCCTGACTAACATGTCTGATCAGTATATTTTGCCTGACCCTGACTAACATGTCTGATCAGTATATTTTGCCTGACCCTGACTAACATGTCTGATCAGTATATTTTGCCTGACCCCGACTAACATTTGCTTGACCAGACGTTAGTTTTCCTCCCCGTGTCTTGGGATATATATGAGTTGTCCATGGGTGTCTGTTGAGTTTAGAAGCTCTTGAAAAGGTTCTTTCAATTGTTTATTGAGTTCTTATTTATTAAAAAGGAATCTGTTTTTGTCATTAACGATTGATGTGGGATTGAAGCTTCATTTCTTAACCTCATTACTTTAATACTTTTGCAAAAATCTCTTGAGCAATTGTCCCATGTGGATGTTAGTTATCCTCTATATTTCCTCTATTCCCCTTTTTTTCAATTTTGATAACCTTTGGAATTTCATTTTGCTATTTGAAAAGTAATATAATTTTCCAGTATCTTGTTGAATTTCTTTTTAGTCTGAATTTACTCTTCAAACTTTAACTTAAAGTCTTTTTACTGGTTTAGAAGACTCTACAGAGTCTGTATACAACCAGTTTCATTTACATTTCCTTTCTGTAAAAGCTATGCGTATCCAATCTATTCTTAAATGCATTAATTGTCCTTGCCTCCACTACTGCCTGTGGCAATGCATTCCAAACATTCACCACTCTCAGACTAAAAATGAGAGTAGCAACAGTCCACTGAACGGTTTCCTTTGTTGCTTTGCCTTGTTTTAACTAATCTGTTCCCTTCTTCTTCTTCTTCTTCTTCTTCTTCTTCTTCTTCTTCTGCGTTCATTTTCAATCTCCTGCTACCAAGTCCTGAATAGGGCTTTGCAAGTAGCTGGATGTAGTCCGAAGAACGGATTTGCGTTGTGTCGCTATTTTACAGTTTGACCGCCAAATTTGCACCTTTCGGTCTGACACATCCGTCTTCGGCAGGGATCTGTTCCCCATTTCTTGTTAAGTGTGTCCGATCTAGATATTTTAAACATGGTCCATTCATTGTTTTTGCATTTGGTTTCTTTATCTAGTGTCTTTAAAATATGTGTCATTTTGAAGCATAGCTCGTTTCCAATAACTTCCTCTTCTAATATTTTTAGATTTTTGACGATTATTGGCTTTTTACATTTTTGACTTTTTTAAGTGGTGTTGTTTGTTCCGCTATCCTGACTCGATATTAAGCATCTGTACAAGTGTTGTTTGTTCCATTACCCCGACTCAATTACCAGTATCTGTACAAGTGTTATTTGTTCCATTACCCCGACTCAATTATCAGTATCTGTACAAGTGTTATTTGTTCCATTACCCCGACTCAATTATCAGTATCTGTACAAGGGTTATTTGTTCCATTACCCCGACTCAATTATCAGTATCTGTACAAGTGTTGTTTGTTCCGCTATCCTGACTCAATTATCCGTATCTGTACAAGTGTTGTTTGTTTTCTGCTACCAATGATCGATTATCAGTATATAGACAAGTGTTATTTGTTCCGCTATCCCGTCTCGAGTATCAGTATCTGGACAAGTGTTGTTTGTTCCTCTATCCCGTCTCGATTATCAGTATCTGGACAAGTGCTGTGTGTTCCTCTATCCCGTCTCGATTATCAGTATCTGGACAAATGTTGTTTGTTCCTCTCTCCCGTCTCGATTATCAGTATCTATACAAGTATTATTTGTTCCATTTCCACCACTCTATTAATCTATACAGGCGTTGAGGATTAATCTAAATTGTACTATTTCATCTTCGTGGTTGTCCTGTTAAAGAATGAATCAATTTAGGATGATATATCTGTATTGTTATTCCTGTACCAATATTGGATATACCTTTTTCGGTGTTAGAAGATAATATGTTATGCTTAGACCACGTCCAGTACACAAATACATAAGCTTTTTTCCAGTTCTCTCGTCCTTCTCTGCTCTAATGTGGTGTCATCGCATCTTTTTAAGTAGTGTTCATGCGGCGCTATTTATTTTACCTTTTCGGCCACGAAAGAGACCCGTTCCTATCAAATCATGTTTTTCATTGACACTTTCGACAACGTATGAAAGATACTGGGAGAATTATCTTCTGTAGTCTTCCCTGTTGCTATGATTACATGGTACATAACTCTTGTCTAATGTTGCTGTTTTCAGGCGTAGTAGTCTTTCACTGATGTATTTTGTTCCAACAATGAACTAAGCGTGCTCTGAATATACAAGAAAAACTGCACAGTGTTGGGCTATTTTCTTTTCTGTTCTTGTTGGCTATAGATTGGATAATGAAGATATCAATTAAAGGCAACAAACAAACAAAAAACCGGTATTCAGTGGACACTTGTCACAATTACAGGACCTGGTGCTTTTGTCACACAGTCATAGTCATGGATTCAATGACAAGATCATACTTTTAGGGATCATTTTTTAAAGAAGAGATTGCTTCTCCAATGCTTCTTACCTCACTCTGTTTCGTTTGATTATGTCCTACAGTCACACTCTTGTACAACTTTCACACGAACCCTTAGGGTGAGATCCTTCCATTACACTTTGGTTGGACTGGCTTCTGAGAGCGCTCAAACCTAGCATATGTACATACAGATGCACACATACACCAAAGCACTGGTTTATGCGTCTGAGTATCGCCCAGTTGACTGGGGTCTGGGGTGGAATAGGCGCGCCTCCGCCAGTAGAAACTAGTTAGGCAAACACATTAAATTTAAAAATATGAAGAAAAAATATATATATAAATGTATGTATGTATGCGTGTGTGCGTGCGTGCGTGCGAGCGTTCATGCGTATGTATGTATGTATATATATATATATATATATATATCTGAAGATGCCGTGGTGAATGAGCTGACAACAGCAAGTGACTCATACATAGTTGGTCCTTGCATCAGGGTCAATGACCCATAACTGACCAAGACTATTTTCTGCCTCCAATTGGCTACACAGGAAACAGACTGCAGCCATGCAGCCTGGCTAAGAGATAGGAGAGGCAAACTTTGTCCCACAATGCTGTGCTCAAATCGGATGTGTCTGGCTGAAAAGTGCAGATATTGCAGCCTTGCTGTAAACTATGACACAACGCTACAAACGTCCTTTTCAAGACGAACGCCGAAAATAAGAAAATCAAGAAGAAGAAGTACAACGAGAACAAGAAGAAGAAGAAGAAGAAGAAGAAGAAGACAAAGAAGAAGATAATATATGGCTCTTTTCGTCTTTACGGAGGATTTTGAACGGGTAAAAGTCTCATTTGACAGCAATAACTTTTCAAATCGCTCATACAAAACTGGTCTGAACAGATGGGCAATGACAAACACTGAGAGGAAGGTCTACGTACATATGATCAGCCCCAATCCAAATGACAGTAGAAAAACTGACAATTATGGATTTTTCGACTGATAAACCAACACATCCCATTTAACAAGCACCTGAACAGATTCCAACCACAATACATCCCTGATTGCCATCTGTATAAACCCCCATATAAAACCGTTCATCATCATCACTTTGAATGCTCGGCGCTCAAGGGTGATAAGAAAACGTTTCTTTCTCCGTGGCCCTATAAATAAAACACTTTGTATGGCACTAGACAACAACTGGCAAACACCTGCAGATACCATTACAGGGCATTGGGCCGAAGGGCGAGAGTCCGGATCTTGCTGATTCCCTAAAACCAACAACACAAGTCATCGAAAAGTGAATGACAACTAAGCGCTGTTTCCATCTGTTGGTACTTCAGACCAATGGTTAGACTTCATGAAGATCGTTAGCAATACACGAATAAATCATTGAAATGAAAACAATGGGCAAACGTTCTCCCGTAGATTATCGATCTCCCCAACGCGTGTATTGTTTACCTTACTGTGTCCAACCGGGTCACAGGAATGACAAATAATTGACGAAAGTATATTTATATATATAGAGTACGTATATATAATATTACGTGGGATATACTATAAAATTTACAATGGGGTACTACGGAAAAGGTAGCCGTGCAGCAATGAAGTACGCTGCAGGTGCAATTAAGGAGTGCGTGACATTAGGAGTGGGGTGTCATTTAGGAGAGGGGCGTCATTTAGGAGAGGGTGTCATTTAGGGGAGGGGTGTCGTTCAGGAGAGGGGTGTCATTTAGGAGAGAGGTGTCATTTAGGAGATGGGTGTCATTTAGGGGAGGGGTGTCGTTCAGGAGAGGGGTGTCATTTAGGAGAGGGGTGTCATTTATGAGTGGGGTGTCGTTTAGGATAGTGGTGGCATTTATGAGTGGGGTGTCATTTAGTAGCGGGGTGTCATTCAGGAGAGGGGTGTCATTTATGAGTGGGGTGTCATTTAGGATTGGGTATCGTTCTGGAGAGGGGTGTCATTTATGAGTGGAGTGTCGTTTAGGAGAGGGGGTGTCGTTCAGGGGAGCGGTGTCGTCCAGGAGAGGGGTGTCATTTATGAGTGGGGTGTCGTTCAGGAGAGGGGTGTCATTTAAGAGTGGGGTGTCGTTCAGGAGAGGGGTGTCATTTAGGAGTGGGGTGTCATTTAGGAGTGGGGTGCAATTTAGGAGTAGGGTGCAATTTAGAAGCGGGGTGTCATTTAGAAGAGGGGTGTCGTTTAGGTGTGGGGGTGTCATTTAGGAGTTCGGTGTTATTTAAGAGAGGGGTGTCGTTCAGGAGTGAGGGTGTCATTTACGAGTGGAGTACCATTTAGGAATGGTGTGTGGTATTGGGGAGTTGGATGAGTTAGGTGCTATTCTGGAGTGAGGTATCATTGAAGAGTGGGTTGCCATTGAGGAATTGAGTGATTTGCCACTCAGGAGTGAAGTGCCACTCAGGAGAAGGACGCCACTCAGGAGTGAAGTGCCACTCAGGAGAGATATGCCACACAGAAGTGAGGTGCCATTCAGGAGAGAGACGCCACTCAGGAGTGAGGTGCCACTCAGGAGAAATATGCCACCATAACTGGAGTTTCACCATGAGTGAGGTGGGACCAGTGAGGTGGGACCAGTGAGGTGGAACCAGGGAGGTGGGACCAGGGAGGTGGGATCAGGGAGGTGGGACCAGGGAGGTGGGACCAGGGAGGTGGGATCAGGGAGGTGGGACCAGGGAGGTGGGACCAGGGAGGTGGGATCAGGGAGGTGGGACCAGGGAGGTGGGATCAGGGAGGTGGAACCAGGGAGGTGGGACCAGGGAGGTGGGACAAGGGAGGGGGCGCCACTCAGGATCGGTCACTCTGTCTAATACGTCCCGTTATCTTATTAAACGCCTAGCTGGCTGAGCGGTTAGTGTATCGGCCTCTGAGGCAGAAAGACGCAGGTTTGAACTCCGATGAGTTTCTACGTTTGTGTCAACCCAACGTAAAAATGATAGAATACCAAAAAAGCTACCCTGCACACTGCAAAGCGTGCTCTATAGACATTGCCGTCAGGGATGAAGTTTTAGCGGCTTTGTGGTACAAGGTCTCTAAATTTTTGTGTTACGGAATACCACTTTTTCTTGCTGCCTTGTAATCCGTAACTGTAAGGTTATGGGTACTTATTTTCGGCTTGATAGACTAGAGCGTGTCATTATCGGGGAGCGAATTATGCGCATGCGCAATGAGAATCGCGTATTCTAACCATTCTTTCGCCTATGGTGTTCAGAAACGTAGATACGCCTCTGCCCATGTGTGTACCTCGTAACCTCTCACATACACACACATACTCTCTCTCTCTCTCTCTCTCTCTCTTTCTCTCTCTCTCTATATATCCATGTGGATAATTGGGACCGCTTACTGGGAAGCAATCGATAGCACCACTGCCCCGACATGCATGTCGTAAGAGGTGACTAAGCAAGGTTGTGCATGGCGCTGGCATCTACATCATGTAAAACAAATTCCTATAGAAAGCTCCCTTGCAAGAATTCATAAAGTACTCCCAGAAAGGAATCTCCACAGCGCAGCCACTATGCTGCGTAACAGACGAAAGAAGGCGTAGATGTTACACAGTGAATGAGCTGGCCGCTTGCGTCAGGATCAGAGAACCAGGGCTGGCCAAGACCTTATTCCGCCTCCAAGTGACGGCCCTGGAGACAGGCTGCACTAATGTATTTCTGTCTAAAAGAATAGGGATCGCAGTGGAAAGGCAAATGCGATATCCAAAAATACCAGCTGAAATCGGATGTGTCGTGCTGAAATGCGCAGATATCGCACTCTATCTGTAAACTGATGTGCCATTCGCGTCCTTCTGAAAGAACGCTGAAGAAAAAAGCAGCGAGATCGCGTGGGAGAACAAAAAAATTAAAAACAATAAATATATGCATAAATATTCGCACGAGTAATAACTACCGTGAGATAAATTGAGCAGGAGTAATAACTAGATTCGATTTTAAATACATCAGCGAGCGTATTTGTCAACTAAACCCTTAGCCATTATCGATCAGTAATACCTATTCTTAATTTAGAATTGTTTTGAACATGTATAAATGCAGCATGCAAGATCAACGCTGTGGCTGACACGCTAAATATAACCGATCAGTTGTAATTATATACAGATGGAGGGGACACTAAGGTGTAAAAAGATCAGAGAATTCTTTGGCGGTGAGGAGACTATAATCAATTGTACTTAATGTATGTAGGTCAAAGTGTGTGTTACTTCAGTTCAAAGACCTGATAAAGTGCATTGCTATCTTTATTTGCATAGAATGTAGGTCATTTCAGACAGGACAGCGAGTTCGTGAGCGTTAAAGTCAGATCTGAGGACCAAGTTAGAAGGTAGATTTAAGACCTTCGCGACATTGATACATATATAATTTAACAGAGTACTTGAGGTATGTAGGCCAGAGTGTTTAGTTCATAATTTTTTTTTTTAAACCACAACAGATCGAAGCTGTGGCGCTGAGGGTGGTTAAATGTCGATAAAAACGTAGCAGGTATGGCTCAGTTATTGCGTCGGGGCAGAGGCGAAATGAATCCCACGTTTCGGTCACGGGATCTTCGTACAGGACATAGAAAGTACAAAAGACATAGATAGTTAGTATTCGTTGGTTGGTTGGTTGGTTGGTTGGGTGGATGGTTGGTTGGGTGGATGGTTGGTTGGTTGATTAGTTGGTTGGGTGGATAGTTAGTTGGTTGGTTGGGTGGGTGGGGGGTTGGTTGGTTGGATGGTTGGTTGGTTGATTAGTTGGTTGGTTGGTTGGTTGGCTGGTTGGTTGGATTGTTGATTGGTTGGTTGGTTGGTTGATTGATTGTTTGGTTGGTTGGCTGGTTGATTGGCTGGCTGGTTAGTTGGTTGGTTGGTTGTTAGTTACTCAGTCAGCTATTTAGTTAGCAAAGTTAGTTAAGTTATTCAGTTAAGTTAGTTAGTTAAGTTAGTAAATTAGTTGGCCAGTTAGCAAACTAGATAATTAGTTAGTCTGTTAAGTTACTTAGTCAGAACATTTGTTATTCAATTAGTTAGTTAGTAGTTAGTAAAGTTAGCTAGTTAAGTTAGTTCATTAGTCAGTCAGTTGGTCAGCTAGATAATTAGTTAGTTAGTTGGTCAGTTAAGTTAGTTAGTAGATTAGTTAGTGAGTTAGTTAAGTTAGTCAGCTAGTAATTTAGGTTAATTAGTTAAGCTAGTTAGTCATAAATTGGTTTGTGAGATAGGTAGATGTCTAGTTAAGTTAGCTTATTCGTCAGTTAGTAAGTTAGCTAGTTAGTTATTAGTTAAGTTAGTTAGTTAGCTAGTTAATTCGTTAGTTGTTAGTTAGTTAAGTTAAGATGAGCTATCCATCTGTCGAGAGAGACCGAGCTAAAATGGGGAAACAACCCGAGGCAATGAAGTCAAGCCCCGGCTTAAAGTTTAAAATTGTTTTTATTTTTTGTAAGTTAGATGTTAGTTGTTAGTAAATCAGTTGGTTGGTTAGCTAGTTAGCTGGTCGATTAAGCTGGTTAGTAATTAGTTACTTGATCAATTAGTCAGTTATAATCCACCTATGCCCTGATGGGCGCCATTGGGAGCCTCTGCTGGGCCAGGTGCATCGCCTCTGGCGACGTTAACCCGTATCGCTTTCATTCCCCCCAGGGCAGAAATCAGAAATGAATCATATCTGGCTCCTGTCTGACCAAAGAGGGGAGAACATTGCATTCGATGTTGCGCATTGTTGTGTGATAAGCCTCAACAAATCTGAAGTTGGCTTACCTTCTCCGCCAACGTACTTGGCATCAAAACGAGTCCTGTATTCGTCAGATTCTTCATATTTAAACTTTACAATCAAGCAAGAGACACGTTTCTAGCAGTGCATGTATGTGTATTATGTATATGTATGTGAGTGCGTGTTTTTGTAAAGCTAATGAAGATACAGATCGCTGTTTTGTTCTCGACATTTCTCCCGTAGCTGTCGCGGTTATTACCAAAATAAGATATGTGGTAGAGTTTAGGTTTATCTGAGTAGTTTACTTATCTAAAGAGTTACAACATGTATCCACGATACGACTTCACAGAGTAAAACGCAGTAGACGCTATCTTGAATGGAGACAACATTATCATTTATTAACATTTATATCAACAAAACAATATTAACAAAAAGAACAAAATACATCTAAATTAAATAATCATTATATATATATTGAACTACGTAGGAGGTTTTTAAGCCCTAGCTTTTGATTGTTCCTCCAAACTACACAACACAGATACTGCCGCTGCTCTCCCTTATCTGCGCACTCAATACATAATCACAAACTCGTACTCACGATCGGATTACGTACTCAGTCGTTCTGTGCATTCACATATAATCAGATCAGACCCTACAAACTCACACACTCACAGACTCATGACAGCCTCTCAGTCACTCTCCTAGCATGTAGTCTTAGTTCGTATGTGCAGAGTATTTTATAGTCTCAAGCAACAACATGGCTATCCAATGGTCTTCTGCAGGTTGTCTGATTTAGCCATCCTCTACTTTGGAACTACCCCCCCCCCCCTCCCACAACTAATTGTTATTGGATGACTTACCCCGAATCCTTGTCACTCGAAATGTCGTAGCCGGTCGAGACGGTATCTAACTGTCACCAACTCCCCCAACTCCACCCCAATTAGGAAGGCAAGAGTAGTCAGCTAAAAATATGCACCTCAGTTCCGAACACCCACGCCTCCTGTACCAGACAAGGTTTTCCACCTAAACCCCTCGTTTCCTTTGTCGGCCTAGTGTCGAGACGGTGATTTACCTTGGCATGCATTCAAGCAGCCTTTATTCATAGAGTCGCGAGCCCAATCTCCCCTGCCCTAAATGCTCATGCTCCAGCTGTTGTTCTCAACGCATAGACGAAGCCAAGCAAAGTACAACCGTCTGAGGGACCCCGGTCTATCCACCTTCATCAGCGCGCACGGGATGTAAGGAAAGCTACAGCAACCCGCCACTCAACGCCCTTTTCAGGGCGCACAAAAAGAGTAATCCTACTTGCTGTGGGCATTCATTACCAACAACTAAAGATTATTGAGTAATCCCACTTCCTGTGGGCATTCATTACCAACAAGAACTAAAGATTATTGAGTAATCCTACTTGCTGTAATCATTCATTACCAACAACTAAAGATTATTGAGTAATCCTACTTGCTGTGGGCATTCATTACCAACAACAACTAAAGATTATTGAGTAATCCTACTTGCTGTGGGCATTCATTACCAACAACTAAAGATTATTGAGTAATCATACTTGCTGTGGGCATTTATTACCAACAACTAAAGATTATTGAGTAATCCTACTTGCTGTGGGCATTCATTACCAACAACAACTAAAGATTATTGAGTCAACCTTTTCGCATTCTTGTTCATGCTCGATTGGTTTAGATCATCTTGATGATAGGATCACTTGGTATATTAAACATAGGAGCAAGGAAGTGATAGTCAAATTGTATAAATCATTAGTTAGACCTAGATTGGAGTACTGTGTACAGGTGTGGAGTCTTTATCGTAGAGGAGTTATAAACATGCTGGAAAGGATATAAAACAGAGCGACAAAGCTGATAATGGGATTCCAGAATTACAGTAATGAGGAAAGACAGAAAAATTGGCCTACAGTGTCTAGAAAAGAGAAGAATTTAAGGGGACTTAATACAGGTTTATAGAATGATCAGAGGAATGAATAAATTAGACTATAACAAGTTTTTTTTCAAAATGCAACCACCACCTATAAGAACAAGAGGGCATAGCTACAAATTAACTATTTACTATATATATAAACTTATTCAGTCAAGTATCTGGCCCAACCGGTCGCTTAGACAGACTGGGTCTTCTATCAGATAAGTAGACCATTTTTTCTTTATATGTTGATTTATTAGTTCAGTATTGTTGTCCCTGATGAAGGCCTATTGGTCGTAACGTAGGTTTTGTTTGTGTTTTCGTCTCGGTGTGGTATCTGACGATACCCATTTTAAAATTTTGATTAAACTCAACCTTAATCAACTTTTACATTTCTTTCATGTTTTTTCCCAAAATTAACTAAAGAAAGGTCCAGAATTGATATTAGGAAATATCTTTTTAGTCAGAGAGTGGTGAATGCTTGGAATGCATTGCCACAGAAAATAGTGGAGGCAGGGACAATTAATGCATTTAAGAATATATTGGATACGCATAGCTTTTAGACCAAGGTGATGTAAATGAAACTGATTCTATAAAGTCTCAGCAGTCTTCTAAACCAATATAAAGACGTTAAGTTAAGTTTTGTTCCGAAATGGTTGCATGATTTGAGTAATATTATCGGTTTATATTTAGATTATATACATACAACGTAAGAAGTACAGATTAGTATATCAAAATAAGAATACAAAATACTAGAGAGCTTTCATTACATTGTAGAATTTATAGAAATTATATTTAAATTAAGTTCAACACAAACATACAAATATCCAACTCGAATGTAAAGTCCATTCTCTCGTATGTCTCTGAAACATGGAGAGCAACAAAAACAACAACGTCAAATTTGCAGCCTTTCATAAATGAATAAAGATATGGAATTTGTGTGGTAAGACAGGTATTGTGAAACTGTTTGAAAGAGCAGGCAAATAACTTGAAAGAGCAGGCAAATAACTTGAAAGAGCAGGCAAATAACTTGAAAGAGCAGGCAAATAACTTGAAAGAGCAGGCAAATAACTTGAAAGAGCAGGCAAATAACTTGAAAGAGCAGGCAAATAACTTGAAAGAGCAGGCAAATAACTTGAAAGAGCAGGCAAATAACTTGAAAGAGCAGGCAAATAACTTGAAAGAGCAGGCAAATAACTTGAAAGAGCAGGCAAATAACTTGAAAGAGCAGGCAAATAACTTGAAAGAGCAGGCAAATAACTTGAAAGAGCAGGCAAATAACAGTGGAACATGAGATGAGAAGACGACGTTAGTGTTGGATCGTATATCGTTAAGGCGGAGCACACTCATCGTAATTATCAACCATTCGCTGGTGCTCCTTTCCACCCATTCATGAGAATACAAATGTAAGCGGTCAATCAAATAAAACCTGGAGAATTATTGGTTCTCTCAACATCAATGCTTAAACATTAGCAGAAATGACGTGATGGGAGGAATAAACATGACGTGAGGGGGAGGGATAAACGTGACGTGAGGGGGAGGGTTAGTCATGACGTGAGGGGATGGTTAGTCATGACGTGAGGGGGATGGTTAGCCATGACGTGAGGGGATGGTTAGTCATGACGTTAGGGGGATGGTTAGTCATGACGTGAGGGGGATGGTTAGTCATGACGTGAGGGGGATGGATAGTCATGACGTGAGGAGATAGTTACTCTTGACGTGAGGGGAGGGTTAGTCATGACGTGATGGGAGGGATAAACGTGACGTGAGGGGGAGGGTTAGTCATGACGTGAGGGGATGGTTAGTCATGACGTGAGGGGAGGGATAAACGTGACGTGAGGGGGAGGGTTAGTCATGACGTGAGGGGATGGTTAGTCATGACGTGAGGGGGATGGTTAGTCATGACGTGAGGGGATGGTTAGTCATGACGTGAGGGGATGGTTAGTCATGACGTGAGGGGATGGTTAGTCATGACGTGAGGGGGATGGTTAGTCATGACGTGAGGGGGATGGATAGTCATGACGTGAAGAGATAGTTACTCATGACGTGAGGGGATGGTTAGTCATGACGTGAGGAGATGGTTAGTCATGACGTGAGGGGATGGTTAGTCATGACGTGAGGGGAGGGTTAAACATGACGTGGGGGGAGGGTTAGTCATGACGTGAGGGGAGGGTTAGTCATGAAAAGAGGGGAGGATTAGTCATGACGGGAGGGGAGGCTTAATCATAACGTGAGGGGAGGGCTAGTCATGACCTGAGGGGAGCGTTAGTTATTACGGGAGGCGAGGATTAGTCATGACGTGAGGGGAGGGTTAGTTATGACCTGAGGGGAGGATTAGTCATGACGTGATGGAAGGATTAGTCATGACCTGATGGGAGGGTTAGTCATGACGTGAGGGGAGGATTAAACATGACGTAGGGGAGGGTTAGTCATGACGTGAGGGGAGGATTAAAAATGACGTAGGGGAGGGTTAGTCATGACGTGAGGGGAGGATTAGTCATGACGTGAGGGGAGGATTAAAAATGACGTGATGGGAGGATTAAACATGACGTGAGGGGAGGGTTAGTCATGACGGGAGGCGAGGATTAGTCATGACGTGAGGGGAGGATTAGTAATGACGGGAGGGGAGGGTTAGTCATGCCGTGAGGGGAGGGTTAGTCATGACCTGAGGGAAGGGTTAGTCATGACGGTAGGTGAGGATTAAACATGACGTAAGGGGAGGATTATCATGATGTGAGGGGAGGATTATCATGATTTGAGGGGAGGATTATCATGATGCGAGTGGAGGATTAAACAGGATGTGAAGCTAGGATTGAACAGGATGTGAGGATTAATAAGCAGCAACTTTGAAGATTATAAGCTTTGTCAAACACAAACATTTCAACATATACATGATAATTAATCGGTGAGCCGCTTAGCATATAAATTAATTATTAATCATTATTAAACATAAATGTTCGCAAACTTTATTTGTAGATAAATGTTTTATAATTTCTTTTAACTTAACTTAACTTAACGTCTTTATGCTGGTTTAGAAGACCCTGCAGAGTCTGTATACAACCAGTTTTATTTTCATCACCTTGCTCTAAAAGCTATGGGCATCTAATTTATTCTTAAATGCATTAATTGTCCCTGCCTCCACTACCTCCCCTGGCAATGCATTCCAAGCACTCTCTGACAATAAAAATATTTCCTAATATCTAATCTGGCCTTACGTCATTGACCCTCGGAATGTCATTTTCAACGCAAATGGGTCGAACGCAGTTCAATTGCTGCTGTCTCATTGAGCCGTAAAAATTATTCTTAATACGTTTCAATTCTGATAGTGCGTGTTCTCCTGAACAGTTTGTCCTTCCGCTTTCTGTAATACCCGTACGCATTAACTGCTAGAACGATGTACGTCTCTCTCTCTCTCTCTCTCTCTCTTTCTCTCTCTCATATTCTCTCTCGCTATATTTCCTTTAATCTTCTTTTTTTATTGCGAGACAAAACGTGGCCTGTTGGAGTAATCTAGGAAAGTCCCATGTTCTCTTTCCACTTCTAATTAAGGGGAAGCAACAAAAATAATTCGGACGAGATAATTATGTTCACTAACTGCAACACAGCCTGGCAATCTACAGAACGGAACGTCTGTACACGCAATAAACAACTATTGATTGATTAGAAATGATGTCAAGGACACAATTGTAAGAATATGAATTGTCTACTCGCTGTTTATATTCATGGAATTGTTTAAAAATCGATTGTTAAGGTTGTTGTTGTTTTTGTTGATGTTGTTGTTGTTGTTGCTGCTGTTGTTGTTTCTGTTGCTGTTGTTATTGTTGCTATTGTTTTTGCTGCTGCTGTTGTTGTTGCTGGTGTTGTTGGTGTTGCTGTTGTTGCTGTTGTTGTTGTTGTTGATGTGGCTGTTGTTGCTGAGTTTCTACAATCGGTAAGTTTATTGTTTAGTGCGCCCTGAAAAAGTTGCTAAGTGACGGGTTGCAGTAGCTTTCCTCACATCTCGAGACTGCCAATATAGTCCAGTACTAACCACTACCGTCACGGATGAGCTGTTGTTTGAGACATCAACTTTTGGGAGAAGCAGTTTTATTGGTCCCTATCATGCCTTCCTTAACTGTCAATCAAGTACTTAACTGCGGCTCCTTAATTAGCCCAGACCGAAGTCTATTTATAATGAAGGTGCTACATAAACGGCAGGTGTGCCCATGTGCCCTTCGTACAAACTCCTTCTGCATCTATATCCGATTGGTCTGTTATTTTTCGCGCCATTTCTCGATGCGGCCCTTTCCGAAGCTTCCTTGGAGAGGTAGTATTTATTGTAGGAATCCCCGGCTAGACTTTACTGCAGTTTACTTTACTGCCCTTAAAATAGTTGTCTTGTTTCGTTCTTGTTTGTCTTGCTCAAATATTATTTAATTGTAAGCTCATCTGTAGAAAAGAACTTCAACGTCGGGTTTGTAGCAGATGGGTTTGATTGAAATATCGTCTCAGATAATTTACATATATTGTATAACAGAGTAGATGTAAATCTCATTTTATATATTCTCATTTCAATTAGTCACTTTCACCAAAAATATTATGATAGAAAAAGTGTGAACGTTAAAAGGGATATAACCAAATAAATTACTTAAATGATATTTTAAAACAATTTTATTTCCCTTGCAATATGTAGCGTGAGATTATGCAGCTTGGATGTTTCTTTACTCGGGCGACGTACCTAGAACGAGTGAGATGTGTCATATGGGGAGGAATCAGCCCTCATTCAAAGCACTTTAGTCAACAGCACGCAGACACTGAACTGAAACTTGGATTTGACCATAGACGTATAAGATCATGGGCTAGGAGAATAACTAGCAGAAGACAACACTACCCGCTCTTGTAGACGAAAATAGTAACATTGCAATTTATATAGGTATATGCTAAAATGTGTGTAAATGCACTTTTTTATTTTCAAATTAATTTAATCATATAGCAAAATACGACTAAATGTTACAACTTACCTCAAAGTGGAATTTATTTCATGACATTATAATGAATATTATAAGTACACATTTGTTTGCAGCAGAACACCTGGGCCACTCAACATAACTTAGATTATATTGCTCTTTAACACGCTCAGGAGTCCAAGTACTTGGACAGGGAAATCGAGAATAGATGTCAGAAAGTATGTGCAGTAACTTATCAGCTATTACCACTGCTTAGGTACCCGATCATTAGTTTGGCAACAAAGCAACCACTGATAAAAAGTGTGATTATGTCGACTCTGTGCTACCAGTGTCAAACATGGCCTATGCTTAAAGTGCATGACAGCAGAATTTCAAAGTGTGAAATGAATTGTTTGAGGAATGTCATTGGTGTTACCAGACAAGAAAACACAAAGCAACTACATTCGAAATATGGTCAGCACTACGTCTTGTGCATAACACATTCAGTTCAGTTTCAATTCATGCCATAACCTCTGGAGATCGTTGTGAGAATGTCATCGTACAGAATGTTTCAGGGTATAACATACTTTGGTTTGTTCCTTTCGTCAGAATTCACCCTCATGATCTGCAATTGATAACTTACAACGCTAGTAGATCTGGCTACAGAGGAAAAGGGCGGCCACGAGACTAGCGAATATATGACTTTAGAACGATTGTGCAATGAAACGGACTCACATTGACCGAAGCAACACACTTGACACAGGACATCACTCAGCACAATGCTTAACGGCAAAAGTGGAGGTAACTAAAATGTGTTTTGATGAAATAATTCACAATTTAATCATTTCAACATTTTGTGTGTGTAAAAGGCTTGCTTCTCTTTATTCTACTGGCGGAGGCACGTCCCTTTCCACCCAGACTGTAGTCATTTTAGGCGATATCATGGCGTATTAACCAGTACTTGGATGCATGTGTGCGTCTGTATGTACTTATGCTAGTTAAAGTGATCTCAGGGGTCAACCCAACCAAAGTGCAATGGGAGGAGCTCACCCTGAGGGCGCATGTTAGGGTTACGTAAGAGTGTGATTGTTGGACAGAGTAATAAAGGATGCAAAAAAAGTTATGTGAAGTATGAAGTAAGATTCCTTTCCAATTCAGCCTGAAAGGGAGGGGGGGGGGGGAGGGGTGTGTGAACTGTCTACAAAGATACCTTCCTTATGCATAAACAATCTTAAATGGCAACATTTGTAGCGTACAGTAAGTATGTGGGGACATTTTGACAATGTGTGTGTGTATATGTGTGTGTGTGTGTGTATTTATGCCTCCCTCAAATGAGTCAACGCATATTATGCCTCCTCACATTAACACTAACTTAAACTTATATGTACTATGACGTCACGGCTCGCTTTTCATGTATAGCTCCGAATCAGCTGGTCTCTTAAAGGATCTGGCTGCTTTCTCTGTTCCTGACACACTCCAGGTAATCCATCTGTCAATCAACACCTGGCTTTCAGTTAGACCATGCAGGCGGTCACCAAGGAAACTGTAAAGCTTATTCCAGAATAAACCTAAGCCCTTGTAGAATGACGTTACATGATTCTAGGATGTGTTAGTGCAGCCGACCATCGATGTGGAGATGGCCTTGAACTTAACTGAACCAGGTCTTTTAATGAATCTACGAGAACAGAAAGTGTGAACTAGACCCCCTTCACATATGATGCTGAATTCCCGAGGAAAGGGGAGAGGGAGAACGAGAGAGAGAGTGAGAGAGAGAGAGAGGGCGAGAAAAACAGGTCTCTTTACATTCGATGATAATGAAGCCTTGAGAACAGAGAAGAGGGGAGAGAGAGAGAGAGAGAGGGGGGGGGGGAAGTGAGAGAAAGAGAGAAAAAACCATGTATCTAGCAGTTGATGATAGTGAATCCTTGAGAACAGGGGAGAGAGAGAGCGAGAGAGAGAGAGCGCCCGAGAGAAAGTGAGAGAGAGAAAAACCAGGTCTCTGAACAGTTGATGATAGTGAATCCTTGAGAACAGAGGAGAGAGAAAGAGTGGGAAAGAGAAAGCGAGCGAGAGAGAGAGAGAGAGCAATAGAGAGAAAAACCAGGTCTCTGAACAGTTGATCATAGTGAATCCTTGAGAACAGAGAAGAGATGAAGAGTGTGTGCGTGAGAGAGAGAGAGAGAGAGAGAGAGAGGGGGGAGGGGGAAGAGAGAGAGAGAGAGAGCGAGAAACAGGTATCTAACAGTTGATGATAGTAGATCCTTGAGATTAAAGGAGAGAGGGAGAGTGAGAGTGAGGGATAGTGAGGGAGAGAGAGAATGTCTCTTAACGGTTGATACTGAATCTCTGAGAACTGAGAGGAGAGAGAGACAGAGAGAGAGAGAGAGAGAGATAGAGAAAGATTAGGCCTCATAACCGTTGATAATGAATCTCCTTTCCGAGAACTGAGAGTTTGAACAGGCCCCTTACAGATGATGAATCTCCTCTCCGAGAACTGAGAGTTTGAACAGGCCCCTTACAGATGATGAATCTCCTCTCCGAGAACTGAGAGTTTGAACAGGCCCCTTACAGATGATGAATCTCCTCTCCGAAAACTAAGAGTTTGAACAGGCCCCTTACAGATGATGAATCTCCTCTCCGAGAACTGAGAGTTTGAACAGGCCCCTTACAGATGATGAATCTCCTCTCCGAGAACTGAGAGTTTGAACAGGCCCCTTACAGATGATGAATCTCCTCTCCGAGAACTGAGAGTTTGAACAGGCCCCTTACAGATAATGAATCTCCTCTCCGAGAACTGAGAGTTTGAACAGGCCCCTTACAGATGATGAATCTCCTCTCCGAGAACTAAGAGTTTGAACAGGCCCCTTACAGATGATGAATCTCCTCTCCGAGAGTTTGAACAGGCCCCTTACAGATGATGAATCTCCTCTCCGAGAGTTTGAACAGGCCCCTTACAGATAATGAATCTCCTCTCCGAGAGTTTGAACAGGCCCCTTACAGATAATGAATCTCCTCTCCGAGAGTTTGAACAGGCCCCTTACAGATGATGAATCTCCTCTCCGAGAGTTTGAACAGGCCCCTTACAGATAATGAATCTCCTCTCCGAGAGTTTGAACAGGCCCCTTACAGATGATGAATCTCCTCTCCGAGGTTTGAACAGGCCCCTTACAGATGATGAATCTCTTTCTCGCTCCAAGTAAAGCATATATTTGTCCCTTTTATATCTTAATTATCATTAGAGGCAAGTGAGATGTGGTTTTACAGAAGAATGTTGAAAGTGCCACGGACTGCAAAGAAATCGATTAACATGGTTCTTGCAGAAGCACAGACACAAAAACAACATTTGGCAGAAATTAGGACAAAGCAGACATCTTTTTTCTGACATGTCATGAGAAGAGGTGGATTGGAACACGTGGTGACAACGGACAGGGAGAGAGGTAGAGGGAGGCAAAGAGAGAAAATACTGGACAGCTTGAATAGATGACAATGTCTTGAATCTGTCAACGTTGGTCCGTGATAAGGAAAGTAGCATCCAGTTTCTACAACAGCATGGCATTGTTCATGATCTCAGATGATGTAGTAACAACCATGTTATCTAGCCCTAACCATAGCCCTACCCTAACCATAGCCCTAACCACAACCCTACCCTAAGCATAACCCTAACCACAACCCTACCATAACCTTAACAATAACCCTAACCATAACCCTAACAATAACCCTAACCATAGCCCTAACCCTAACTCTAACCACAACCCTACCATAATCCTAACATCAACCCTAACCATAGCCATAACTCTAACAATAACCCTAACCCTAACAATAGCCCTAACCCTAACCACAACCCTACCCTAACCCTAACAATAACTCTAACCTTAACCATAGCCTTAACCTTAACCATATCCCTAACTCTAACCACAACCCTACCCTAACCCTAACAATAACCCTAACCCTAACCATAGCCCTACCCTAACCATAACCATAGCCGTAATCCTAACATTAACAATAACCATAACCCTAACCCTAACAATAACCCTAACCCTAACCATAGCCCTAACCGTAACCACAACCCTACCCTAACCCTAACAAAAACCATATCCTAAATCTAACCACAACCATAACTCTAATCATAACCCTAACCATAACCCTAACCAAATCTGAATATAACCATCTTTTCTACACTTCAATCTTTGTCTGTCTCTCAGCTCAGTTCACGTGCCATCTCCGCATGAAAGGTCGGCTGCAATGAATCTCCAGTGAACTTTTATCTCTTGTCGTAATTATGCAATCTGAGAAGCTTTTTCCAGTCCATCTCCTGATGTTATCCACCCACATATATATAATGTTGTCTGCCTCTTGAACGACTACCATCCAGTATGTTCTTCAACAAGGAGATATGTCTTGTTATATAACCAAAATAACGTAACTGTCTAACCCTGATTTCGGTCATTAATTCTCTTTTCACCCCCAACTTTTCCAATACCTCCAAATTTGTTTTTTTTAAATCTTTCCAAGAAATTCGACCCAATCTTCCATATACCCACATTTCGAAGGCTTCAATACTCTTATCCAACTTGTAGCCGCAGTGGTTAGCGAGCTGGCTTCGCATCTGATTGGTCCTGGGTTCATTCCCCAGTTGAGGTGGAAATGTTTTTTGAGACCGCATCGGCTCCCCGGAAGTAAAAATGGCGAGGGAGAGGAGATTGCTACCGCCTTCATATAGCCAAACCTTTGAAATGTAACTTCGCTAACACTTCACACCCCTACAGCAGCAATTATTAAGACGCAAGTACTGACTAAGCATGAACTAGGCCACTAATCTGGGGCATTAAACAACAGGTCAAGATGGTATTCATCCAAAATTGCTGTTTGAAATTAGAGACCAATTAGCAAAACCATTGGCTATATTATGTTTTCAATCACTTGCACAAGGGATTGTTCCACGGGATTGGAAAGATGCGGGAGTGATCCCCTTATTCAAAAAGGCAGATCCAGCAAACTATAGACCTGTGAGCTTAACGAGCATAGTCTGTAAATTGTTAGAGTCAATAATCAAAGAAAACATTGTAATGCATTTAGACAAATTTAATCTAATTAGAAATAGTCAGCATGGGTTTACCAGAGGGAGATCATGCTTAACAAATCTATTAGAATTCATGGAGGAGGTTACCAAAATGTTAGATAAAGGGGAGCCAGTGGATGTTATTTATCTGGATTTTGCAAAGGCCTTTGATAGAGTACCTCATCAAAGATTATTTCGAAAATTAAAATCACATGGAATAGGTGGGGAAGTTGCCAAATGGATTGAAAATTGGTTAACGGGAAGAAGGCAAAGGGTGGGTATAAATAAGGAGTACTCTGAGTGGTGTGAAGTGAAAAGTGGAGTGCCACAGGGCTCGGTTTTGGGACCAATTTTATTCTTGATATTTATAAATGATTTGGACATAGGTATGGGATCCATTATTGCAAAATTTGCTGATGACACGAAACTATGCAGTAGTGTCTCATCTAAAGCAGAAGTAGATATATTGAGGTCGGATTTAGATAACATTCGAGAATGGTCTGTAATCTGGCAAATGGAGTTTAATGTAGATAAATGTACAGTCATCCACATGGGTAGATCCAATATGGAACATGATTACAGAATGGGAGAGAACAATATTAGAAATATAGATAAAGAAAGGGACTTAGGGGTTATAATAGATCATACATGTAAGGTGAGGGAGCAAGTTCAGGTAGCAGTAAAAAAGGCAAATGCAATGTTAGGGATGATAAAAAGAAATATTAAACCTAGGAGCAAGGAAGTGATAGTCAAACTGTATAAAGCATTAGTTAGACCTAGATTGGAGTACTGTGTACAGGTGTGGAGTCCTTATCAGAGATGGGATATAGACATGCTGGAGAGAATACAAAAAAGAGCGACAAAGCTGATAGTGGGATTCCAGAATTACAGTTATGAAGAAAGATTAAAAAGAACTGGCCTTCAGTGTCTAGAAGAGAGAAGAATTCGTGGTGACTTAATACAGGTGTATAAGATGATCAGAGGAATGGATAAAGTGGACTATAACAAGTTTTTTAAAGTACAACCACCAACAAGGACAAGAGGGCACAGCTACAAGTTGACTAAGGAGAGGTCCAGATTAGATATTAGGAAGTATTTCTTTAGCCAGAGAGTAGTGAATGCTTGGAATGCATTGCCAAGTGAGATGGTGGAGGCTGGGACAGTCAATGCATTTAAGAACAGATTGGATGCGTACAGCTTCTAGAGGAAGGTGTTGTAAATGGAACTGGTTGTATACAGACTCTGCAGAGTCTTCTAAACCAGTATAAAGACGTTAAGTTAAGTTACAACCACAATGTTTCGTCTATTCGCAGAACGTCATGGGTGAATCCTTGCTCTAAGCAGTGGTTCCTTATTGACTGCCTTATCACCACTACATCCGCAAAATGGAGGTTTCTGCTAAAACAGGCCTCACCCAATCTCAGAAACACTTGATCGGCGGTGAAAAGAGATTAATGATCGAAATCAGGGTTAGACAGTTACGTTATTTTGGTCATATAACAAGACATTCCTCCTTGTTGAAGACCATACTAGAGGGTAAGGTGGAAGGTAGTCGATAAATAGGCAGACAACGTTTTAAGTGGGTGGATAACATCAGGAGATGGACTGGAAAAAGCTTCTCAGATTGCATAAGTTTCTTTGTTCGGTCATGTTGTATGACTGGACCCTGCCCACAAGAACGGCTGGAGGCCGTCCACGAACAGTATGGCTCCAGCAAGTAGCAACCTCCTCCTCCGCATTGGATGAGGTCTGGAACCACGCCACAGACGCAACGGGCCTCAGACGCCTAAGCGATACTTATTATCACCAGAGGAACGACAGACACGATCTGCTGGTCGCTGAAGCAAATTCTGAACGGGACCACAGACTGGTTGTGACTAAATTTCCCTTTACTGAGATACTTCAACAGTTCAGAGATGTATTAGATAGATCAACGTTTCAAAACTCCTATGCATAACAGTTACAAAGAACGAAGAGTTTTGTAGTGGTCATTTTGTTCTCCAGTAAGATGTCCGATGATCCATAATGAATCCAACTACTAACACAAAAGCGAAAAAGAAAAAAATAACTTCCCTCCCCGGCGGGGAATCGAACCCCGGTCTCCCGCGTGACAGGCGGGGATACTTACCACTATACTACCGAGGATACAAGTAACAGGTTACAAATAAATTTATGAAGAAAAATTAGTTCAATATGTGTTTCCAAGACAAACAAAAGTTATGCATAATATAGTGTAATCACTAAAATATGAGATGCAGGTTCTTCTAATTAAAATTATTTCACCGATCAAAGTAAAAAAAAAATATTTTAATAGCAGTAGCCCCTAATGTTATTTCCAATATTTGATAACATACCAACGAAGACTTTGACTAAAACCACAGTGCAGTATCGAATACTCGCAAACAATAATGGTACTCATACTCGGTGGGTTTCCCCTTGCTATTTTTGTCCACAAGGCGCGACTACCTAACCAGCTGTTCTATCCAGCTGTAAATTGGAAACATATTTACAGTTTTAAAAGGCAATAACAGGAATTGGGAACACCCTGTCTCACTGAGACCTCGCATAATGATCAATGTTTGGATTCCAGTATTTCGAACTAGAGTTGATAATTGTGCAAATGCACCATTCATGTCGTAAGATATTGATAAAGAAGGGGTTTACATTCAGCGTTGGAAGACAGCAATCTCATTATGTTACTTTTACAATATAACCACCACATTGTGCTCCTATGCTATCGTGGGCGTATTCATTAGTCCTTCGATCTCCTTTCTGATCTCCTGCAGTCTGGCTTTTTGTATTTTCAACTGGCTAACACTTACGTATTTTCAACTAAAGATGTTTTCCATGGTATTACAATTTTGCTAATGCTTTCTGCAGGGAGACCAACTCCAGTGGTGACTCCTTGCTTTTGAAATATATAACTATGATAATGATAATAGATTTTAATAGTACATTTAAGACTGAAATGTCTGCTTAAGGACAGCCTTTAATTTTTTGGGTAAAGTCTTCTGAGATGATCATCACCAGCAACACTTTTCAGCCCCCTATGGAGCACAGTTCTTCAATAAATACATGCAAGTCCCCCTGTTCTAAGCATCCCTTCCAGCTCTCTCCGCGTTTTGTGAGAAAATAATGAAAACACGAATAATGTTAAATAAGTCACAAATTAGCCTTCATTGCTGAAAAAAAAATTGTTGAAACGTAAGAAATGCCAAAATGGGTAGTTTTTCCAAACGATGTGTTACTGTTCTGGTTGTAACTTTATTTTTACCAACGTACTAAACATTTCAACCACAGAAAGGTACCCGGATGCGACAAGCGAACTCTGTCACTCAGCTAGTCAGAACTGTCAGACGATCGGTGCTGAACTGCCAGAATATCAGTGATAAACTGCCAGAATATTAGCCTATAAACTGCCAGAATATCAGCATATAAACTGTCAGAACATCAGCCTATAAACTGTCAGAACAACAACCTATAAACTGCCAGAACACCAGCCTTTAAACTGCCAGAATATCAGCCTATAAACTGTCAGAACATCAGCCTATAAACTGTCAGAACATCAGCCTATAAATTATCAGAACATCAACCTATAAACTGTCCAGAACATCAGTTGATAGAAAAATAAAAGAGAAACATTCGCAGGTATGGCTCAGTTATAGCAAAGTGAATGAAACAAAACAAAGCAATTCAAAACAAAACCAAAACAAAGCAAAACAAAACAAAGCAATACAAAACAAAAACAAAAGCAACACAAAACAAAACCAAAACAAAGTAATACAAACCAAAACAAAGTAATACAAAACAAAACAAAAACAAAGCAATACAAAACAAAAAAAACAAAGCAATACAAAACAAAAACCCACTTTACAACCACAGGACCTTCGCCAGGAACAAAGAACAAACAGAAACAAATAAGCAATGACAGTAGGCAGGGCAATGCATACAATGGTGAGGCCGCAGCCGTCTTGAGCCACAGCGTCACTTGTGTGTGTCTGTCACAGCATTCATATTTTAGCAAGGGAAAAAAAAAATCGATACATTTTGTTTTAAATGAAAAAGAAAGAATAAAAAAAACTACATAACCATAAATACAATAAACGAAACAAATTACTGCAACACAGATTATATATGTACATGCGCTGAACTTTTATTAGGATAAAAGCTAGTGGCCAGGAACTCGAAGTGGTTGACAGTTTTAAATATCTGGGTTCGATTGTCGGTGATGAAGGATCAAAACGTGATGTTTTGGCCAGAATAGTACAGATAATAGCGACGCTTGCACGGCTTAAGAAGATCTGGCAAGATAAACGGTTAGCACTACGCACCAAAATCAAATTAATGTGTGGGATCAAGATGCTGCAGTGGTCAGCGACCCATAGCTGACTGCTAGCGACAGGGCCAGCGAACCATAGCTGCCAAGACCCTTCTACACCTCCACGTGGTGATCCTGGATAACAGGCTGCAGCAGGGCAGACTGGCTAATGAGAAGGGATCGGAGAGGGAATGCTAACCTGGTACTCAAAAAAATGCTTACTGAAGTCGGATGTGTTGGACCGAAAGCTGCAAATATCGCAGCCAAGCTGTAAACTACGACACAACGCACTCCGTTCTCTGGACTACATTCTGCTACTTAAGCCCTTTCAGTGTTTGGTAGTGGGAGATTGATAATGAACGAAGAAGAAGAAGAAGAAGAAGATTAATGCGTACACTGGCCCTGTCAATATTCCTCTATGTTTGTGAGACATGGACAGTTACAGCTGACCTTCAGCGAAGGATACATGCCTTAGAGATGAGATGTTTCCGAAGACTTTTAAATGTCACGTACACAGATCGAGTTACAAATGAGGAAACACGAGACAGAATTATAACAGCAATAATGCCTTTTGAAGATTTCTAGGCAACTGTCTTCTTCTTCTTCTTTGCTTTCAGGATCTTTTTGGTCATGCTATATCTGCAGGCCAGATCTGCAGTCTGTAGTCTTCATCAGGTCGGAGCGGCTGCCCCACAGCTTTTGTTTCAGCTCCGCACCCTCTGGCCAGGTCTGGCATCTCATTTCCCTATAGATTGAGCATTCTTGTAGAATATGCTCAGGATTCTGGCAACCTGTTCCACATGGGCACTCATCGGTGTGTGAGATCTTCAGTCGGTATAGATGTTCTAGTAGTCTGCAGTGTCCAGTTCTCAGGCGAAATAAGGTAGTTTGTTGATTTCTTTTGAGTTGGTGAATTGGGTCTGGTGTACTGCTTATGTTTCTGTCTTCTCTCCATTGGTGTATATACTGATTGCTGATGATGGTCTTGATTTCTCTGTATGGTACTCGATTATTAAATTATGCCTTTTTGCTGCCATCTTTTGCCAGAGCATCAGCTCTCTCGTTTCCCGTGATTCCGCAATGGGAGGGTAGCCACTAGGCAACTGTCAAAAGAAGGAAACTCGCTTGGTAGGGTCACATATCGAGATCAAATGGTCTTGCAAATACGATCCTGCACGGAAAGGTGCAAGGCAGACGTGTAAGAGGCCGTCCCCAAAAGAGGTGGGATGACAACGTAAAAGAATGGACCAATCTACGACCAGAAGAGGCAAAGGCAGCGGCCACTGGCAGAGAATGGTAGCATGGGGTTGTGAGGATGTCTTCAGGTGTGCCCCAACGACCTCATCGGTTCCGGGATGATCTAACCTGACCTGAAGATTAACTGGCCGAAGTAAGCGAAGAGTAATTAAGATTAGGTGAAACATGCTGATCAAGGCTCCACCTGGCGTTCTCGTTCCTGCTCCTGGAAAAAGTATGTCTTACAGCAGACTGGCCAACATGGTGGGGATCTACACTGTTGTCATCGTCATAGCGCTAAGCTTACTGAGGAGCCTAGCATTGCACTACAGTCAAAAGAACACTGTTCCGCCTTCTTAAGTATGTCTCGTGATGTGAGAAGGGCATCTGAAACCCCGAAGTAAGAAAACATCAGCACGAGCAGCTTCAAACAGCAGATACAACAACGACAGCAACGACACACAAGAACAACACACAACAACAACAGCAACAACACACAACAATAACAGCAACGCAACACAAAAACAACAGCAACGACAAAACAACAACAACAACAGCAGCGACAAACAAGAACAACAGCAACGACAAAACAACAACAACAACAGCAGCGACAAACAACAACAACATCAACAACAAATAAGAACAACAACAAAGACAAACAACAGCAACGACACACACCAACGACAAACAACAACAGCAACGACCCACAACAACAACAACAACGACACACAACAACAACAACAGCAACGACACACACCAACAACAAACAACAACAGCAACGACCCACAACAACAACAACAGCAACGATACACAACAACAGCAACGACACAGAACAAAAACAGCAACGACACACAACAACAACAGCAACGACCCACAACAACAACAGCAACGACAGACAACAATAACAACAACAACAGCAACGACACACAACAACAACAACAACAACAGCAACGATACACAACAACAACAACAGCAGCGACACAGAACAACAACAGCAACGACCAATATCGAATTTTGTGCTGAAAAATACGTAAAGACAAAAACAATTATAAGTCTTTCATAAGACATCAGTACAACCTACGTATATACAAACATATCTCTTTCTCACTCTATAAATGTCTATCTCCACATCTCTCTCTCTCTCTCTCTCTCACTCTCTCTCTCTCTCTCTACCAAATACTCTGGGCTGTTATATTCCAACAAATGAGAGTGGAGGTGCATCGCTGAGACGTTTGCATGTCCTATGTTTACGGGCTTTTAGGTCAGACAAGAAACAATAGCAGTGTCTGGTTCTGAAGCCTGAGTGAATGCATAAACCGGGTCTACTTGGGACTTTGTAGCGCGGAATCAGGTCACGTCCGCTTGATGTGGATATCAGCTGCCCTAATGAGATGTGCCAGTTACATACCAACAGAAGGGTGGTCAAATCAATCAAGACGCTGAGCAGCGCATAAGCTGCAGTGGTCAGCGACCCATTGCTGACTGTTAAGCGTCAGGGCCAGCGAACCAGACCCTTCTACACTTCCACACGGTAATCCTGGATAACAGGCTGCAGCAGGGCAGGCTGGCTAAGGAGAAGGGATCTAAGAGGGAATGTTAACCCGGTACTCAAAAAATGCTTGCTGAAGTCGGATGTGCACCGAAAGGTGCAAATATCGCAGTCATGCTGTAAACTACGACACAACGCATTCCGTTTTCTGGATTACATTCTGCAACTTAAGCCCTTTAAGGGTTTGGTAGTGGGAGATTGAGAACGAACGAAGCCAAGCCAAATCAATCAAAAAGCCATCGACATTAACACAATACGATTACCATAAGATAAACATACTAGAACAAACTGTCGTCTTGCAACTTAGACCAGGACACAACCGACTCCGCCGCCACATGTACACAAAATTGAAGATTGACAACTCAGTTACGTATATATGCAGACAGACACCCTAGACTGCAGAACACATACTACAGAACTGGCCCGAATATGGTATTCAGAAAAAAATGTACTGGCCATAGAAAAAACTTTGGAAGAGAACTTTATGGACCTGTATGTGAACTACAAGAGAGAGTGGAGTTTATACAAGAGACAACATTGCAAATATGGACAATTTTTCAAGCAAACGAAAGAAGAAGAAAATGCATTGGTGAAGAGACAAGTTGCACTCCATTTCATATTTTGAACATCTGAACCGATGCGAATATGTCCACGACTACCCCAAAGTTCTCCGCTCTTTCTGATGCTGTTCAACGTCTACATGGCTGGTGAATGTCAACTGGTCGACGTCCTTCAGCTGTTTGAAACCGAATCACCGCTCACCGATCAACTCTGGACGGACTCCATATCACACCCGCCATGTATTCAACGGTCTGCTGAAGAAACTATGTCGGAGGATAATGTAATTTTGCAATATGGACGGTTGGTTTACATCAGAAGTGACGTCATCATGCGCTAAATACGTGTGTTCACTTTGTACAGTTAGGTCCAGTTTAATTTGAACAAGACTAGTATATCGATGGATCGATGTTATGCAGTGAGAAAAGAAATCAGGTTGTGGCGTCTCTGTTAGAGAGAGAGAGAGAGAGAGAGAGAGAGAGAGAGAGAGAGAGAGAGAGAGGTCAGGTCAGGTTGTTGCTTATCGAACCGGCGCATACAGGTCAACAACGTCGTGTATGAAAATGGAGATAAAGATGGAGGCAGTACCCTGAGCTTAGTTACGCCTATCTGAGACCTCTTTATCAAGGGCAGTCATCATGCCAGACACCCATTGCTTACTCCAAAAGTTACAGAAGAGCTGACTAAGCCGCGAATAATGCTGATTTAATCACGCTGAAGCTTGGACATCGAAAGAACTGGCACCCGGCTTCACAAGCCCCAATTATAGGCAATAGATAAGGATTTTGAAGTATAATAATCATTAATGCCCGCCTTCTGGATGATGATACCGCAATAGATGAATCACTAACTCAGAGACTACCAAGCATCCGACATCCAACCTGAGAAGAAGTCATGTGTCGTTTTCTACGATAAGTACACTGTTTTCTCCTTATATGTTGACATCTCCCATTTATGCCTTCTTTCCTTCTTCTCTGAATCGCTAGCTCATTGTTGGTTTTGCACGTTGTCCCCGATGAAGACCTATGGTGGTAACGTTGTTTTCGTTTGTGTTTTCGTCTCAGTGCAATATCTGACCGTACCTATTTTTTTTTTCACTTTAATTTTTTCTTACTCAAAGCGTTGAAATCAAACGAGAGTAGGACAGAGTGGTGCGCATGATACGACGGATCAGAAGTGTGTACAACCAGCGAGCTAAATGAACTATCAATATCCAAACCCTTCATCATTTGCTGAGAGATTGAACACTTACCGGTATGCCCGTAATGTAGGAAGGTCGAGCATTTGGAACATACCAGAACAGAAGAATGAAAATAAGAAGAAAAAGAAGGAAGAGATAAGAAGGAATAGAAGAATGATGGTGAAGAAGAAGAAAAAGAAGAAGAAGACGATAAAGAAGAAGATATTTTATAGATAAAGAAGAATAAGAAGACGCAGAAGCAGAACCTGAAACGGAGAAGTACATACATACATAAAGTAGCGAAAAAAGAGACGACTCAAGAGGAATAATAAACAAATAAAATAAGAAGAAGAATACGGAAAAACAACAAGAACTGGTAGAAGTAGAAGAAAAAGACAAGAAAGAACTCGAAGAAGAAAAAAAGGGGAGAAAAAGAAAACAAACACAAAAAAAAAAGATATTAATTTTGAAAAGTCATCTGACAGCCTTTGGGGAATCGATTTTTAAATTATGGAAATGTAACTAGCGAATATCGCCCATTAGTGACTGGTAATTTTTAACTTCTCTCACAAAAACAATGGAGGCTGTGCAAGCGATGGCTGGAGGAACGGTTTCATCAGTTGAAGCATTTCATGGATGTTGGCTATAGTTTATCTGGGATCTCTTCGTCTAATTTTGAGCATGACAGCACCAGAATTCAAGGAATGCGTTTGTGAGCATCCGCTGCTAGTGCATTGTAAAGCGTTAAGGCTTAATGAACATGAATAAAGTGAGGCATTGGTATTGGAAGAAGCGGTGCAATTATTGTCGTGTCTTCATTTTTCTGGTTGTTACTAGCGGAGCGTTTATATTTTTCGTGGCAGTCTACACATGCAAACCGATGGGCCACTCATGCTTTGGTTTGACAGATGCCACACCAGCACCACTTTCGTATTATGACGCGTATTTACTGGGTAAACTTCTAAGGCATAACTTCAGTGAGAGTGTTTTAAACAAGGAGGTGAAGTTAGACCTAGAAGGCAAGGATGTTTTGATTTATCTGCATATACAGAAGACGGGTGGTGCTACATTCGGGAGGCATTTGGTTCACAACTTGGATGTGGATTTTCCATGTGAATGTAAGCCCCATATAAAAAAGTGTGAATGCGTTACGAACAACAAGAGGCACTGGTTGTTTAGTCGCCATGCAACTGGTTGGATGTGCGGACTTCACGCAGACTGGACAGAGCTCTCAGATTGTGTTGATGAATGGTTTAAACGTAATGATGTGAAATCACGGAAACATCGCGTGTAAGTACTTTGGATTTGTATCTCACATTTTTATTGTAACCACTACTAAAACTACTATGAGGGTAAGTCAGTAAATATGCCACAAACTGATCTAGGATAGCTGAACAATAAATAATAATACAATGTAACTTTGGAAACTGTAAGGTGTAATAGGAGGTCAGTAACATCCAGCTTTGTGATTGCAGTAGATAGTAAACACTGGGTGTCGCATGCACGTGCGCAGCTTAGTTTTAAAAAGTGGCGTCTGTGCTAACATAGTTAGTTTAGTCTAATCAAATTGTGTGTTTTTTGGGACAAAATGGATATCCATAAGGATATGCTTTCTGTTTACGGTGAGAAGCTTTTTTCGCTTAACTAGGTCTCTACATTTTCTTGCCTATTGCTGAAGCCTGACCTAGTCATTCTGTTCAGATTACAATTACAAAGGCATCTGTGCTGTGGGTTGGGAAGATGATTCAAGCTGACAGACGATTAATAGACGGTAGCAATTACAAAAGAGCATTCGCATGATTTAGCCTGCAGCATAATGCATGATCCCACCTTGTCGGGATACATATCGCAAATGATGAAGAGGTTGAATGTGAAGTGCAAATGTGGCAGAGACAGCAGACCAAAGACTTCTATGCTGCAGGTTTTGGTACACTGATAAAGGGATCGAATAAGTGTATCAATGTTGGTGGAAATTATATTGTGACAATGTGAGTACAATAATAAATAGTTTTTGAGTTCGTATCTCATCTATTAATTTTTGCTGTTTGTGAGCTATTTACTGACTTGCCCTCGTATTTATAGTTTCTTTTTTCCGTCACATCATCCTTATATGTCTTCCTAGTCCGTTACACCTTCTACATTTTTCCATTCATTTGCACATGTAAACAATAAACTTAAACAATCCCAAGAACTCTAGGAGATTTTCTGTGAATGATGGAATGATTGATACAGAAATTGAAACTAGATACCAAAAAGCATTTTCCGTATCAAATGTCACCACTACCTAAACATCGGAACATCGACTTGGTAACAAATCAGCTGATAAACAGTATTTCTATACAACTCTTTGTTCGCTACCAGTGTCAGACTTGGCACAGGCGAGGAAAATTAAGTGTGAAATTGCAATGTCTAACAAAAGCCGTCAAAGCCACCTGGAGAGATAGAATTAACAAGAGGTAAAAAATATTGTGAGAGCATCTCCTTGTTCTGAGCACATAGCAAGGTATAAAATCAGATGCTTTGGTCATCCCCTGAGAATGCAGCTTGATCAACTACAGCTGTACAAATAGCACAAGAAGATTTGGTTACAAAATACCTGGGAGACCATGTAGATCAGGAGTCAAACATATTTTATAATGGACCAAATAGTAAATTATTTAGACTCTGCAGGCCAAGAGGCAAACTCAAGGATATTTTTGTAGGTAGGCCTACTTAAATAATGAGAAGAAAAAAATTTATTGAACAAAATGTAATGTAATAATAAATAGACTGCAATTGTTTGAAATACAGCTCTTCTAATGAGACAAATGGAATTGTTTCTTTTTAGGGGTAATATTTCACCTAACTAGGTCCAAAGTTAGCACTGTCTATCATTAAAATTGATTGCAAATGTTCATCTGTTAATGCTGGCCTGTATTTAGATTTTACGTATTTCATCTTTGAAAATTATCCCAGAGTGCTGAGAGTTCCTTTTCTCTTTTTGTCTCTGCAAGACTGTTTATGTCGTAGTAGGTTTCTACTGCTCTCGTCAAACAGGTGGCTGACTTGTGGCACGGAGCATATAGAGCGACAGTTGGACATACACATCAACTGGCTGTTTTGTGAGTCTGTTTTGGACAGAGAGCGCCCCTGATCCTGCATTTTGTCGACGTCATTTGGTTGATTGGCAGGGACAGATTGTAGAAGGTCGGGAGCCGGTGTTGCAGTTGTATGGAGTCAGTTTCCGTAGTAATCCATCTTTGAAAATGCCCTTTCACACAAGGAGGTACTGCCAAATACAGAAATAAAACTGCGAGCATTTGATCTTAACTGACATTATTCATTGCTTGGAAGACATGTGTAGAATTCTGATCAATTATTCTATTTAAATTTGCCTTTATCATGTCATCACAGATTGAAGGTTAGGTGGAAACTCTTCAATTGTACAGGTTATGAAATTTTAAAGAATTTGAAAATGTAAAATCCATTTGTAACTTGCAGACAGTAAAAAAAATGGTGTGCTGAATTTGGGCCCACATGCCGTAGTTTGCAGACCCCTGATTTTTCTTCTTTCGTTTGCTTGAAAATATATCTGCAATGTTAATCTCTTGTATAAACTTTACTGTCTTTTGTAGTTCACATACAGGTCCATAAAATTTATCTTCCAGTGTTGTTTCTATGGGCCAGTGGGATTTTCTTGGTATATTATATTCGGGGTAGTTATGTGGTATGTGCTCTGCAGCCTGAGGTGTCTGTCCACATGTACACGCAGCTGAGTTGTTAATCTTTAATTTTATGTACACGTGGCTGCAGAGTCAGTTGTGTGCTGTTTTAAGACGCAACACAACAGTTTATTCTTGTCTGTTCATCTTATGGTAATCGTCTTGTGTTACTGTTTGTGATTTTCTGATTGATTTGATCATCCTTATCATCTGTTGGTATGTAACTGGTACATCTGGTTGCTCATCTGCTGGACCCTTCTTTGCCAGTTGGTCTGCTCTTTTGTTTTCTGGTACTCCACAATGAGAAGGTATCCACTGCATGACAATCTTGCACTGGGTGCTCCATTCAGACAGTAGAGCCTGTAGACCTGGCAGTTTCCCGGGCTTTAGTGCTTGGAGTGCTGATTGTACATCTGTCAGAAATGCGCAGAACCCTAATGTAGATTGATAGATGGCATCAAAAGAAATCCTACAACAATATAGGTTTACATCGACCAAAGTAACTCACTTGGTCCAACTTCAGCTTCCGACAGTGTTTAACAGCACAAGTCTTATTCTTGGCCTTGCTCCAGTATATGGTCCTTCAGAGATTGTCCTTTGTTGTCCCCTAAGCAGACTTTGAGTTTCCCTGGGGGTCTGAATCCCTGACTTCTGGATTCCTGTTATTGTCATGGTGGTCAGTGTTCTTTAATTCTGCAGACATGACCAAACCACTTGTTTGAAGGGGCAGCATTTCAAGATATTGATATAATTGTTTCATTGTGAACTTGAACCACCTTTCTTATGTACCTCATTTCTAGGACATGGAGCTGGCCGCTATTGGTTGTGATCATTTCCTATGACTCTCCCATGACATATTGACGTAGTTGTTTCTGTTCTATTAAATACACCCCCACCCTTTGGCATAAAAACTTAGTTTATTTCAATTACTGGGGTTTGGCAGTGGATTTATAGGATTGAGAAATAAAGGCTGATTTCCTTACTTGTGTTATGCTTTAAAGTAGCTGTGTAACATGCCCCTGTCAGTCTGACCTTGAAAGTCGGTGGAATGATTGGAAGTTATGCAGGAAAATTATATTTTGTGTCCCTTAAAACAGAGAAGATGGAAAAAGAAATCAGAAAGAGAATAGGTATGGCTAAGGGGGTATTCGGCAACATGCGACACATACTGACATCCAAACAGATAAATCGTAATTTGAAAATGAGAATTGTCAGGTGCTATGTATACTCATCACTACTTTATGGTGCAGAAACATGGACAATTAATAACAAGTTGGAAAAGAGTATTGAAGCCTTTGAAATGTCGGTATATGGAAGATTGGGTCGCATTTCTTGGAAAGAGAAGAAAACAAATTTAGAGGTATTGAAAGAGGTGGGGGTAAAAAGAGAATTAATGACCAAAATCAGAGTTAGATAGTTACATTATTTTGGTCATAAAACAAGACTACCTCCTTGTTGAAGACCATGTTGGAGGGTAGGGTGAAAGACAATTGTTCAAGAGGCAGACAACGTTTTAAGTGGGTGGATAACATCAGGAGATGGACTGGAAAAGCTCTCAGATTACACCATTACAGCAAGAGATAGAGTAGACTAGAGATCCATTGCAGCCGACTGTCGATGTGGATATGGGACTTGAACTGAACTGAAAGCTGAGAAGGGATTTATGTGATGGGTGAAAATGTGAGTAGATACGAACCTGGTCCTAAAATGTTAGGTACCGTAGCAACCTCATGGTGACCTGACGTCGTTGATTTGTTGTATCCTGTTTTAGTGTTCTTCGTTTGGCACCGAACGTACTTGTTATCTTACTGTTATGCTCTGTTAGGAGTATCGGATAATAACCCATGCATTTGATGTCCTTGCGAAAAACTTGTGTCAAAGAATTTTGGTACCGGTATTTTCTTGTTAAATTCGATACGATTGTTGCAAGTTATTCTCTAATATTGTTCTTCTTCCTCAACGTTTATCCTGAATAGTATGTTGTGTCGTAGTTTACAGCAAGGCTGTGATATCTGTGCCTTTTGGTCTAACACATTAGGTTTCAGCTGGCTTTTTTTGGGTACCGGTTTTGCTTTCTCACTTCGATCCCTATTCCCTAATCCAGAATACCATAGGACAGGGCTGCCTTGGAGGCAGAATAGATTCTTGGTCAACTGTTATTCGCTAACCATGATTCAAACAGCCAGCTATGAGTTGTTGGCCACTGTCAGCTTCATTGACTGGCTACTGTCAGCTCATTGACTGTGGCTACTGTCAGCTCATTGACTGTGGCTACTGTCAGCTCATTGACTGTGGCTACTGTCAGCTCATTCACTGTGTGCATCTTAAGCCCTGAAGTAGGTTCTTTACTCTTGATGAGTTTTTTTTCCCTGGTTGTGAAATGTTGCTTCTTATATTCCGAGACGTACTAAAGAAATTGACCTGGGCCATCCAGGCTGTAGTGCAGTAGTAGGCGTATCAGTCTCACAACTACATGGATCACAGTGTAAATCTCCAAGATTACCAACCAATGTACTATCCTTCTCTTTCACCTGTTAGGGGACGACGTGGTTAAGTGACACGACTCACGATCCGAAGGTGCAGGGTTTGCTCTCCATCTCAACACCGGCCGTTACCAAACCCTTACATAAAACGCATACCGAAGTTGGATGCACTGGGTCGACAGCGCAAAATAAAAACATAGTGTAATGCATGCATCCTTGGGGAATAAAAAAATAAGGCGAACACAACTAAAAAAACAAAAAACATCACCTGTTACAGCATTCTTTCGCCTTGAATAATAGGACCGCTGATGCACAGCGGATAGACCATACCATACATGTGTTGCATTATAAAGTGCAGATTATAAGATCAAATGTATTTAAAGTTTAACACATGTTTCGGTAGCCTGTTCAAACAACCATTAAAAGTTTGTTTCTCTTCGTCTCATATTATAGCTTCTATAAACCATGCAAATATAAAAGTGTAACCAGAGGAAAGCTGAATATGGCTCATGTGCATGATTTATTCAGATGCTCTATAATCTTCCAGGCATGTCATAAAACAGGTTAGCAACCTATCTTGAGAGGGGTTGGAGAAAGATGCGCCTCACAGGCTACAATCTATGGCTTTTAAATTTGATAAGATAGTGGAAATTTTAATTTAAAATAATATTTTTTCAATAGTAAATATTAATAAATCCCAAGCGGTACTCAGGATGAAAGGAATAGGACCACTGTCACCCTCAAAGCATGCCATTGAAGGCAACTGAGGAGGGCTGCATTTTGGGCTGTCAAGAGTCATGTAAAAATATTACCATTATAATCAGCAACTGCAGATACTCAATTACAGGCTTCCTGTAAGGTGCCCAGCTGTACTTAAAACATGCTTCATATTTGGGCAAAAAGGTGAACGATCGCAAATATTTGGAAAGGAGTGAGTGGAAGAAGTGGACACCTTCACGTGTTTGGGCAGCACCATTGGTACTTCTGGGAGCACAGAGACAGATATAACGACTAGAATTGAAAACGTAAGGATAACATAAGGGCAATGTAAGGACAACATTTATACTACTAAATAATATATGAAAATCCTAGGAAGTAAATACTAATACCAAATTAAGATTGTCTAATTCCAATGTTAAGTCAGTTCTTCTGTATAGAGTGGAACGACAAAGGCAGCACAGAAAACACTCCAGATGTTTGTCTATCTATCTATCTTCAGTCCACTTGTGTCGTTTAGACGTCGTAGTGGGGTGTGACCTCCTTTGTTTCGGGTTTTTTTTAGCAGGCGAAAATCCACTGGTGACTTGCCAGGTCAATCCCAGTATCTGTTACCAACCCTTTGGTTGGTAGCCCCTGGAATATACGATCGTGTATTTTGAGGACTGGTGGTGGTGGAAGCATAAATTAGAGCAAGGTAGACCTGCAGTCTGTTAGGCGCCATCTATACCGCTCTGGTAACCACTTAACCAAGACCTAATGTTATAGCCACACAGATCCCATTTTGCAACATATTTTCTGTGGGACGAGAATCTGTAGAATAATTTGAGTAGATTTTTAGCTTGAATTTTGCCTGAGCAGTGACCATTAAGCCTGCTCTTTTTGATTTCCAACTGTCAAGGGATTTTAAACGTGTGGTGTACCACTGCACACAGGTGTCTGATCTCACTACTCAGAGATCAGGGAAAATATTTAATGGATGATCCACATGAAAAAATCCCTGTCTCCACCATGATTTGAACCCACTGCCTCCAGCACCCGAGGCGAACACCTTACCTCGAGACCACTGCCCCTTCCCCACCTCCTCCCCAGTTTCTACAGAGGATTAAGGGTTTAGGCTGGCAAGACATGGTGAGAAACAAAGACCGGTGGAAAAGCAGACAAAAGGAACCATTGGAGCAGTAAATCAAACTTCGGAAATTGGGTTGGATAGGACATACTTTACGGAAGATACCATCAAACGTGACCAAGCATGCCATGATGTTGAGTCCCACAAGAGTAGAGAAAGAGAGGCAGACCAAGAAACACAGAAACTCTGATAGCACTAGGTGTCGGGCCGACCTCCCTTGTGATCAAAGGGTGCTTGAAATTTGTGCAGCGAGCGCCCCTTACCTCTTAGCAACACACCGCCTCCTCCCCCCTAACAGTCATGTTCCACGTGTAACTATTTGATTGATTCGGCCATTGTTCTGACTTGTTTTCCCAGCTTGTTTTTTTGTTGAAGAATTGTCTTTCTTTAATGACCAGCCGTTTGTGGTTTGCGTTCTCAGATACCATTATATAACATTCTTGCGGGACCCTGTGAAGAGGTTTCTCAGTGAATGGCAGCACGTGCAGAGAGGGGCAACATGGAAGGCTGCAAGACTTCATTGTAATAAGAGGGATGCAACAATGGAGGAGATTCCATTCTGTTTTACTGGTGTCGATTGGTCTGGGGTACCTTTTGATGAGTTCATGTCTTGCAGGTATGTGTTCTTGATGTGTTGTGTTCGGTTCTTTGTTACATTGGGTGAAGAAGGGGAAGGTTGCCTCTAAACCTTCATGCAGCGCAAGTTTGTTGTTGTTGTTTGCGAATGCTCACATTGCGTATGTTTACTCTTTTGTGCGTCCTGAAAAGGATGTTAAGTGATGGGTTGCAGTAGCTTTCCTCACATCCAGAGCGTGCTGATGGAGGTTGACCAGGGTCTTCCAGGCGGTTATGCTAAGCTTGGCTTCATCTGCGTGTCTCTCACTACTACGGGGATCACGTTGAAATGATAAATTAGACTATAACCTGCAGAAGGTGGATGTGTCGGACCAAAAGGTGCAAATATCGTAGTAAACTAGCGACACAATGCATTCCGTTCTCCGGACTACATTCTACTACTTGCAAAGCCCTGTTCAGGGCTTGGTAGTGGGAGATTGGGAATGAACGCAGAAGAAGAAGACCATAAGAAGTATTTTTGTTTTGTTTGTTTTTGTTTTTGTTTTTTTTTTGTTTGTTTTGCGTTCGCCTTATTAATCTATTCCCCAAGGCGTGTGTGCGTTACACTGTAGTTTTTATTTTGCGCCTGTTGGCCCAGTGCATCCGACTTCAGCATGCATTTTATGTAAGGGTCTGCTTCCTCCTGCATTTTATAAGGGTTTGCTTCCTCGGGGTAACGGCCGGTGCTGTGATGGGGATCGAACCCAGCACCTTCTGGTTGTGAGCCGTGCCACTTAACCACTAGGCCACGCCGTCCCCATAAGAAGTATTTAAAAATACACCCACCCACAAGAACAAGAGGGCATAGCTACAAATTAACTAAAGAGAGGTCCAGATTAGATACTAGGGAATATTTTTTTAGTCAGAGATTGGTGTATGCTTGGAATGTATTGCCACGGTAGGTAGTGGAGGCAGGGACAGTTAATGCATTTAAGAATAAATTGGATGCGCATAACTTTTAGAGCAAGGTGATGTAAATGAAACTGGTTGTATACAGACTCTGCAGAGTCTTCTAAATGAGTATAAAGATGTTAAGTTAAGTTAAGATACCTCACCTCGTTAGCCAGGTTGCCATGAAGACAGCCTGATTCCAGGGAGGGCTGCGAGGAAGCCAAGGTGAGGGTCTTGGCCAGTAAATTTTGCCTGACCCTGACTAACATGTCTGATCAGTAAATTTTACCTGACCAGGCGTTAGCCTTCTTCCCAGCACGAGTTTGTAACACCAGACAGTAGAGCTTGGAGCAAGACGATGACCAAGAAAAAGATGCAATGATGGTGTTAAAGAAACAACAAAGGAATGGATTGAAATTAACAATTATCATATATATGACTTGTGTGAGAATATGACACCTCTGTACGTCCCCTAATGACACAGATAGCCATATGAGATTATATGTTGAGACAATATCGTTTTAACCACACAGGGAACACTTTAAAATGTTAGCGATGATAACAATATAAAAATGGTGATAATCACAGTAGAGTACAAGAATTACATTAATCACAGTACAATACAAGAAGGACGATAATCACAGTACAACACAAGAATTACAGTAATCACAGTACAATACACGAATTACATTAATCACAGTACAATACAAGAATTACATTAATGACAGTACAATACATGAATTACATTAATCACAGTACAATACAAGAATTACATTAATCACAGTACAATACAAGAATTACATTAATCACAGTACAATACAAGAATTACATTAATCACAGTACAATACAAGAATTACATTAATCACAGTACAATATAAGAATTACATTAATCACAGTACAATATAAGAATTACATTAATGACAGTACAATACAAGAATTACATTAATGACAGTACAATACAAGTATGGTTTGCTGGGTCTTTGTGTATGACAAAGACAAGAATAGCACCACTGCCCCATAGAGAGCCTGTTGAAAGGGGAGACTAACTGTGTCACATGACATAACACCAGCCATAGTTAGGTGGTTTATTTAGAGCAGCATAGATGGTACCTTACAGGCTGCGGGTCTACTTTACTCTAGTGTTTGTGTCTATTAAGATAGATTTACGCATCGGTTAACTACACTCAGCTGCACTTGTCCCAATGCAACGAAGTCCTGACTGGGAAATATGCCCTGTCAGTTTCACTGTGTAGCAAGAGCTGTAAATTGCCTGCCACTGGGACTTTCCATAGGTAGTCTGGAGCACGTCGTAAGAGGAAACTAACTGTGTCACATGGCATAACAACGGCCATGGTTAGGTAGTTTGTTAACAGGCTACGGGTCTACTTTGCTCTATTATTTGAGTCTATTATTATGAAATCACGGTTAACCACCCTCCGCAACACTTGTTTTAATGCAGTGGAGCACTAAGTTGCTCTAGCCTATCCCGCTAAGTGAGAAATCCTCCTCCAGGCTACATCCAGTTCATACCTAAGCTGTGACCTGCACAGGGGGCAATCCGCTCCAGTAGAAGTACAAGTCGACTAAGAACAGAATAAATGCTTGAGAAAATTGGTTGAAGAGGGCTGTGAAGAAACCAAAGCTTCATGGGAAGAAGACATTAACAAATATAAATAACTAATTTGGTCCACCTTCTTGCTCTAAATGAAGCATAGGACCATCACTACTACAACTAGATCCTTTATACACAACCTGTATCCAAACATTTGCAATGGTGATTTCAACAGCAATGATTTTACATGATGAGGATGCGAGCCCCATGCATATCCTTCTTTAGTCACCTTTTACTTCATTCTTGGAAGGTCACAATGGTTTTATTCTTCTTGTTCAGGGTATTATTAAATAAAATATTACCTCTTTAAAAATAAATCACTTCTACCTGTTGTGGTATCTGCATACATTTTGACATTTCAAAAATCTTTGCACCACAAATCATTACCTACCTAGAGCCTTCTGGAATTTTCCATTTGAGCCACCATGTTGGCACTTGAAAAAATATTTAGGATTTCTGAGGTTTTTGCAAATATAGGATGGTTCCAAATGCTGTCATAGCTGGGAGTGGAGTTGAGAATGAGCTCATATTTCTAACTAAATGCTTCCATTGCCTCCTTTAACAGCAAAAGTTCAGTTTCTGTTCCTACAAGTCTCTTGTGCAGGCAATCATTGATGAGAGTGTATTTTTCTTGTCAGGGCCTTGTTGTTTAGCTATGTCTTAAAGCCATATAACAGCATGGATTCTACAATAAAAATAAAAAGAAGAAATTCAGTGGAATAAACCGCTGGTTGGAAATGGAGTTTAAAGACTTAATTGTACTAAGCTGCAGCCTGTGGGAGGTGCCCTTTCTTGTTGTTTTTATTTTTTCGAACTCATGCATCAGGTACCCATTTGCAGCTGGGTTGACGGGAGAAGCGATCCCCGATTAAAATTACGACCCTGTTTTTTTTTTTAATCCTCGGATGTGATTGAAACCGAGTCACACTGTTACCACAGAAAATAATGAATTACTCGCTATGAACTGAGCTAACCTCCCACCAGATTTTACAATAAAATTAAACATCTTCAATTTGGTATTACCACCAGTCACTCATTATTGCCAGGAAGACCCTAGCGAAATAAACAAAATTCTCTCACTTTTTGAATTCTTTAGCCAGTGTCCCCCTCCCAGGTGCAATAAATCAAGAGTAACAAACTCTGCATATGTAGCAAAACAACAATTTATATTTACAGATGGGTCATTTCATTTGTTTTTCCTTTATTCCCAGGCACAACCTGGCCTTCAACCGCATGACCAGGATGCTGGCTAACCTTTCGGAGGTCAACTGTTACAATCGAACAGGATTGAATGAAGAAAGAGTCAATGAGATTATACTGAGAAGCGCGAAAGAAAACCTTGAAGACTGCACATTTTTTGGGATTGTCGAAGAACAGCAGAAGACGCAGTTTCTGTTTGAAAAAACTACAGGGCTTAAGTTTATTGATAACTTTCGACAGAAAGTGAAGACACACGTGTCACGCTTGGATGTGACGGAGGAGATGACAAAGAAAGTTCTGGAGCAGAATATACTGGATGTAGAGCTGTACCAGTATGCTAAAGACTTATTTCTTCAGCGTGTGGTGTACATGGAGCAGAAGCTAGGTTACACAGTTGGTGAGTATTTCAGCCGTGTACGAGACGCTGACGACAGTAGTGAAGATGGTCCAGAAGAGATTGAAGTTGACGAATATGGAGACGAAGAGGAAAATGAAGGAGATGAGTTTAATGAGGGCCCTGTTCATTTCTATCCAAGCAAAAACACCAGCAGTACTGTTGGTGTAATGAACTCTAGTACTTTGAGGTGGAAAAGTTCGAGATAATATTTTGTGTGATTAATATTCTTTGTTTGAAACGTGTAACATCAGGCAGTGTTTTAGTTTTTTCTGTCTTTATTTAGACTCTACAGTTTTTGCTCTGAGTTAGCATTCGCTGAACTGTTTATTGGTTGTGTGTTAGGAAATGTTTATTGGTAATGTGCTCGGAACTGTTTATTGGTTCTGTGCTCAGAACTGTTTATTGGTTGTGTGTTCTACAAGAAAAATATTTTAATTTTTCTTCTTTTGTTCTCTAGGAGTATGTCTGCATCTGCAAAGTTGTCTCCTGTCTTCTGCAGTTCACACATAGGTCGATATAGTTTCCCTTCCAGTGTTGTTTCTTCTATTGTCATTTTGAGTTGTGACCACATAGAACAATTTTTAATTTCCTTTAAGTATATAAAAATAGGTTTATTGCAGTACGACAGTTATCTGAAGGTGTATGCTTATGTGAAAAGTCATACATTTTTTATAAAAATGTATCTAATTGGGAATGTTTTTGTGTGCGTGTGTGCACAATTTTCTGCATTTTAATGTATTCAGCAATTTTTGTTAATTCACAAGTACTTTCGAAGCCTGTAAGATGTACTTATTAACAGATGAGAATATTAACATTCTAAACACAAAACCTAAAAATGTATATTTTTCAGGATTGATTGAATATGTGGCAATCTTCTTTATTCAGTATCCTTCAACAAATATTTATGCTATGAAGTTGTGTCATATAATATAGAATTATTAATATTATTATTCAATTTTAGAATGTTTTAATGACCTATTCCTTCCATCTCTCTATGTATATAGAACATGAGAGTGCCTGCAGACTTAAATTATTCAGTATTATATCTGATGGTAGATCGATGTGCTCAATCCATTCATTTGGAAGGTCTAGAAAGGATGGTACCACATGAGGGGATACAAGACATAAAGGCTTCAAACTGTCATAGACGCATGGTTCATACAGATAGTTGCCCATTGCAAGCGACAATGGTGACATCATCAGGCGATTTTTATGTTGATGATGTAACTTGCGCTATATTTGGATTATAGCGAGGTCATCAAACTCACTCTCTGGTCCCGAACTACCTTTGGTCAGTGGCAAGACTTAAGTCAAGATGGCTGGAGGTAATTCAGGATGCAGGCACTCTGGTTCCACCTCTTTGAGACCAGGGGTCGCTTGAAACCGGCGGGTCTCGAACCCATGTCATTTCCGTTCATTGCTTTGAGAGGCAAGTGCCTCTCGACTACAGCGACCCATGGTTCATATTAAGCAATTAAGTGGTGGAAGTGTTGGTTCCTTGGACTTGGGATGAAGTGCTTTTTAGTACTACACAAAATTTAAGGCATTGATGCCTGCTATTTTTGACTCACACGTTCTGTTATAACTTTTAAAGACTCTTGGGTTGAAATAATAATCCGTGTACGCAACCAAGGCCCGTCACGTCGACCGTCTGTCACAGCGATTCATGACCGAGGTGCAGAGGGTGTATAGTTCTGATACGGTGCGGATGATTTGTCATAGTCAAGTATTGTGCAAGTGACCACAGGGGTGCCTCCATTTGGAAATATTTTTTTTCCCACCCTTGATTTGGGCAGCTGAGTGCAGGATCAAGCCACCTGAGACAATCTCGGGGAGGCTGCCACATTACCAAAGATAGAAAGGCTATGATAGTCCATCATAGAAAGGAGTGTACCTTTGTCAAGAGAAGGTTAAACTTGGAATAACCCCTAGACATGCTAGTCTCTTGCCCTGGCCATGTTGGTGGTCACAGCAAGGAATTAACTTACTTTACGTGTCCGGTAACCTCACAATTAGACCAGAATTCAGCCGCCATGGAAGCTCTTTCATTTGCCATGAGATCCCCCAAAGTACATGGTTCTTGCTTTCTTTGACAGTTATACAGAAGTTCAGGGTCTCTGATGGCTCTGCAGCATTTGCATACATCGTCATCCAGATATCCCAGTTTTTTCAAGTTCTACACCTGGACACTCCCGTTTGTAATCTGTCGAGGGCATTCCACACAGGGTGTGGCATATTATGTCCTGTTGCAAGTTCTTCTTTGATCTCCATCCATTCCTCACCAAATCTTTGAGACATTTTTTGGTGCTGTGTTGCTCATGTTTCTGGCTTGTGAACTGTACAGTTTGAAGGGAACTTTTTCTTGATTTCAGCCATCCTTCGTCTGGATTATATCCAAAAAGGACGGGTCTCTGATCACAGGACTACTTTTTCTTTTTGACATGATACAACACCTTTCCTGATTTCTGGTGATGTGCTGTCAGAAAAATGGATAAACTTCTCCCATTGGTGCTGACTTAAGGCATCCTGTTCCAATACAACATGTGCAGCAAGGATAGAGCTGAGATGGTGGTTTAAAACACTAATAGTGTGGGCAGTAGCTAGGGAAAAAGGAGATTTCTTGAATATGCCTCGAAAGGAGTGATGGACATTGATTGATTGAAGACGCAGTGAAAATAGTAAATGGTCACCTGTTGAATGGTGGCATTGCAATACATGAATTCCATGGCATTCGCAGGCTGTAGAAGTTTACCATCAAATGTGCCATATCAAGAGGATAGTGTTGTCAATTATGTTCAACAAAATATAACGTAATACTTCCCCGACATTCATCCTGAAAAGGACGCTGTGTCATAGTTTACAGCGAGGCTGCAATATCTACACCTTTTGACCCTACACATCCGATTTCGGCAGCCTTTTTTGAGCTATGAGTGACTGGCTGCTGTCAACTCATCCACTGTGCTGCATCTTGGTTCCTAATGTAATACAACAGCAGGAAAGATAATTACAGAAACTTAAAATCCACAGTTTATGTCTGGGTATGCCGGTCCAGACATGTTTCAGGTTTATAGTAATTATGTTAGTGTTCTTTGTT
Source organism: Ariolimax columbianus (assembly GCA_036924085.1). Classification (NCBI taxonomy): domain Eukaryota; kingdom Metazoa; phylum Mollusca; class Gastropoda; order Stylommatophora; family Arionidae; genus Ariolimax; species Ariolimax columbianus. The sequence continues at coordinate 37,255,729 of JAVGWX010000021.1, forward strand.
TTGGTGTGTGCAAATGCCGCCATTGATCACAGTTTGCTATAATTATAACTATAATTTGCCGTTTTGTTAATCTTCAAAACTTCTCATTCATTTCTTATAAATACACTTGATTTTGTAGATAGTGGGCCAATTATTTCATCTTTAAATCAATGTATAGACATTGCACAAGACATGGAGATACACAAGTTTTTAAAACTATGCCATTTTCTTGGGTCTTATCTTCAAGATTCTCATTCATTTCTTATAAATACACTTGATTTTTTAGATAGTGGGCCAATTATTTCATCTTTAAATCAATGTATAGACATTGCACAAGACATTTAGATATACAAGTTTTTAAAACTATGCCATTTTCTTGGGTCTTATCTTCAAGATTCTCATTCATTTCTTATAAATACACTTCAGCGGTGGACAGTGGTTCAACAATTTCATCCATGTATCAATGACCATGCTTCAGGTGACACATGGAAACCTTACATAGTATACAATTTTATAGAAAAAACAGTTTATTCACTGATAGTACTGATGGAATGAAGACTAATCTACTGAAAAAGTGTCCACCATTTGAGGAACAGCGAAAGCATATGTGACCATCTAGTACTTTCATGGACAATAGAGATGTTAGTATCATCTGATTATTGCTTCCTGTAGATATATTTAATTTGACGTTTAAGAATGCACAAAAAAGGAACTTTGTATAAAGGTCATGAAAAACACGTTTTAAATATATTATATTTTCTACCCGTTCACGAGACACTAAATCTTGCCACTTTACCTACCTTTGTGATAAGTGTTGAGGTGGTATGTTTCTTTTGGTGCACTAATCTATTACTTTGACGTTGGCACAGTGATCTTTTCCAAAGACAATCATTTGTGGTGAAACTCCTTACTCAACAGTAGTCCATAATCCACCAAATCCATTTTGTAAACTGGCTGCAGTTTCATTTGGAAACATTAGGAGTGATTGAGTGATATTTTCCCAAGACAAGTCATTTGTGGTGAATCTCCTGCTAATCAGCAATCTTCTGTTTAACAATGACTCAGTCCCACACAGAAACCTCATGAGAGAGCAGTCATTTGAAAAAACAAAGGGGTTTTGGTGAATTTCAGACATCTCAGTTATCCTTAATCCACCAAATCCAGTTCTTGGACTGCATGCAGTCTCACACAGAAACCTCACGAGAGAGCAATATTTTCCCAAGACAGTCAGCTGTGGTGAATTTCCTGCTCTGCAGTGATCCCCAATCCACAAAATTGAACTTGGGAACAGACTTATCCCTAATGTGCCATTTGCAGATGTGGAAGTGACTACTGCCTCACCCCGAAACTTCAAGCAAGAACAATCTTTTCACTAGACAATCAATTTGACAGAATCTCCTGCTCTGCAGTTATCGCACCCATAAACCCCAAGAGAATGTGTGTCTGGGTGTGGGGGTGAGAGCGCGTGATTATAATCTGTACCACTCTGCATTTTATCATCTACCTCCAGTAATCCTCCAGCTAAGCTATTTTTTGGCATGTGTTTTACAAGCTCCCTATTCTATATAATCATTTAGATTAGATATCATCAACTATCATTATCATCATCAAACAATGTTGTATGGATTTTATATGTCACCATAAAGGTGATGGTTTTATGTTGTACATAACATTCTGAGAAAATAGCGTGAGTCATCCATTGAAAGACTGACCATTTCAATTGGTTGAATATTTGTTTCAGAGAATAATGGTGTAAGTCAGAGGTTGCCAACATTTTCCAGACCAAGGACTCTCTGAACTTGTTGATTAATCCTAGAGTTTTCCCAGACTCCTACTTTTCTCCGTCATACGAGATAAAATTGTCAAAAAAAAACTTCCACGCACGCGTATGCTATTTTGCATAATGCATTTCATGTTTAAAATATATATTTAGACGTGGGGGGGGGGGGGGGGGGGGGGAGATTTAATATTAAAGCAAATTGTGAGTAGCACATGAAAAAACAAATTTAAAAGAATTTTAACATCTAAATTTGGTTCATGGCCCATAACTGGACTCTTTGCAGACCCTTACTGGACTCACTGTTAACCGGGGCTGAACTTTTCTTTGCATGACCTGGCTGGGCTTTCTGCAGATCCCAATAGGACATTTCACTGACCTTGGCTGGCCTCTTGACTGACCGTGACTAGATTCCTTGTGCGCCCCATGTTGGAAACCTCTGATTTGAATAATAGTAACAATGTGATTAGCAATAACTGATTTAATAACAGTGGAAGTGTGAGAAACAACAATAATAGCACTACAACAATAATAACTAAAATAATAGTGTTCATCCTGTTATACTTCAAAATAAATATGAGGGGCCACTAAAGATTTCCATCCTTGCAGGAAGCCTGTCTCACAATTTTGTGTGTTTTTGGTGTGGTGGTTTCCGCTGCACATTGTTTGACAAAACGAGGTTCACACACTAATGGATTATCCTTAGACACCTTATAGGTAGTGCTGTTATATCAGGCTGAGAGGGGAGGGCATGGACTACTGGTTAAGTGACACGGCTCACAACCAGGAGGTGCTGGGTTCGATCCCCATCACAGCACCGGCCGTTACCCCGGGAAAGCAAACCCTTAGAAAATGCAGGAAGAAGCAGACCTTTACATAAAAATGCATGCTGAAGTCGGATGCCCTGGGCTAACAGGCGCAAAATAAAAACCACAGTGTAACACACACCGCCTTGGGGAAATAGAGAAAAAGGCGAACGCAAAAAAAAATATAAAAAAATATCAGGCTAAAACATGAAGAACGAGCAAGGCAATACAACAGACTCCAGTCCTTTGTTAACAGATGCCTAAGAAAGATAAGTGTAACATATGAGGTCATGGTGAGGAATGAAGACCTGTGGAAAAGGAGCCAACAACAGCAGCCACTGGAACAACAAATTAAGCGAAGAAGATATGGCTGACAGGGCATACGCTGAGGATGGTAGCGTCCAGCATAGCCAGACAGGCTCTCACTTCTAATGTTAAGAGAAAGATAGGTTGAGCCAAAGATACATAGAGAAGAGATTGTGAGAGGGAACAACGATTAAATGGTTACACCTGGAGAGAGGCAGAAGGAGCAGCCTGGGACCATATATGTTGACGAGATGTGGTCTATGGCCTATGCACCGAGGAGTAATCGGCTTTGATTGATGGTACCTGGGGAGTACCCGGGTTGAAAAGTTTAGCACCACTGGACCTTCCAAACATGTAGCCTTATTGAAAAAGTAAAGTAACCCATAGCATTACTGCCGTAGGGGTGTTAGCGATCTCACATTTCAAAGGCTCGGCTATATGAGGGCGGTAGTCATCTCCTCTGCCTCGCCGCTTTTACTTCCCGGACTGAACCGGTACCCATTTAAGGCTGGGTCGACCCGGGAGCCATTGCGGTCTGAAAAAAACATTGCCGCCTCACCTGAGGAATGAACCCAGGATGACTCAGATGTGAGTCCAATGCGATAACCGTTGCGCTGCGCGGCTCCCAAAAGCCTTATTGTGATTGCATATAATATTTTTCCGCTGACAGACGAGTTCCCCTGATGAAATTTGCTGCCATTTTTGCCCTTTTTAAGCTCCGTGTGACAGTTTTAGTTTAGTGTTGAGTCATTGGACCAGTGGATCTCCCTTAACTGGCAATTCAGGGAACAGCCTTGCACTATATGCGCATCATGTAGCAAAATGCAGAAGAGGGTTTTCCACGGTGCTAGCAACCTCATCCTGTTGCTGTGAAACCACCACTGCAAGTGCTGAGGCACAGGCTTCCAGTAATGAGGCCAACTGTAGTGGGCACCCTATGCTTAACTTAGAGCAAAAAGACAAATTGCAATAGCAAGTGACAGTGGTTTTACTATTCATTTTCCTCAACTCTTTCCAGTTCGCACTCATTTTGTCGAATTGTGTCGTACAGTCCATGGCAAGTGCAGTAACTTCCTCCCAGTGTCAAATAGCTTTTATAAAAAAAAAATTACGAGGTGCGTTCAAATCAAACCAGAACTTTTTGTTCTAGTTCTACCTGAATGGGTTATAGCATGCTGGAACTACTATCATTAGTTTGGGGCACTTGTGCCCTATTACTTACCATATGCCAGTCACGTGACAGATAAATAAAAATGACGGACCACACTGTTAGTGCTTGCATGGAACAGCGTTTTATGATGAAGTTTCTTGTGAAAGAAGACGTGAAACCTGCGGAAATTTACAGAAGACTGCAATCACAATACGGTGATGGAACACTCAGCCGCAGTAAGACGTTTGAATGGTGTAGACGTTTTAGAGAAGACCGTACATCCGTGAGTGATGATCCCGGCTGTGGTGGCTCTCAACCCACCACAGTCATTCCTGTGAATATCCAGATTGTGGAACGCCTTATCCTGGAAAATTGACACATAACTTATTGCGTAATTGAAAAAGAGACAAGTCTTTCTCTGGGTACTATGAACACTATTGTTCATGAACGTTTGCCCTTTCTGAAGATTAGTTGGGTTTGATCACAAAGGGCACCCTGCTCCTGCAAGAAAACGCTTGGCCTCATACGGCTCACCACACTATGTGGCAACTCGGCTGGGAGGTATTGCCACATCCATCTTATAGCCCAGACACCGCTCCATGTGATTTCCACCTGTTTGGACCCCTACAAGAATTTCTGTGACGTCAGCATTTCAGCACCGACGACGAAGTTAAACAGGTTGTCCTGGATGGGTTCTTCTTCTTCTTCATCGTACGCTGTTTACAGCGATATTTACGTTGCACTGATTTAATTTGTTAGCCAGTGGCTCAGTGCATCTGATTTCAACATGCGTTTCTGTAGGGTTGCCCTCCTTAGCCTTTGGCTGTCCCCAGCCTAACTGCAAGGCAGCAGTTGTTTTTGGTCAGAGTTGTCTCTCTTGGGAAGTTGTCTTGCAGGACTATCGAGTCTTCCCTACTCGTGTCTATAGCGTTTGGCAATGATATGATGGACTATGTACTAGTTTGTACTATCCCGGAAGAGAGGCAGTCCAGTGTGACTTTTTCCCAGGATCGTCACGTCCTGCCAGAAACGTGGCATATGCATATGAGCCTGGATGGGTTCAGACATACTAGCAAATCTTTCTACGCTGAAGCTTTTCAAGCATTACTTAAACGCTGGGATAAGTGTATAAACGTTGCAGATTATATCGAAAATAAATGTCATTTTGACTTCTTAAAAATTGATTTTTTTCTTCTAAAAAAAAGTCCTGGTTTGACTTGAACCATAATTAATATTAAACAAATTGAGCTAAAATTATGATCTATTGTCACATAATTTAATTCTCTGTGACATGAAATATTTATAATAAACATATATATTAGTATGATGTGAGACAGTGTGGTCACAATCCCAGCCCATCGGTGTAATAATCCCACAATGTCCCATTTAGCAGACACTCGTTTTTCTTTTCCTTTTACGGATTGCTCCTTCACATACAGAAAGTAATGGCAACCTACCTTACTGCACACCTGCCAAGAAACTTATAAACTGCCAAATAAGTTGACAGTTGTAAGAAGCGACATTATGCAAAGGATATGCTACTTACATTTTTACATTAGGATGATGCGCTAAATGTTTTAAATGTGGAGACGAAATGACAACAGAAACAGCTTGTGTGTACTTGTGTGATTGCACATGTATTTCTACGTTGTTACTCAATAATATTACCCCAGCTCATTTCTTCGGTGTCCCCGTCAAGGTCTGTGTATAGCTTGTATTGAATATCCAGGTGTAGTCTAGATATGTGATCGCTGACCTGATTAAATAATAAATCATTTCTTGAGTGTTGATGTCAAAATTCCAACACAGGGAAAGCACATCTTAAGCAAATTCAAAACACTTGTAAATATCGCTGGATTGTTGAGAACGAGTTAAAGTTATTTTAAAACCCGGATGAGCTTAGTTAAGAGACATGCCCGGATACGGGTGTTAGATATTGATTTTGACCAATTCTGTCTTTAATTCATGTTTTGTGCACCACCGATTCCTACCACGCCGGACTGAAAACGGTTAGTTAGAGGGCCCTTATATCTACACTATGCAGGTGTGACATCATGTTGACTACATCAGGACAGGAAAGAATAGCTCACTGTAACCTCCAAAGCATGCTGTAGATAGTTAAAGAGGGCTGTGTATGAGATTTGCAAAGTCACTATGTAAAACAGCTTGTTCTGCATAGAATGGTGCCTCAAACTTGCGTCATATAAAGGCCTCCCAGCTTGACTATTCCAATGGTGCACCACCCTATAGTAAGTCATTACTGAAAGGAGCTACTTACAAAAACCACTACAAAATCACATGAAAACCCTTTGCCAACTGAATTAAAAAGTAGATAAGAATGTTCTTAGTCGACCTGTAATTCTACAGGGGCAAATGCCCAGGTCCCAGCTTTGGTATGAGGTGGATGTAGCTTAGCAGGCTAGGCTCAAGCAGCTTAATACTCTGCTGCGTTGGCACAAGCGCTTATGGAGGGTGGTTAACCGATGTGCGAGTCCATCTTAATAGAATCAAACTCTAGAGCAAAGTAGACCTGCATCTATGCTGCTCTAAACAAACCACTTAACCATCGCTGGTGTTATGCCATGTCACACAGTTAGTCGCCTCTTACGACATGCTCTCTGTGAGGCAGTGGTACTATTCTTGTCCTTGTCATACACAAAGACCCCGGCAGATCACATGATAAGTTTATTAATATAAACAAACATAGTGTCATAAGCATAACATTAATATTGATGTCAGTAGCGTTAATGTCAATAACATCTGTGATGGGTTGTGTGCGTAGTTATTACTTATTATTATTGTTGTCTCAATGTTGTATATTTTATTCAGTAATGCGGACCTAAATAACGAGAAATATGATAATTTGTGAACATTTTTTTTGGTTTCTTCAATGTTTGCTTGTACATAAATGAAGTGCTTGTATGCAGTGGCATATTCAGGGTAAGGGCACCAGGGCATTTGCCCCAGCTGTAATTTGTAATTTTTTTCTGCATCCACCAATATTATATGAAAGTGATAAGAAAGATATAGGACGACTGTATATATCAACGTTAATGCCTCTGCGGTAGAAGACTCCTCAGTTTACTGCATTATCGACCCAGCTTTTCCATGCAGTCAAAAACATTTTGATCGTTGAGTAGTCTTCTGGCTTTGAAATAGTGTTCTAAAAACCAGGCGCTATGTATAGACAACTTCTGCATTTCAACACTGTTCTGTTTCATTGATCTTCTGTTACAACCCTTTTACATATTTTCAACATATTCATTGCTCTTATACTACTTTTTAGCTAATTCTCGATCACCAATTGAGTTAGAAACTGGAGTCAAGTGCCATCTTGAAGATCAATCAGTCTCTTCTAGACATTTTTTCATTTGATCAATCAGTCTCTTCTAGACATTTTTTTATTTGATCAATCAGTCTCTTCTAGACATTTTTTCATTTGATCAATCAGTCTCTTCTAGACATTTTTTCATTTGATTAATCAGTCTCTTCTATACATTTTTTTATTTGATCAATCAGTCTCTTCTATACATTTTTTCATTTGATCAATCAGTCTCTTCTAGACATTTTTTCATTTGATCAATCAGTCTCTTCTATACATTTTTTCATTTGATCAATCAGTCTCTTCTAGACATTTTATCATTATGCGTCACTCAGTAAACATGTCATATTATATACAAAAAACATTGCATTAAATAAAAATCAAACAAAATCTTTCAGCTCTCTGTGAAGCGCAGGTCTTGAACAAATACACGCCAAGTCCTCCTATATTGACCATCCAACACCTCTCTGTTTGTCTTTTTCTGTTTCCTTTAAGTTTGGCTTGAGCTGTCTTCTCCATGTGTGTCTTGTCTGCCTCTACTTCTCTTACTTTGAGGATTTTGAAACAAAGTCTTGTCTTGTAATGCTATCAGTCAGTTCCCTTAATGCATGTCCTATCCAGATCTAACGGTTTCTCCTCAGATCAATTTACTAAACATGTATGCCTGAAAATGAACTTCCTGCAGGTGGGATGGACTCAAAAATTGGACATAATTTTTTTAGTTATGATGAAGACATTGTGATTATAGTGAGGAAAAATAGGATAGTGTGGTTAAGTGACATGGCTTATAATCCGAAGGTGCTGAGTTTGTTCCCCAATCACAGCACCAGCTGTTACCCCGGGGAAGCAGACCTTTAGAGAATACAGGCGGAAGCAGAACCGTAAATAAAATACATGTCGAAGTCTGATGCACTGGGCCGACAGGCGAAAAATAAAAACAAAGTGCAACGCACACCACCTTGGGAAATACGAGGTACGCAAAGAAAAATAAAATATATCTATATATATTATAAAGAAAAGACCCAAACATACATTTTAAAATATTTCAGCGATTAACAATGTATTTCTTTAAATATGTAACCTGAAGAGTTTAAATATATATCAGCTACATATTTTCCATAGTCAACAGGTCAGGAGAACTATTTTCAGTCAATGTCAGAAGTGGATTATTAGAAAATACATTTCGTATTGATCTGATTAGGAGTTATAGAAAACTATAATGGACACATTCTTGATTTTGTATGTGATACCAAATATAATTTGTATTAATGATACTCTACAGGTTGCCTGGCATGGGGATTGGGGGGGGGGGGGGGGGGGCAGAGAATAATAACACTGTAACCTTCCAAATATGTCATAAAAGGGGACTACAAAGGGTTGTGCTTAGTGGTAGCAACCTCATCATGTAAAACCATTGCTATTAAAACACTAAATGCTCGGATACAGGTGCCAGTTATATTGGTGGCCCTATGCTTTACTGAAGCAAAAAAAAAAAAATCATTCAATCAAGGAGGTTTGGGCATGGGGCTGGCTACTCCACCCTGTAGAAATGATGCGCCACAAGAAAAATAAAAGAAGATGTCTACTCCCCATGGTAGAAGAAGAACAATTAAATTAAGTTGCTATTCTGTGAGGAAAACATCAATGATTATTAATGGCTTATATAACCAACTCCGTTGTTCCTGGACACCCCCATATCTGCTCAGCCCCTTTCATTGCTGAAATTTTCGCATGACTTTGTCAGGTACTTATTTACAGCTGGGCTGGCTGAAAAAAGCAGCCGTACCATGAAAAACCCACAACATGCCGGTCTGTAAACTGAGCACGGTGTAAATCGAACCTGGTATGTTGGGATGGTAAAACAAGCTCACATCCCCTCGGCTACTGAATCTCAGAGGTAAACAACTTAACCTGAGGGAAATGTAGAGAAAACATGCAAATTGCTGTTAAACCGTGCAAGTATGCACTCTATTTTTATTTTAAATTGTCAAGAGGAGACTAGATGTCAAGTTTTTTTTCAACAGAAAATACTCAATGATCAATTTATATATATATGTGCTGTGCTGCTGAAATATGGACGCTTACGAAAGCAATGTAGAAGAAACTGCGCATGATCCAGACCTCTCTTGAGAGATGCATGGTCGATCTTTACTCTCCGCAACCAGCGCATGCAGAGCAGATCCTCCACAATTTCGACCTATGGCAATCAACATTGGCGAGTGATGCAGTTGTTCACGCAAACAAGGCATAACATCAGAGGAAGGGTCATATACTCAGAAGAGTGGATGAACGTTGGAGTACATTGACAGTAGTCTGGTTCGGCACCCTCGAGGTGGAAAATATCAGCAGGTCTGGCTCCCTTATACTTCACTCCTTCTTCTTCTTCTTCTTCTTCTTTCGTTCGCTTTAAAATATTGTCTATATCTGCAATGTTGTCTCTTGTATAAACTTCACTGTCTTTTTTCACATACAGGTCCATAAAGTTTCTCTTCCAGTGTTGTTTCTATGGGCCAGTGAGATTTTCTCTGTATATCATATTCGGGGCAGTTTTGCAGTATGTGCTCTGCTGTCTGGGGCGTGTCCGCATGTACACATGGCTGAGTTGCCAATCTTCATTTTTGTGTACATGTGGCTGCGGAGTCGGTTGTGTCCTGTTCTAAGGCGCAACACAACAGTTTGCTCTTATCTGTTCATGTTATGGTAATCGTCTGGTGTTACTGTTGGTGGCTTTCTGATTGATTTGATCATCCTTATCTTCTGTTGGTATGTAACTGGCACATCTGGTTGCTCGTCTGCAGCACCCTCCTTTGCCAGTCGATCTGCTCTCTCGTTTCCTGGTATTCCACAATGAGAAGGTATCCACTGCATGACAATCTTGCGCTGGTTGCTCAGTTCAGACAGTAGAGCCTGTAGATCTGGCAGTTCCTCAAATTTAAGTGCTTGGAGTGCTGATTGTGCATCTGTAAGAAATACTACAGGTTGTGGACCGGCATTGGTGTTCAACAGTTTCTCAGTTGCCACCTTGATTGCCTGTATTTCTGCATCATATATATGACAGAATTTCCCAGTTGGTACTGACTGTATCCCTAATGTTGTTTGGGTATTCTATGTACACTCCCGCTCCACCATTCTGTGCTGACCCATCTGTGTATACTCTGATCCAGAGGTCTTGTGGGTATTCTTCATCCAGGCAGGAAATTGAGGATCACTATCCTACGTTGCACACTGTTCTGTTCATCCTTGTCTAATATTCCTTTCACTTTTGTTTGAATGCATACTGATAGTCCATGCTCCTCTCTCCAAAGGGTTTGTTCTGGCACAGACTTTAGAGGGAAGTCAACTTCAGGTAGACCTACGTTAAAAGGAAAGCTTATTGCCTACTGGACCCCCATAGCCCAGGATAGAAATCGTTGGAGACAAAGTTTGGATACGTGGTACAACTTCGCAGAGGAATGTGTGATCAAGTAAAGTAATATATATAGTCGTATAATTTTATGTCCAACTTGTTTTTGTTTGTTAAATATAAATGTGTTGTCTGCTAAGGGTACTACTTTTTTTTCTTTATGTATATCTTTTTAATTTTTCCATAACCCTGAGATCGGTGGTGTGTCACATTATATTGTGTTTTTAATTATCCGTTTTCACTTCTGTTATGTCTTTTTATCTGTTTCTACTTCTCTCGGGTTTTTCCCCACTTAATTTCTGAATGTCGTCTATCCAGCAGACATTGGGTCTTCCTCTCTTTCTCGTTCATGGGATTATCTCTTGAGTGTAGGTATATCATTGAATGGCTTAACATAATTTATGATTGTATTTCGTATGTTGACTGAGATTTTAACATTATTTATGATTGTATTTCGTATGTTGACTGAGATTTTAACATTATTTATGATTGTATTTCGTATGTTGACTGAGATTACTGGACGACCTGTTCCTTAGAGGCGGTTATGCTGCTGCGGCGGGTCCCAACTTTGTTTCCATTGTCTTCTGTCTTGGGCGACGGTGGACCAGTGGGTGATAAGTTTCTCATCTGTAGCATCATAGATATTGTTTCTGAGTTCGAGGGAGTCAGACCAGCGCGTAGGTGGTCGTCGCCGTGGTCATCTTCTGTCTCGTGGTTGCCAAATTGCTGTTGCTGTGCTCTAACGGTCATCAGTTCTCCGAAGCAGTGGACCAGCCCAGTAATCCTTTGCCTTGTCTGCATGGGTAAAACAGCATCTTTCACTAGATAAGATTCTAAAATTGTTATCCAAGGATTTGTCTAAAGCATCTTTCACCAGATAAGATTCTAAAATTGTTGTCCAAGAATTTGTCTAAAGCATCTTTCACCAGATAAGATTCTAAAATTGTTGTCCAAGGATTTGTCTAAAGCATCTCGTCTCCAATGCTTGTACATGCATTTGTAACTATAAATTAGTTTTCTTTTAACAGTGCTATTCGTTTTCTATTCATTTTAAACCATGTTCTCTGAAGCCTGGGAAAGATGCCATGGTTTGACCCAGTTAAAGTGACTGTCAGTGTATCCTACTCCAATACCATTTTGTATTTTCACTCTGGCGTGTCTATTTCTTCTGCTTCGTCTTTGTTCTTCTTCAGACCAAGATCCCAGTTTCTCTTAAAGACGCTGCTGTTTGTAAGGTTGTCTTGATATCTGTATAGCTTTTGCCTCATATGTTTCGTGAGGCCAGTATTGTTCCCTCTCTCTTTCTGCTTGAGTGTCTAGCTTTGTAGAATGTGTTCCACGGTTATGGTATGTTCCCCACATGGACACCTATTATCTGTCCGAATCCTCATTTTGTTGTAAAGATTGCCCTTGAATCTGTTATAAAAGATTTCTCTCCCCCCTTTGGAAAGTGGAGGTGTTGATGAGACCATTTTCTCCTGAAGTTGGCTTTAATTTTGGTCACACTTTGCTGGTCTGTCTGCAGCTTTATTGCCTTTAATATTGCAGTGCGATCCACTGAATAAGCCACCTTGGGTACTCTGCTGAGAGCTGTGTCAGGGAGTACATGCATTGCTTGAGATCTCAGTCTTGAAGTTGTTTTAGCTCTGCCAATACTGACAAGTCATCAATAAGGAATACTATGGATTACAAGCTCAGCATCGGCCTTCTGTGCCTCTTCTTCTACAGGGAAGATATTATAGTATGTTCCCTTTGTTAGTGTTGTAAAGTTTTTTTCCCCTTCTCCATTCCTTAGTCTGCAACAGACCCGCACCATCCATATTTAAGATTGTACAGCCATGAAAGAGAATGAAATTTTGTTTGTTTACATTTATAAAATAACCGCTGATGTAATCTGTTTTGACTGTGTGTTTCTGATGTTGTTCTCGGCAACATATGTTAAAGCTTAAATCTATAAATGTGTATATACATATTTGAAGTCTTATGAGCAGAAATGCAAAAATTTGGTGAAATTTACCACAGCTGTACTTTAAATATTTACATTTTATTCAGGAGAATAAGGTGTATCCGTTATGCTTGCATTTATGATGTTTATATTGTGTATATTCAAAGTTTATGTTGCACATTAATGTATTCAATTTTTATTTCTTTTTTTGTCATTTGAAATCATTTTGTACATTCATGTTTTGACCTGCGAAACGACAGAATGCACAAACTGGGGAATGGGTTTGAATTCCGCAAAGCCTACATTTGTCATAGACGCAACTTCTCAGGCAGGCAGTATTTATTCCTCAGCTTTATAATTCCCCTTGTTGGGCCCCAAAATGGGAAATTGGTGATGACTGCCCAGGTGAAACTTATTGCCTGTGTTGTACTGACCAGAAAGAGATTAAATTATAAGCAGGGAGTTTATTTTAATTTTGAAATTCTCCTGGTGTTGCACACCTGACCAAGTTAGGGGATAAGGAAGCATCAAATATTTGCTTCACAGCCAATTAATAAGCTATTTGTGTTTGGCCAAATGGTACACTGCCACCGAATACAAGTTTTCAAGTACACTTCTTAACTGAAGTACACAAAATGTAATACATCTTAACTAAAGTACACAAAATGTAATGCATCTTATCTGAAGTACACAAAATGTAATGCATCTTAACTGAAGTACACAAAATGTAATGCATCTTAACTGAAGTACACAAAATGTAATGCATCTTATCTGAAGTACACAAAATGTAATGCAGGGGGAAAATGATAGCAGCTGGATTATTATGACATCAATATGTAATTGTCAACACTTGTGAATATCGAGACTTGTCGATGTCAGCACTTGCCGATAGCAACACTTGTTAATGTCAACACTGTCACTGTCAACAATATGCCAGTAAAGTCATATCCACCCTCCCCGGTTGGAAAAGGATAACATAAAATGATACAGTTATACCAAAGTAAATATTATTAAAGAGAATGGAACATTCTGCTATAACGTTTATCTATTTTTCAATACACATTTTAGCACGATTATTTACAATTTTAAAAATATAGGTCAGCCTTTTCCAGTCCTGGATAATTTGGATGGTTTGTTGTCTTTCAGTCCAGGGCTAATGCCTGTATGTCATTTGAATGGTTTTATTCAAAATAAAATAAATTAATATTAAACAAATTAATTTGAAATTACGATCTAAAGTATTCATGATTATGTATCAGTGTAAAGTTTTGAATGTTATCAATGTGTAAAGACAAAATATGTCCCCCAAAAAGTAATGATACTCGCTATTTCTGTGTAATTCCCACAACACTTTTACCACAGTACCTTTCTTCTGTGTCCCAGTCAAAATCTAAATTGGGCACTTGTTGAACATCTACGAGTAATCCAGATTCAGTATCATTATACAATACAATATCTTCGACTTCAGTACTGCGGGTGTGCCGTATGCAAGGTAGCCAACAATGTCCTGTATGCAGTTCGATCTTTCGCCGTGTCATACCATTTCGGACCTAGGTCTCTCAGCAGACCATTGCAGGATCATTGGTATGATCAAATAATAAAACAGTTCTAGTGTCTTGAAAGTCCAAATCGTCGCCATCTTGTAAGCTACTTTAAATCCTGAAATTCTGCAAATTAAATGGCTGAATTTAATTATGTGTCTGGAGTCAATTTCAGTTCGATCGGACAGAAATTGATGTTTCGTGGGATGTTGACTACCAGACGAAACAAGCTGTAAAGGGTTAAGATGAAATGACATAAGTGTAATACAGACTAACAATGGCTGTTAATGAAAATGTATTTGAAAAGGGAATGACAAATGCAATACATTTTTACCATAGCAATTTCAGTATTTAGTTAATAGCATTAAATCGAATCACAATATTTGCTGTATTTTCATAACGCTCGAACACTTTAAACAATCACATGTTTGTCGTTGATTATTTAATAATACAAATAATACATTTTTAAATAATACATTTAATAATACAAATCTCAGCACGCAGTGTATTATGCAAAGAGTTCACTCGCTCCAAATAGTTATGTACCTCTATTTGTATTCAGCCGAACCTTGAAATCCCTCATTAGTTCATCCCTAGTAGAAATACTACTTGGTTTACAAGACAGCTCTAGTACCACCTCCCCAAATATTTTATTATACGTGGAAATCAAGCAAGATTGAACCATTTGTTTTCCTCTGCTGTTATTCGAGGAGTATTCATAAGTATCTGTATATATTATAACATTTTCCACGTAATGATAGACTGAATGATATCTACAAATTGTGTATGTTACGTATTTAATAGGGCCAAACAAAAGTCAACTTGTTTACATGTATGTAGTACAGAGTGTTCAAAAGGTTGTCCAACAATTATTGATGATGCATCTTTTTTGTTCCACACGATCCACTGCCATTACAGCTGTCGGCCGCCGCGACCACCTCCTCCCCCTTCCAGAGATCCTGTATCTGAGCATTTTCAATAGCAATGGATAGGGTATGGCGTGGTTAAGCGACATAACTCATATCCTGAAGGTGCTGGGTTCGCATCCCAATCACAGCACCGGCCGTTACCCAGTTGAAAAAAAGCATGAAGAAGCAGTTATGCATGCTAAAGTCAGATACACTGGGCCGACAGGCCCAAAATAAAAATATTGTGCAACGCCTTGCAAAATAGAAAAATATGGCGAATGCACAAAAAAAAAAAATTGTAATGGATACACATGGGGCTGTTAGTCCCATGCACAAAACTAATAGTAACAACTTTTTATTTGTAATTTGTACAGGGAATAATTTTTTACTGAAATGAAATGTAAGAATGACAAATTTAAAAATTACCATCGCTTCCAGATTTTTTGGACACCCTGTATATGTTTATATAAATATTAATAGATTACCTTCATTCTTCCTTTATTTATTGTTTGAGTGAGAGTTACCACTGCAGCTTTTATTCAATTTGCATTGGTGGTGTCTGTAGCACTTTGTTTTTCCTCATCATGCCAGCCACATGCATAATCCCCATTTTGTCACATCGTAAGCCATGCAATCTATCCCAAAGAAGCTACTCTACAGTGAGCTGAGAGAGGGATGGTGCCCAAAGAAACATTTTAAAGCCGGCGTGAGGGACTCAATGAAAAGTTGCCAGATAGATGTCACCACTTGGGAATGTCTTGCGCAAAACAGATTTGACCGGGGAAGTGCAGTCAAAGTGGGTGTAGCTAGCAGGGAGGACCACCGTGTTGTGAAAACCCAGAGCAGACGCGAGACCCAGAAAATGGGTCACGAGCAGCGGGAACACCATAACCTTCTACTGACCTCGTGTGCCCGTTATGGAGAAGATGTTTTTGTGCCTGCATTGGCCTGTTCAGCCACATGCGCGCGCACCCACACCCAACAGGGGAATCTTTGACAAGGATGACGTCAGCAGTCCTCATAGACAACGATTGACAGCTATTAATATACCATACAGTGGGGTACAGTGACCTAATTCTAAAGAAAATGGGTCCAGCTATCCACACAAAAGATACCAATATATGTAATTGGTTGATCTATTTTGTCGCTGCATGTGAAGCACGGGTTCACCACAACAGCTGTCTCCTTTACAGGACGCCTGTGTCCAATCATCTGCAGTAGCGTTTTCATTAACAATGGTTTTACATGATGAGATTGCTAGTGTCATACACAACACTCTTTAGTAATTTTTCTGTTATTTTCTTGGAAGATTACAGTGGCCCTATTATTTTAACCCTTGGTATATCCAATGTGATATATATAGTTCACGCTTCGATCACTTCTCCTTAGCCAGTCTGCTCTGTTGCAGCCTGTTAGCCAGGATCACTTTGTGGAGGTGTGGAAGGGTCTTGGCAGTTCTGGTTTGCTGGCCTTGACACAGCAGTCAGCTATGGATCACTGCAGCTCATACACTGCTCAGCATCTTGATCCCAAACATTTCAATGGAAGGGATTATAGTTGTGTGTTTTAATTTAAAAAAAAAAAGTTTTAATATTTGTTAAATACTCACCGGTAATTTTATTCAGCTTTATATTATTACATGAATAATCAAATGACCTTCTTTTGAAGGTAATCCACATCTGTCTATGGAAGACGGATGAGTCTTTTGGAAAGATACGAAAATAAACAGGTTATAAGAGTCAGAGGTATAGATGGACAGACAACATCAAGATGTGGTCGAGACACAATCTGACCTGAGTGTACCGACCTGCGAGGGACAGAAAGCTGAAGATCCGTTACAGTCAACCTCTGCTGCGGAGACAACACTTGATGATAATGATGAATCCATGTGGAAGAATGCTCTAAAAGTTTCCACTAATTACGGTCATTTTGACAATATCCACATTTTACTGAAGGCACAATATGTTGAAAACGTGCCAAAAAATATGTTACAAGTTCAAAAGTACACATTTTTGCATAGAACTCATGATGTCTGTAGAAACTCTTGAAATAAAAAGTGAAATTTTTAAACTTTGACTAGGAAACACATTTAACAAAAGCAGGAAATCTTGAAATGGAAAAAGATTTTATTTTTTGTAAATATTTTCCTAAAGCCGATGTATCATCTCCGCCTAGTGAATCAAATTGTCAAAAATCATAGGAACAAAGAACCTCGTACACATTGATATTTCCTTATGTATGATGATATATATATATAAAAATATTCGCTTTGGCGTCAAAGGCCTATTGCGACGATCAACCACTACCATGTCCAACTACTGAGGATTGTTCATGCATAGCGGTCAACCGAAATCCCTACAGACTCCACAGGTGGAGCCCAGTACTCCGTAGTCATTGGATGAGGGCCACGAGGAGTGTTTTTTGAACCAATGTTTGTGGGAGCTTTCCTTGTCCGTCCATGTCTGACTCTATTTGTTCGCGTTCCACACAGTGGTCTCTGGGTTGTGTCCACCTTCAGGTCAGCGTGACACTTGCTGTCCTGAGAATACGAGGTTGGGAGAGGTATGGTGTAACCTCCGGTGGAAGGGTCCAGGAGGTAGGCGGCTTCAGTCTATGTAAGGAGGCCCTTGAGTAGTTATAACCTGGGCTGAATTCTGTGGTGCAGTGAAATGGAACGTTCAACACCATATTAGACTGTTTTCTCACGATTTAAGCCAGGCACAGCCACAGCAAAATGCAACATAACAACAGGATAACTGAATGAAAGCACATGAATTCCATAGAATAAAGTCCTTGATACCACCTGGTCACCTGGTGAAGGAGTTGTGAATTATACTCCGGACAAGAACTAGCAAACTTCAGAAAATGACACAAACACCGGAGCGAGTCGAGAGCGCAGCCAGTCAGTATGTCAAGATATAGAGGAACTCTCATGCCAAGATGTATAGGTACCATGTATGTAAAGATATAGAGGAACTCTCATGCCATGATGTATAGGTACCATGTATGTCAAGATATAGAGGAACTCTCATGCCATGATGTATAGGTACCATGTATGTAAAGATATAGAGGAACTCTCATGCCATGATGTATAGGTACCATGTATGTAAAGATATAGAGGAACTCTCATGCCATGATGTATAGGTACCATGTATGTCAAGATATAGAGGAACTCTCATGCCATGATGTATAGGTACCATGTATGTCAAGATATAGAGGAACTCTCATGCCATGATGTATAGGTACCATGTATGTCAAGATATAGAGGAACTCTCATGCCAAGATGTATAGGTACCATGTATGTCAAGATATAGAGGAACTCTCATGCCATGATGTATAGGTACCATGTATGTAAAGATATAGAGGAACTCTCATGCCATGATGTATAGGTACTACTTATGTGCTCTCCAACTCGTCATTGTACACCCAGCTATTGATAATAAAAAATAACGGTAATATGAAATATCTCAATAGAACAGGCCTCTTCAACATTTTCCGTCCCATCCACCTTTTTCACCACATGTCGGAATATCATTCCCCACTTTCCAAGATTGTCTGACTCAAAAAGGAGCATTTGGGTACGGCGTGGGCTAGTAGTTAAGTGACACAGCTCACAACCAGAAGGTGCTGGGTTCAATTCCCATCACAGCACCGGCCGTTACCCCGGGGAAGCAAACCCTAACAAAATGCAGGAGGAAGCAGATTCTAACATAAATTGCATGTCAAAGTTGGATACAGTGGGCTGACAGGCGCAAAATAAAAACTACAGTGCAACGCACACCGCCTTGGGGATTAGAAAAATACGGCGAACGCAAAAAATAAAATAAAAAAGAGAAGCATTTGATGATGTTTAATGCTCGCGGTGAGTAAGGTTACTCTTTTATGAACACCCTGAAAATTGGTCCACCGTGGTCTTTGTGAAGGACAAGAATAGCACCACTGACCCACAGGAAGCTGTGTTAAGAGGCAACTAACTGTGACATGGCATAACATCAGCCATGGTTAGGTGGTTTGTTAAGAGCAGCATAGATGGCGTCTAACAGGCTGTTGGTCTACTTTGCCCTAGTGTTTGTGTCTATTAAGATGGACTTGCACATCGGTTAACCACCCTCTGCAGCACTTGTACCAACGCAGCGGAGTAATTAGCTGTTCGAGCCTAGCCTGCTATGCAGGAAATCCTCGTCCTGACTACATCCAGCTCACACCAGATCTGGGACCTGCACAGAGGCTTTGTAGAAGTATAGGTCGACTAAGACGAATATGAAAGACTGGCTAAATGCCTAGTTTTGTGTGTGAGTGTGGGAGGGGGGGGGGGGGGGGGAAATGGGATGTCTTTGTCTTTTTTTCACTAAATACAAAGCATATTGCTACCTACCTCTGCAGCTGGCCCACTTTCAGGAAGTCTGTATCAAACACTTACAAGCATTATTGGTATCTGTAGCAATTCATTTTACATGGTAATGGGTAGACGGATGAGAGCCATAGGGCTGCCAGATCCATAACAACATTATGAAGTTGCCTGCTCCATGTACAACCCTGGTCATAACACCCTTAGTTTATTTTATATTTTGCTTGTTCATGAATTTTTTAACATTAAATGTAAAACCACATATTTGTAATTTATTTTTGGTGGTATTTTATTGTCCATGATTCACTTCCATATGGCAGAGTTGACTAGTGAAAACTGATAAGTGGAGAGGGTCCAATATAGCATTATCTTGGGCCACTCTTATATTGTCCTTTTATCGTCTAGATTTTGGTGACGGCTGATAAGTTTTAGACAAATAAATGTGTTACACTCCTGACATACTTGGAAGGTTACGGTTACTCTATCCTGACCTGTCCAGGTACCACTCAGGTGAATTTCTAATGTATACCTCTTATGATTTTATTTGTCTCTTTTTATTTGTGATGGTAATTTTGTATTATTTCATACAATGTGGAAATGGTGTTTATTTTATTATTTTCAAGTAACTAATTCCTTCATTTCTATGTAGATTCTGGGGAGGAAAGAATAAGGCCACTGTACTTTCATGTTTGTAGTTAAAGGTGATAAAAGGGAGTTGTGCGAGGAGTCGTGACAAAATATCTGCTGTTTTTGGCGTGTTCTGTTAATATGAAATATTACGAGGAAAGCAGCTTGGAACTGATCCATCAAGAATGTGTCTCCATACATCTACTTTTCACTCAATACGAAGTATATTGCCACCTCTGCAGCTGGCCCCCTTTCAGGAAGTCTGTATCAAGTTTCTGTAGCAACTCATTTTATATGGCATTGGGCAGAAGGGTGAGAACCAGAGTGCTGCCGGATACATAGGCCCACTGTACTTTCATGTTTGTAGTTAAAGATTACAAAAGGAAGTTGTACGAGGGGTAATGAAAAACAGTGTTCTGTGGCTATCATTTTCTAGCACGTCCTACGTTATTCACAGGAAGCCTATGTGTGTAATTTTCCTCGTAATTCTGAGAAAACACGATCTGTTCTTCATGTGTCACAGAATACACGTTGTTGGATAGGACGTCACTACAGATTGTGCACGACCTACTTGGAATTACATCCATTTTCATTGCATGCCACGACCGGAATCCCTCACCTAAACCTACAGATGTTGGTGCTGGTCAGCAGCAGCGTCTTCTAGTCTATGCGTGGGAGCTGCTGCTGTCGAGAGGTACGACATTCGCCTCTCAAATTGTCAAGGAAATGATGGACTATCGATTCCCACAAGTTTCAAGCGACCCCTGGTCTTACGGATTGTACGACCTGAATGTCTGCATCTTGAGCTACTTCCAGTCATCTTGATTGTATGTCTTGCCACTGGTTCCCGGTAACTCAGGACGAGAGAGTGAGATTGATGTCCAGCGCAGCTTCTTTCTCACTATAATCAAAATTTAGCACAAGTTACATCATCAGGACGAGGACAGTCTGATGATGTCGCCATCTTCGCTTGCGATGGACAACTTACTTACAAAATATCTGCTTTATTTGGTGTGTTCTGTTAGTATGAAATCATCATCATGTAGCATGTCCTTTGTAGAACGTCGCTCCCATCACAGTCTGTCTGAAAGAAACTCGTTCCCTTGCCAAAACACCAGCTTCCGCCACTGTCATACTCAGGCATTCCTGGATATCTTGGTGCCATCGTCTTCTTGGTCTACCCCTTCCTCTTTTGCCTGGCACCATACCTTCCATCACCGTTCTCTCAAGACCGTTGTGTCTCTTGATGTGACCAAAGTATTTGCATTTTCTAGCCAAAATGGAATTGATAAACCAGTTCTCCTCTATTCTCAACTCGTGCCGAATGTCTACATTTGTTCTTTTCTCTGTCCATGGTATTCTGAGGATCTTTCTGTAACATTTTGACTCGAAGGATTCGATTCTTTGTCTAGAAGTTTTGGTAATCGTCCATGCTTCACAGCCATAAGATGCCACAGGAAAAACACAGGCTCTCAAGACTTTTACTTTTATCGTTTTGTTGGTGCCCTGCCATAATTTCTTCAGGTTGTTCAGTCTCTGCATTGCCATAGCTAGTCTTCTGATTTCTTTCGAGCAGTCACCATTTTTGTCAATTCTGGAGCCCAGATATTCAAAATGTGTAACCTGATCTATTTCCTCACCACCCACTGTAAATTTATGCTGACATTGTGTTTTGTCGGTGGTCATTATCTTTGTTTTATTTATGTTTATGAACAGATTTTGATCTTTACTATGTCCATTAACGGCTGAAAGTAGCTGCTCTAGCCCTTCCGAACTTCTTGATAGTATCACTGTGTCGTCTGCGTATCGTAACTCTGGAATCTCGTACCCTCCAATCGTAAATGGGTCGAAACTTTCAGTGTTCTCATCTTCTCGTACATTTCTCATTATACATTCCGCATATATGTTGTACAGATAAGGTGAGAGGATACATCCCTGTCGGACTCCCTTTTGTACTGCAAACCAATCTGATGTTTGCCCAGATACTCGGACAGCGGCTTGTTGATTTTGGTATAATGTTTCAATGATATAGACTATTTGCAAAGGAAACCCCATTTCTTTCATGATTCTCCACAGATTTTGATGTTTTACCGTGTCAAAGGCCTTAGTGTAATCAATGAAACATGTGTACAGGTCTACATCAAACTCTAAATTTGTCATAGATATTCCTTAAATTGAATATGTGGTCCCGGGTCCCTCTGTCTTTCCTAAAACCTGCCTGGACTACGTGAATTTCAGATTCAAACCTTTTCTCTATCCTTCTTAATAGGATTCGCAAAAGTATCCATGCTTCTGGCCACTCTGCACTGTGCCATATCTGTTTACACAGCTTTGTGATAGACTCGAGCACATGCCTCTCCTCCTGCTTGTATTAGCTCTGCTGGGATATCATCACATCTATTTGGTTTCTGCTGTTGCCATCAGGGGAGGTCCGCGTGTACAGTCTTCGCGGATGTTGTTTGAAGAAGGTGTTGGCAATGGAGAGGTTGTTTTCCGTGCAGAATTCAACCAGTCTTTCTCCTTGCTCATTTCTGTGTCCCAAACCAAAAAGTCCTCGAATACTTCTCTCCTCTTCAGTTCTTTCCTCTCCGACTTTCGCATTGAAATCTCCAATGATGACCAAGATGTCTCTTTTTTTCAACTTTTTCCATCGCTTCTTGCAAGGTGTTATAGAAATCATCCATTTCACAATCGTCTGCTGCTGATGTTGGTGCAGACACTTGAATTATTGTTAAATTTCTAGTCTTTTTCTTTAGTCTGATTACAATTATGCGGTCGTTGACTGGATTGTAACCGAGTAGTGAAGGTGCTGTCTTCTTTGACAGAATAAAGCCGACCCCGCTTTTTCCACCCTTGTCCGTCCCAGAGTATATAAATGTTTCTCCTGAGGAGCTGGTACAGTGCCCTTGACCGGCCAACTATGCTCAGAGACTCCAAGAATCTCTATCTTGGTTCTCTTCATTTCTCTTCTGATCATGAACAACTTGCCCTGGTATAGGCTCCTGACGTTCCAAGTGCCTATTTTTAGTTTTGTTTTTAGTCCAATTTCAGAGTTGTCCACTGTAATGCAGTCAGGCTTTAGGCCGTCATCTCTATTACTTGTACTGACTCTGAAATTGACCTCTTCCTCAGTTGGCGTCGATGATCTGCCTGGTCTGAGGGCCTCACCATCAGATCTTTGAGTTTCGTTTCTCTCGACTGTCATAAGTTTCTGACATTTTACATCCAGTAGTTTGCCATAGCTTTCTGGGCGTTGTTCTGGCCGCTTACCAACTATGGTCTCTGGTGCGCCCTTAGCCCGATACCAGGCGTTTCCAGCTCCCGCTTTCAGAGTCGTTGTCGCACAGGTCGATCTTCCGCCTCTTCCACCAGCAGCTGTGTGTACTTGTCAGGGGTGGACTCCCCTTCTTGTCATTTCACCCACGTAGTTTAGCCGGCCAGCCAAAGCCGTTGCCCAGGGGGTGGCGCTGCTGTACACAGGCAGACTCTAGGATCCATATGTGAGCTAGACAGAAGCGGGGGAACCAAATAAGATCCTGGCCATCAAGGATGTGGCTGCCTCTCATCGTGAGGTGCTATCCCTTACACACTTCTGCACTACCCCCCCGTTAGTATGAAATATTGCGAGGAAATGCGGCCTGGAATTGATCCCATGAAGAACATGTCTTCATACATCTACTTGAGTCAAGAAATAACTCCCATGAAATGCATCAAAATATTTCTCTGGGTGAATAGCAATGCATCAAGATATCTCTCGAAGGATAGCAATGCATCAATATATCTCTTGAAGGATAGCAATGCATCAAGATATCTCTTGAAAGATAGCAATGCATCAAGATATCTCTCGAAGGATAGCAATGCATCAAGATATCTCTTGAAGGATAGCAATGCATCAAGATATCTCTAAGGAGAGGTCACTCCAGCTGGTGGAGTATAGGTCCAACATTGCATTTGATTGACAAGCTTTTAGGGAATCCTGAATCCATTTGTTTGCAGTGCAGTTTCAGTAGCAATGGTTTCTACCTGATGAGGTTGCTTGCCCCATGCACCATCTTATGTATCGAAGAAATCGTTCAGCTCCCTGGGGAAAGTAGGCCTTCAACAGGTTCAATCTTTCTATTCTATACATCTTTTTCTTCGATCAACTGATGCTGTGCTTCTAGCCTGGTGAGGTTCATGATGGAGACTGTGTGTTTAAGGTCTTCACCAGTTCCCCCACAGCTTTTCGAGCATAGTCGCTTCCCCGGGCCAGACTGTTTCTCGTTGGTCTGTATTAAGTGGAGTAGTCCTACAGATCTGTTCTGGTATTTGCTTAAGTGCTCCGCAATCGCACGTAGCAGTGCCTCTAAGACCCATTCTGTGGAGGCGGGCCTTGAGTCTGCAATGTCCCGTTCTGAAGATCTTTGTCTGCCCATCTCATCTCTGCCAAGTTTTGTCTATGCTGTCATTTTTTGGCTTGTATTCTATGTGCAGGTCTCTCCATTCTGTCCTCATGGATCGTTTGAGGACTTGTCTTTGCGTCTTTATAGCTCTGCAGATGACGAGTCTGCGTTTTGCGAGCTCATATGCCTTCTCATTTCCATGGATCCCAAGTTGTGTCAGAGTGAACTGTAGAGATAGATCTGTTTTTTTGGGTATTCTGTACTGTCTGTTCCAACTCTTTTCTTGTAATTTCGTCTTCTGCCTTCATCCTGAAAATAACGTAGTTTACTTCAAGGCTTCGGTATCTATGTCTTCTTACCTGACACAGCCGGTTTCGACATGGCATCCAGATCTGGCTTCCCTCTTCAATCCCCAATCTCTTAGCCAGATAGCACGGCTGCAGTTTGCTTCCAGGGCCATCATTTGGAGGGAGAATAAGGTCTGGTCAGGTTTGAGTCTCTGGCTGCTGTCAGCTCATCCATTGCTGCATGTTCGACTCCTTTCCATATAATTTAATTCATTTAGATTGTTTGTCAAGCACAGGTGCCACTTACAACTAGCTACAGGAAAACTAGAGAACAGAACGACTGGCAAAGTAGGATACAGCAGACAAGTAACCGATATACCAGTTACATACCAACAGAAGAAAAACCAGTTACATACCAACAAGAAAAGGATGATCAAATCAATCAGAAAGCCACCAACAGTAACACAGAATGATTACCATAAGATGAACAGACAAGAGCAAACTATTGTGTTGCACCTTAGAACAGGACACAGACCCCTAAACCACATGTACAGAAAATTAAAGATTGACAACTCAGTCCTGTGGACAGACACCCCAGTACATACTACAGAACTGCTATGAACATGATGTACTCAGAAAATCCCACAGGAAGAGAAACTTTATGGACCTGTATGTGAACTTCAAATGACAGTGAAGTTTATTCAAGAGACAGCATTACAGATATAGACAATATATTTTCAAGCTAACAAAAGAAGAGGAGCTGGCCACTTTTCTGAAGCATGTATGCAAGCACATGCAGAAATAGTTCCAGTAACAATGGTTCTACATGATGAGGTTGCTATTCCTATGGACAACCTTATTCAGCTGACCGTGACCACATGTTTGGACGGATAGTGGTTTTATTTTTTCCACTTTGTCATCACTTGAGTGTTGTCATATCACCCTTCTCATTTCTATGCCTGTCTCAACTTTATTTCATGTCTATTTTGATCTCCTTAACATTGGTCTCTATTGACAAAGGGACCAGGAACAATGGCCAGTCTGTGCAACTGTTAATTGGTACCTGCCCCATAATTATGGAAAGCAAGATAACAAGAAAGCAGAACTGGTCACCCAGGCTCATTAAAAATTGAAACCACATAAAGTGAAGTATTATTCTTCCTCTTCCTGAAAAGGATGTGGCATAGTTTACAGCAAGGCTGCGATATCTACACCTTTCGACTCGACACATCCAATTTCAGCTGGCTGTTTTTAGGTACCAGCTCTGCCTTCCCAATGTGTTCCTTAGCCAGACTAGTGCAACCTGTTTCCACCACTTGCAGGTGAAATATGTTATTGGTCAGCTGTGGTTTGCTGACCCTGATGCAAGCACCCAGCTATGATTCGCTGTCAGCTTATTTACTGTGCTGCATCTTTGACCCTGGTGAAGTATCCAACACTTCATACCTGACTTCCATATCTGTGGTCTGACTATATTTACCCCCATCAAATGATAGTCAAACTGTATAAAGTATTAGTTAGACCTAGATTGGAGTACTGTGTACATATTTTAAGTCCTTATTGTAGAGGGGATATAAACATGCTGGAAATGATACAAAAAAAGAGCGACATAGCTGATAGTGAGATTCCAGAATTAGTTATGAGGAAAAACCCAGAAAAACTGGCCTACAGTGTCTAGAAAAGATAAGAATTCGAGGTGACTTAATACAGGTTTATAAGATGATCAAAGGAACGGATACATTAGACTATAACAAGTTTTTTTAAAAATACAACCACCTACAAGAACAAGAGGGCATAGCTACAAATTAACTAAAGAAAGATCCAGATTAGATATTAGGAAATACTTTTTTAGTCGGAGAGTGGTGAATGCTTGGAATGCATTGCCAGAGGAAGTAGTAGAGGCAGGGACATTTAATGTATTTAAGAATAGATTTGATCTGCATATCTTTTATAGCAAGGAAATGTACATAAAACTGGTTGTATACAGACCCTGCGGAGTCTTCTAAACCAGTATAAAGACATTCAGTTAAGTTATACCCACGTATGTTACAAGTCAGATAGCTCATATTTCCAGGGATCAGAAGAAGAGGAAGATCAGACTGAAGACTGTTCGGTGTTATAAACAACGTGTATTACCTTACTCATGTCATGTGCAAATATTCACTCCAATGGAGTTTTCTTGCTTTCATGGCTATATATATATATATATAAATGTGTGTCTTGTATTGACCACTTTATGTATTTTCAATTGTTTTAATGTCTACAGAAAAGATCTGAGCAACTCCTTAATAAATTC
The DNA here is from genome assembly GCA_036924085.1 of Ariolimax columbianus. Lineage (NCBI taxonomy): Eukaryota > Metazoa > Mollusca > Gastropoda > Stylommatophora > Arionidae > Ariolimax > Ariolimax columbianus. The sequence goes on from JAVGWX010000021.1 coordinate 37,282,806, forward strand.
TGCCTGTGCTATCACATATTTACCAAGATAGTTTTGGTTTATTTATTTTTGTGTGTTCATTTGATTGAATGATTATTTTGGTGTTATTTATTATTAGCAATCAATCAATCAGAGCCCGTCGCTCTTCTCTGTGCTTAGGTCATTGACAACATCCCACCAGTATACATGGTTCTGTATTGCTCTTTCTGTCTCTACAGGTGTAATCATTTAATCTTATTTCTTCTAAAAAATTCTCTTCTCCATGTATTTCCATAAGAGTTCTATGTCTAACATTCTTCTTCGTCGATCTCAAACTCCCAAGTCCGGAAAAGGGCTTTGCAAGTAGCAGGATGTAGTCAGGAGAACGGAATGTGTTGTGTTGTAGTTTCAGTCTGACACATCCGACTTGAGCAGGCATTTTTGGATACCAGGTTAGTCTTTACTCTTTGACCCTTTCTCATAAGCCAATCTGCTCTGTTGCAGACTGTTGTCCAGGATCACTGTGTAGAAGGGTCTTGGCAGCTCTGGCCCTGACTAGCCGTCAGCTTTGGGTCGCTGACTGCTGCAGCTCATGCACTACTCAGCATTGTGATTCCTAAGTCTAACATTCCATGTCGCTATATTGTTTTTTTTCTTGGTATTCAGAAGGGCAGTCAGCAGTGGAGCTTCATTGCAGCGTTCACTCCACTGCGTCATTCTTCTCGTTTCGTACAATAAACATAGTCAAGCACGAGAAACTAACTCATCATATAAAAGTGCTGTCTTTGCATTGGAGGTTTTGTCTACCTACATTGAGGTCAACCCCTTGCACATGAACTGAAGACCTGCATATGATATGCTCTCGCTGCAGACTGGTCATAATGTATTCTGACTAAATGACCAAACCACTTGATTTAATGTGTGGCCTTAATGTAAGCACCAACATGATTTGTCCCCACTATTTGCCTCAGCTCAGCATGGTGTTGCAGATTCAGTCCCGAATTAAAGTTACACAGAGCATCACACAGCTCTGGATCTTACTCTTATGTGTTTCTAGTAAGGACCAAGATTGACATTGGTAACACAATGTAGGAATAAACAGTGCATTTATCAGCCCTCTTTTAGTTGAAAGAAACACTCTAGGGTGTTCCAAAATCGGTGCAATTTGATTGTGGACACGTTCGCGTTACGAATTCCATATATGATCTCTCTGTCCACTGTCATCATCAGTGAATATACTTCCGAGGTATTTTAACTCTTTCTTGATTGATACTTTTGTCACTGCTGTGGAAACTTCTCTGATCGTGTTCACGAGATATCTTCAGTCTCTTGTGTTTTCTGAGTTGGTCTTCATGTCACATCTGATACAAGCGAAATTGAGATAGGTTAGGTGGTGTTGTAGGTCTCCATTTTGGTAAAAGATGACCTGATCGTCAGCAATCAACAGTTCATTTATGCACTTCTGAAGATTAGCCAACTGTGTGACTGTATCCATATAAATTTTGAATAAAAGAACACACCCCTATTGTACACCATTCATCACTGGAAACAAATTTGTTATACCAGCATGTGTTCGTACTGCACCTTCGCTGTTTACATACAAGCCGCAAATGCCATCCTGTACTTGGCTCTTCACACCATATTCCTTTCGTCATAGTGTGCTACATACTAAACGCAGTGCTTTTCTAAATGAGGAAATTAACACAAGGCGGCTGACAGATGTATTAGTATAGGAAAACATCAGATGCTAGTGGTATATGAAAGAATGGGACATAGAGGTACGGTGGAGGAGCAATGGCACAATTTCAAGTTCGCTGTTTTGAGTATTTTGACTAAGGAGTGTGGTAAAACTAGAAACGAACATTTACGTCTTGGGAAGATGTTGTTCCCACAATTTTTCTGTCAGCATTTTTCATTCTGTCTCTGGATACTTTTATGACTTTTTTTCAGGCATATCACTTCACAGGTTGCTATTTTCTTTTCCTGTGCCTTGGGCATGGACCATGTTTGGCACTGATAGCACAGTTGGTAAGAAAGTGAAATGACAGTGTGAAGACAACAGTTGAAGACAAGAAAATAGATTTTTAGAAATGGCGGCGATCTCAGACAAAGACTATGATACTATATCACTTATAAGGAGGCCAGACGTTAAAGCCAGGGTGATTGTACACCAGAAGAGTGCTTGGCAGAAGTATGGGGATTTATTGAGTGACCCATGTTCAACATCTTATCAACATCTTTATCTTGGATGTCTTCTCAGTATGAATAACCTGAAACCTGAACTGACAAGATGTCGCTGCGCAGCTTGGGCAGCCTTCTTGTCTATTAACATGGTCCTGGATGGTTGTCATGACCAAGGCCTCCCTCTTTAATTCCACTGTACTCCTTGAGAGACGCTTGGTCAGAATCACTCTCCGGAACCAACGCATGCAAGGTCTCCACAATTCTGACATAAGACTATTGTCACTGGTGAAGGATGAGGTAATCTATGGAGACAAGGCAAAACACGGATGGGCAGGTCACATGTTGTGACGAAACGATGGAACACAGCGACAGCAGTCTGGTACCCCGAGGTAAGAAGAGACAGCAGGGAAGACCTGCAATGCGTTGGTCACTTCTTGCTGTACGCTGCAACATCCGAGATGCCTCTAGAGGAGCACTTACCACGCACTGGCCTTCCTTGGCCCAAGACAGGGTCCGATGGAGACGAAGTTGGGCTCCTCAGCTGCCGAGGAATGGGTCATCAAGATCAAGATGTTCAACTTTTTACAGAAAAATTTGTACTCTGTGGTTGAGAGATGAACAATACAATCCTTACATAGTGGTCAATGACAGAGAAGGACAACCACTTTTTGAACTTGAAAGTATAAGAAACAGAAGGGAGGAGTATTTCACAGATCTGATCTGTCCTAAGTGTACAAGAAGATGACAGTATACCTGTAAAATGTGTGCAGCATCATTCATTGGTACAAACCCCAAAATATATATAATGACAGATTAATACTTAACAGTGAGGCAATTATAGAAGCCCTAACTACAAGGCTCCATGTGCAGACGACAAATCGACAGATGCCATAACAGCTTGTCACGCAGTAGGTGTAAGATGGCTCACAAAGATCTTTAAAGGATTGCATCTCATATAGGGACATACCCCCTCTTAGTCATGTTTCGCATGAGTACTTGACCAGGCAGTTTCTTCTTCGTACGCTGTCAGATGTCAACCTTTTTTTTAGAAAAAAGCAGCAGTCATCCTGAGGCTGTCGCCACTGCCATAGAGCTTGTCTTGCAGTTCCACTGGTAATGGCCACATCTGCTCTCTCTGATCCTCGTATGTCGGGCAGTTCTGCAGCAGATGTTCAGCGGTCATTTTACCAGTACCGCACGGGCATTCGTCGGTACACCCTATCTTCAATTTGTTGAATAGGTGGTACCTCAGTCTGTTGTGGCCAGTGCGAAGTCTGAAGACAACGACCTGCTCTCTTCGGTTCAACTGGTAATAGGCATCGTTTTTGGTGTAACCAGTATGTTCGGTTTCCCATTTGGTCATGTATCTGGCTTTGATAAGCCGTTTTGACTCTTCGTACGTCATACTGGTATCTGTTTGTGGTAGTCTTGCACCTTCTTTTGCCAGTCTGTCTGCCTCCTCGTTGCCTTGGATGTTACAGTGGGATGGAACCCACTGTACCACTACTCTTTTTGGTGCGGACTGCTGGCATAGTTGACAGAGTACTGCTCTTAAATCATTAAGTTCAGTATTTTTCTGGCTTCTTAGTGCTGTGACTACGGCCAGGGCATCTGTAAGCAGGACTATATGGCTTTCATTTCTTTTGCATGTCACCATTTCTTCTACTGCAGCCCTCAGCCTCCGCTCTGAAATTGCTTGAGTATTTTCCAGTTACCACTGATAGTGTTGTATTTCTACCATTTGGAAGGCTCAGGAATACCCCTGCCCCTCCGTTCTGTGTTGTGTTTGTTACAGAGCCGTCGGTGTATGCATGGGTCCAGTCCATGCTTGGGTAGTTTTTCGTTATGTACCTCAGGGTTATGTCTCTTCTTTATTTTTCAGTCTGGCTGTTCTTTTTTCCAATACCTGGTATATTTTCTACCACCTCTGGAAATATATGCTGCCTCCAGATAGGTTTGCGTACAATAGGGATGGGCTTTGGTGTTGTTAGTGCGTTCATAGGGTCTTCGTTCATCTTTGCTTTGGCTATTTCTACAGTTTCTCTGCTTTAGTTTCCCATTTCCAAAATTATTTAGTCTTTTATGGATTGGATGGTCAGTCAGTCTTCTGAGTTTTTCTGCTTGCTGCTGGGCTTTGCAGTCTCTTCTGTCGGTCATGGATTGCAGATTTGTAATCTTTTCCAGTTCTACAATTGGCGTTGACTTCATGCCTCCTGTTATAACTCTCATGGCTTGGTTTTGGAGTTTGCTAATTTTGTCAAAGTTCGCCTTTGCTGCTGTTGTCCATGCCGCAATGCCATTCTCGAGAACTGGTCTCACTCTTCCAGTGTACAGTTTCTTTAGTATAATTTCGTCTGCTCCCCAGCTTGTGCCTGGAAGTATCCTCATGATTGCCATTCTTTCTCTAGCTCTCATTCAGTTTCTCTCGATCTGACTTATCCATGTCATGCGCCGATCAAATGTGACTCCCAGGTAGTTTGGGTTGTCGTTTGGCCGCAGATATTTGCCATTAAGACTTATTTTGGTGTTTGTTTGAAAGCGAGAATATCGTACAAGTTGTTTTTTCCTCATTTATTTTGACCAGCCATGAGTTCGCTCACTCCTCCAACGATGTTAGGGCCTGCTGCATCCGTTTACTTGCTATGGTGAGATTCTTTTCAGAGGTCCACATAGCCAGATCGTCTGCAAACATGTAGCTGTGGACTCTTCTTGGTATATTCTCTGCGATGTTATTTATATACACCAGAAAAAGTGTGGGTGACAGTACTTCTCCTTGGGGTACTCCCTGCTCCAGTGTCACCTTTTTGCTCATCTGCCCTTGTACTTGAACTCTGGCTGTTCTGTTTTTGAGGTAGTGGCTGATCCATCTGTACTTTTCCCACAAACTTCACTTCTTCGTAGCTTGACTTTAAGTCCCTCTTTCCAGACCTTGTCAAAAGGCAGTTTCTAAATATCACAATAATACGACCTCTGTTACTTACTTTAGCCTTTCACCTGCCGAAGACGGATGTATCGGACCAAAAGGTGCAAATATCGCAGTCAAACTGTAAACTAGTGACACAACACATTCCATTCTCCGGACTAGATCCTGCTACATGCAAAGCCCTGTTCAGGACTTGGTAGCGGGAGATTGAGAACGAACGCAGAAGAAGAAGAAGTAGTGATGTTGTGGAGAGTAGAGGGGAGCTGTAAGTCTCGTACTTAGATCAGATGCATTGCTGTGAATCCATGCTGGCATAGAATGTCTTTGACGTTGTCTATCCATTTACATCGCTGACTTCTCTTGGCTCAAAAACCCACCTCATACTGTTGTATGTTTACAATGGCACAGGGTCTGTTTTCATTCTCATGAGATAACCAAACCACTGAACCTTATGTCTGTGCATGTATTATTGGAAGGATGCTGCTCCCACAATTTTTCTGATGTCAGCATTTCTCATTCTGTCTCTTCTGGTTACGTAGACTTTTTTCTGGCATCTCATTTCACAGATTGCTGTTTTCTTTTCTTGTGCCTTGGACAGGGACCATGTTTGGCACTGATTACACAGAGTTGGTCAGAAAACAGTCGTTATTGGTTGTGGTTTTTTTTTCATACCAATATTTGAATAGTGGTTTACAGTTGGTAGGTCACTGCACTTCCGACATCTGCTTTTGATTTCTCTAAATATCACAATTAAAACAACCTCTCAAAACATTAAATGACAACATTTAAAATTACTCTGCAGACCAAATACATAATAACAAATAAGTGAATATAGTTTTGTTTCTGTATTTAATTACACTGCACTTTCAACAATTTAAAAATGGTTAACAAAATATCATTTCCTTACCCTTGCTTAGAATCAACTACCAAATATTTGATGCAATGGAAAATATATAGACTTCAGAAATGAGGTACCTAAGGCGGTTCAGGTGATGACAAAGGATAAGATCCGTAACCAGACAATTCGTAACAATCTAGAAGTTCAACCCCTGCAGACACGAGTGGAGCAGTCCCAACTACAGTGGTTTGGCTATGTCTGTAGAATGGAAGAAGATCGGATACCAAAGCGGTCATGGGAGATAAAAAGTCAAGGCCGCAGACCCCCAGGACGTCCCAAAGTACATTGGAAAGACAACATACAACAGTCCCTAAGTGATAGAGGGCTGGATTGGAAAGAGGCCAGGAAAAAGACGGCGGATAGAGCAGTGTGGCATTCTCTCTGGCAAACCTATACACCTCACAGTAGAAGAGGAGCGACTAAGTAAGTAAGAAAATATATAGTTGAATCTGACATAATCACAACATTCTGGGCAATAAGACTGTTAATGGAAGGTGTAAAGAGGCTGTTAATGGAAGGTGTAAAGAGGCTGTTAATGGAAGGTGTAAAGAGACTGTTAATGGAAGGTGTAAAGATACTGTTAATGGAAGGTGTAAAGAGACTGTTAATGGAAGGTGTAAAGATACTGTTAATGGAAGGTGTAAAGATACTGTTAATGGAAGGTGTAAAGAGACTGTTAATGGAAGGTGTAAAGAGGCTGTTAATGGAAGGTGTAAAGAGGCTGTTAATGGAAATTGTAAAGAGACTGTTAATGGAAGGTGTAAAGAGACTGTTAATGGAAGGTGTAAAGAGGCTGTTAATGGAAGGTGTAAAGAGGCTGTTAATGGAAATTGTAAAGAGACTGTTAATGGAAGGTGTAAAGAGGCTGTTAATGGAAGGTGTAAAGAGACTGTTAATGGAAGGTGTAAAGAGGCTGTTAATGGAAGGTGTAAAGAGGCTGTTAATGGAAGGTGTAAAGAGGCTGTTAATGGAAGGTGTAAAGAGACTGTTAATGGAAGGTGTAAAGAGACTGTTAATGGAAGGTGTAAAGATACTGTTAATGGAAGGTGTGAAGAGGCTGTTAATGGTAAGTGTAAAGAGACTGTTAATGGAAGGTGTAAAGAGACTGTTAATGGAAGGTGTAAAGAGACTGTTAATGGAAGGTGTAAAGAGACTGTTAATGGAAATTGTAAAGAGACTGTTAATGGAAGGTGTAAAGCTTCCTCAACGTGATATAGGTGTAACTGATGAATAGGCCAAGAGGTTTACCAGGTGCTGATACAGGAACAACTGGGAACCAGTGCACACAGGTCAACAATCAAATGATGCCTATTTCCAGCTCAACAGAGGCAACATATAGTAATCTTTAGACTCCTTACAGGACACGATGGATAGAGATACCATCTGTTCAACAAACTAAGAATAGGACATACAGATGAATGTGTCTGTGGCACTGACAAAATAGCTGCTGAGTATCTGCTGCAACGGTGTCAAGCAGACGAGGAATAGAACAAACACATATGGCCATCACCAGTACCATTTCTGAACATGCTCTTGAGATACCAATATCCTAGTAAGCCGCAGGAAGTTGTCCAATATCTACTACATATAGCCGAAGCTTTCAGCTATCTGGCAACAGACATTAACATGCCTGTTTGAATACCAGGCTTCCAAATATGCTTTCTTCTTCTTCGACGATCTTCCCGAAAAGGACGTTCCAATGCTATGTCATAGTTTATCGCAAAGCTGCAATGTCTGCTGTCTTTACGTATACTCAAGTTGATGTCTGAAAGCATTTTGGGCTAAGGATGCAGCACAGTGAATGAGCTGACAGTAGCCCAGTGAATGAGCTGACAGCAGCACAGTGAATGAGCTGAGAGCAGCACAGTGAATGAGCTGACAGCAGCACAGTGAATGAGCTGACAGCATCCAGCCACTCATAGCTGGCTGCTTGCATCAGGGTCATCAAACCACAGCTGACCAAGACCCAAATTTGCTTCCAAGCAAAGGGCCTGGAAACAAGCTGCACTAGTACAGTGTGACTAAAGAGAACAGAGGTCACAGTGGGAAGACAAACCTGGTATCCTTAAAAAAGCCAGCTGAAATCGGATGTGTCAGGCCAAAAGCACAGACATTGCAGCTTCGTGATCAACTATGACATAGCGTTTCAACATCCTTTTCAGGATGAACACTAAAGAAGAAGAAAGAATACAAAGAAAAAATGAGAACTGTGCCTATCATAAAACTGATGATCTGTCTCAGACTTTCTCTCTTCATCCATTCAGTCTATCACTCGACTTAAAAAAAGATAATCTTCTCATGCTGTTCCATTTTTACTAGTGCATTATGGGCAGGACTGCTGTAGGCATTCTACTGTCATGGGAGCTCCACCACTGGTACAAAGGTCCGTAGTGCCAATCTTGAATTTATTACAAAGATGAGAGCTCGGTCTATTGCATCCTAAACATAGCCAGAAGATGATCACTCCATCTTGTCAGGGGAGTTGGTGGTAGGTTTCTATAGAAGCATTTCCATTTTGAGTTGTATGTGACCTTGATAGCTGCGCTCCTGGTAACAAATTCAACATGCTCTTTCCAATTTTTTTGCATCTCCGTATAGGGTATTAATGATTCATGATGATAGTAGTAGCTTCTGCAATTCTAATAAAGATGAACAGACCAGAAGATGGCATTGTACTGTATACTGTTCTGATATGTAAACACTACATCTAAGTTTTAATAAAACAGCGACTCGGAATCACTGCACTACAGCACAATATCTTCATGTAAAATTATGAATACTAAACTGTGAAATAATACTGGCAACCTTAAACCCTTTCCAGCTCGCAGGCGCCAAAATTGGCTGCCGAAAACTTAAATTGCAGCCCGCAAAAACCAACTTCGGAAACATGCATTTGCGTTATGTGATTTAATTTGTGGAATTCAATTTTTTAAAAAGCTCTACATGATGGTGAGGTCCATGGATGCACAATTGATGTTTCATTGTAAGGTTATTTACGATAAACCGACATTTACAAAAGTTAAGTTATTTGAAACTCGATTCATTTTTCACAAGTACTGTTAAGCTTCAAGACCTGAGAAATGATCTATTATTCATTCAGTTCAACGATCCAGCAACTGGATTACTTGTGGATATTCAACACACACCTGACTGAGACACACAATAGGAAGGTATGTGTAAAGGAATTGACGTAACACACAACATGGTGTGTACCCAAAAATATTTTCCTCTCAAATTTCCACCTCCGCATTAATGCCATCTTACGTTTCACACTAATATGTTGTTGTTGTTATCCCATAGATGCTTAGCAAGCCTGCTCATGGCAGCCTAATGCCATTCTTGTATAGATACAGGTCTCCTTCAGTTGTTTCACTGCTCCGTACAGTGTGTTGGCAAATATCGGCAGTGCTTGTAAGAATCTTTTCCTCATGTCTGCAAGCGCTTTGCATTCAATGAGCAGATGTTAAACTGTTTCATCAGGATGAGGAAGCAATGTGAGCACAAGGGCAGGTGCTGGGGGTTGATGCGGTTCAAGTGGCTTTTGTCAAGTGGCATGTCCTGTTTTGAACTGATAGATGAGGCTTTGATCTCTTCTATGAAGTTTATTTATGTGATCTTTACTTTTTGGCTGTGACATTTCGCTACATACACTGCGAACTGTTGTTTCCGTCGCCCACCTGTTCATCCAGATTTTCAGAGTATTATTCTTAATAATTCGTTTTACTGTGTGGTTACTGCAAGGTCTATCCAATTGTTGTTTTGAGGCTCCTGTTTTTGCCAATCTGTCGGCCACCTGGTTCCAGAGTAGCTCACTATGTTCAGGGGTCCATTGCAATGTGACATTTATCCTGTGGGCAGTGATGATGTTGTTGAGCGCCCTACTAACCATGAACACTAATATATAATCGTTATTATAAATACTTCATGTGTGTTACGATATTAAGATCATAACTGTAGCTCAATGTGTTAAATATTACCAACTTTTTGGGGACAAAGACTAGCATTGGTCAGGCAGAATATACTGATCAGGCATGTTAGTCAGGTCAGGCAAAATATTCTGGTCAAGACCCTTACCTCGGCTTCCTGGTAGCCTTCCATGGAAATGGCCGTTTTCATGGCAGCCTGGCTAACGAGGTGAGGGATCGACGTGATTCCCGTAATAGTGAGCGACACACAGATGAAGCTTAGCATAGCACAACCGCCTGGAGGACCCAAAGCCACCTTCACCAGCACGCTCGGAATGTGAGGAAAGCTATGACAACCTGCCACGTAACATCCTTTTCAAAGCACACAAAAGAGTAAATCTACTCATTGTGGGCATTCGAAACAACAACTAACTTTATTTTCAATAAAACGTTGACTAACGGAATTCCGATATTTGGCCCGGGCTGAACGATACAAATCGGCAAAATTAGCCAGAACTGAAAAGGGTTAACAATGTAAAAAAACACACCACAATCTTCTATTAAAATACAATAGAAGTTGAAACTCAAACAGAAGGAAATATATATATATATATATATATATATATATATATATATATATCTCCACAATATCTATCTAACCAACATTTAAAAAAAAAATATAAAATGTACACAACGACTAGATCAAAACATATGAATAAACAAAAATACTCATAGCACTTGATCAACAATATCAGATATGCCAGATTGTACAGGATCTTTATAATTGTTATGGTCTTAAAGTACTTACTTTCTTCAGTGTCATGAAACACAATTTTCTACGCAATTGTTTTGTGCGACATTACCAAGCAGACCTACCCACGAACAAACACCCTACACTCAATACCATGTGAACAGGATAACAAAACCCTGCAACTTGAAATATCAATCGGGATCAAGATGCTGAGCAGCGCATGAGCTACACCGGTCAGCGACCCATGGTTACTGCTAGCGCCAGGGCCAGCGAACCAGAGCTGACAAGACCCTTCTATACCTCCACGCAGTGATCCTGGACAACAGGGCAGACTGGCTAAGGAGAAGGGACTGAAGAGGGAAGGCAACCCGTACACAAAAATGCCTGCTGAAGTCGGATGTGTCAGACCGAAAATGTGCAAATATCGCAGTCAAGCTGTAAACCATGACACAACGCATTCCGTTCTCCTGATTACATCCTGCTACTTGCAAAACCCTTTTCAGGGCTTGGTAGCGGGAGATTGAGAACGAACGAAGAAGATGAAACATCAATCAGTGGCTTCATAACTGGACAATACTATAATGATCTGCAAAAGCAAACTACTGCTACACTGAATCTAATCGAGAAAAAAACAACTACAAAAGACAATCTTAACTTAACGTCTTTATACTGGTTTAGAAGACTGCAGGCTCTGTATACAACCAGTTTCATTTACATTTCATTGCTCTAAAAGCTATGCACATCCAATCTATTCTTAAATGCATTAACTGTCCTTGCTTCCACTACTTTCTGTGGCAATGCATCCCAAACATTCACCACTCTATGGACTAAAAAAATATTACCTAATACCCAATCTGGACCTTTCTTTAGTTAATTTGTAGCTATGCCCTCTTGTTCATGTACATGGTTATATTTTAAAAAAACTTGTTAAAAGCCTAATTTCTCCTTTCATTTGATTATCTTATAAACCTGTATTGTCACCCCGAATTCTTCTATTTTCTAGACAATGTAGGCTGGTGGATACATGTCTGCACAGATGGATCAGCAACAAATGCAATCAAGAATGGAGTAGTTGGTATCTTTGTCCCATGTCCCAAAAACTATTGTGAGACAGGGGAATCCCCATTGGTAAATTCTGTTATATGTTAAATTATAACTATACAGATGTTGTTCAAGCACTGGAACACGTAAATATGATTTATAACAACAATTCTGACTGCCATCAGGTAGTCACCTACACAGATACAGTAACTGTGCCGTAAGTTCTCAAGGGGGACAAACTTCTGCACCTGAGGACTGACCTAAACAAGGTAGCTGCTAGAAAGCAAACCCTACTTCAATGACTACTTTCGCACTGTGGTGTACCAGGGAATGAGAAAGCAGATAGGGGCGGAGATTGAACAAGACACTGAAATCACATACTTTGAGAAAAAGAAATCTATTCAGGCTGTCAGAAGAGAACAGAATCAATCAAATGGTGACTATCATACCCTTGACCACAGGTCACCATTCTTCCCTTCAGAACAGCGCACAAGACTGAACAGACACATGTACAAGCTTTGACTATCTACTTCACCACTGTGCGTACGTGGACTAAACAAACAAACTTTTGAACATGTTTAGGACTGCGCTTGTATGGTCAGTTAAGGAAGATACTGGCCCATCGATTCAACATGACCCAAATTTATGTGGAGTTCCAAACAGTTGAGTTCATCACAGAAATTCATCTGATGGTATAAACATCAAAGATGCTATCACAAAGCATCTATGAGTTATAACAGATCATACAGGTAAGGTGAGTGAGCAAGTCCAGGTAACAGTGAAAAAGGCAAATGCAATGTTAGATATGATAAAAAGAAATATTAATCATAGGAGCAAGGAAGTGATAATCAAACTGTATAAAGCATTAGTTAGAACTAGATTGAAGTACTGTGTACAGGTGTGGTCCTTATCGTGGATGATATATAAACATGCTGGAAAGGATACAAAGAAGACCGACAAAGCTGATAGTGGGATTCCAGAATTACAGTTATGAGGAAAGACTTAGAAAAACCTGCCAACAGTGTCTAGAAAAGAGAAGAATTCGAGGTTACAGTACAAGTTTATAAGATAATCACAGGAAAGGATAAATTGGACTATAAAAAATTTTTAAAAATACTGCTGCGTACAAGAACAAGAGAGCACAGTTACAAATTAATTAAAAAAAGGTCCAGGTTAGATACTCAGGAAATATATTTTTAGTCTGATTGGAATGCATTGCCACAGTATATAGTGGAGGCAGGGTCAATTAATGCATTCAAGAATAAATTGGATGCACAAAGTTATATTTACAACAAGTGAAGTTAAAAAAAACTGGTTGTATACAAACACTGCAGAGTCCTCTAAACCAGTATAAAAATATTCACTAAGAAGATGAAGTTTTGCAATTACAAATGACATGAGCATACTATTATCAGATTTTGGGAGTCGCATCACGATTTGGTGGTCTAGAGGTTATGAACTTGGACTATAAATCCCAACACAATCAGGTTCAAATCAGGTTAAACACAGTTTGACAGACAGGAAATGTCGCAGGTTTTTCCATGGTATGTATGTTTCTTTTAGTCAACCAAGCTGTAAATTGGTACCTGAAGTAGTCAGTAACAAATAACAGAGCCATCACAGTAGCAACATAGTTCGAACCCTGTCATCAGCATTTTCAGCATTGAAAGAGACTGAAATGTAGCGGAACCCAGGTGTAATGAAGTCGATTCTACAAATCATTTTCCATCACATGATTTATAAAAAAAAAAAAATTCAGACACTGGGTCCTTTTTTTACAATCAATGAAATGAATCCACAATGTGTGTATAGTTCTGGATGCAGTGACATAATCTTATTCTTCTTCTTCTTCTTCGTACGCAGTCAGACGGTAACCATTATTTTTTTGAAAAAAGCGACGGTCATCCTGAGGCTGTCGACACTGCCATAGAGCTTGTCTTGTGGTTCCACTGGTGATGGCCACATCTGCTCTCTCTGATCCTCGTATGTCGGGCAGTTCTGCAGCAGATGTTCAGCGGACATTTTCCCGGTACCACACGGGCATTCGTCGGTACCACCTATCTTCAATTTGTTGAATAGGTGGTACCTCAGTCTATTGTGGCCAGTGCGAAGTCTGAAGACAACGACCTGCTCTCTTCTGTTCAACTGGTAATAGGCATCGCTTTTGGTGTAACCAGTATGTTCGGTTTCCCATTTGGTCATGTATCTGGCTTTAATTAGCCGTTTTGACTCTTCGTACGTCATACTAGTATAATCTTATTCAAATTCAAACACCTCAAACCATTTATGAGACAAAACAAATATTGCAATGTTATTGAAGAATAGTTGCTAAAAATGTACGATAGCATTTCATGAAATCCAGTACGAAAGTACAATATTGTGCAGCATACACACTGTTCAGATCAATTGTGGAGAGAATCTATTTTAACTCTACATTCAAAGAGAAAACAGAGAAATTATGTAAGTGAAGTTTTAAATTAAACCGATTCCTTGTTGAAAAGGAGTCTGTGATTTAACCCTTTCCAGCAAGTAGGCGTTGAAATTGATCATCGAAAAACCTAAAACTCCTGTCCGTTACAATTAAAACCATCTTCTGAAATTTGTGATGTGGAATTTCATTTTTTTTATGACCTTACATGATGATCTTGTCCACGCACGTGCAATTGACGTTTAACTATACGTTTATTTACGATAGCTAGTCATTTGCACAAGTTATGATGTTTGAAAGTTGAATCATTTATTGGGAGTAAAGTTGGACTTCAAGACCTAATTTTAAATGATTTATTAATCCATCTGTCCAATAATCACATATCTGGATTTACTCAGGTATATACAATACGTGCCAAATCAAGACGTTGACTGTAACACATAATATGAAAGGCAGGTGCAACAAAATTGACGGATATGTTGGTGAAACATTCATGGTGTGTAAACATAAAAATTGTCCTCTCCAATTTCCATGTTCGGATAAATGCCATTTAAAGTTTCATACTAATATATAATCTTTATTATGAATACTTCGTCAGATAGCTTATTTATGTGTCTTACAATGTTTAGGAAGAAAAAAGTGAACATAGTGGGGGAGAGGGTATCAAAGTTGAAAGTGAACTTCTACACGGCAACTCACACTGGCTGCAGTCTAAATTCACCGATAAACATACACTGATATTTTGACAGTTAACAAAAAGTTTTCCTTCAGAATATTACAACAGTATATTTTGTTTCAAAAGTTTAATCGATCATAGAAACAGCAAGATCAGACATCAGATTAAGGATTATTATTTACAAAATGATGTGCTTCCATGATCAAATTAACAAAAATTGTTTATAAAAGTTTTGTCCCATAATTGTTTCAGTGCATTAACCTTTGGCATGCGCACGACAATTTATTACGGCAAAAAAACAATGATTGCTCCGCCACCAAAGGCAAAGGCCTCCGTCCATCGTAGACGATGATGGCATAATTTATTTTGCTAGCGCTATTTTTAGTAAGGAATAACTGCGCTACTTTTTATCCCCACTCTCTTGCTGCCTGACCCCAGTGGTAAGTCAAGGACGAGACGTCTAGGGAGCGACTACGAGATGCAGGGGACTCTGCATCAAGCACGCGTGAAAAAGACAGCGGAGTCTGGAGTCGAACCCACACCACCTGATCACGAGGCCGGTGGCTTAACGGCGAGCGATAATAAAATTATTCTAGACCATTGTCATTCATTGACACTGGGTGAAACACCCGAGAAATTGAATCTAAAAATAGGCAATGCCCTCATTGTAGACGTAAACAAGAAAGATGGCTGATTTAGTTTGAAAGATAATTTTGAAGCAATGTATTCTCTTGTTCTGGACAGTATTCCATTATTGCCGGAGATGAAGGCAAGTTGTTGCAACATATTTTTCTGAGATAGATCTGTTTAATTTGTTTATTTAGCGGTATTAAAAACGTTTGCAAGGGAAAATAACAGATATGACGATCCTGTAAGAAACACTATCGGTGTTCTAAATTCTGAAGGTCCCGATTCCCACCAAATTGGTAAATCTCTCATTTTCACCTTCTTGTGTCTCAGAAGCTAGAAGACACACAACAAAAACAATAACACCAAGTTCTTTATTCATTTATGTCTCTACACACAAACAAATCATATTTATACAATGACAAACAAAAAAAAAGATACAGGCTCTCAAAGTCAGCAACCTAGAAAAATGTGACATGCTGAAAAATTATTCTGTGGCGGAGACTTCCGTACTTTTGTTATTCAGTAAAAGTTAATTGTCAAAACATTTATTTTCGGCTGACTGTCATTTTCTTAAACTTTGCACGCACACGATTGATATATACATATTAAAACATATACATAGATGCACTGTTTTATATGAAACAGCAAACTCGGGATAACAGATTAGTATGAACAAAACAATGGAAATGATAATACATATCTTACAAAGGTGATTGAAGAAGTGCACAATTTTACCTAACTGGGAAGTAGCATTGATAAAGGTGGGCGAACAAACCAGATTGTTAATGCCAGGATTAGCAAGGCCATATTTGCTTTCAGCTCTCTTCGCCCAATATGGAACTCAGCAGTATTCTCCATGGAGAATAAGATTAGGCTGTTTAAAACAAATGCTATTACACATCATATATAGTCACACTATAAAAGTGAGTTAAACTTCCCACACCACATGCACCCACTCAAAGTCACATTACCAAATTGGGTAAAACTTCACACATTACCAAATTGGGCCAAAACGTGACACATCACAAACACTTTCGAATTGGTCCAAAACTTGACACATCACATACACTATTAAATTTGGCCAAAACTTCACAAACCCCACACATTACCAAATTGGGCCAGAACTTTACACATCACATACACTACCAAATTGGGCCAAAACTTCACACATCACACACATTACCAAATTGGGTAAGCCTTGATACATAACACACACTATCAAATTGGGTAAACCTTGACACATTACCAAATTTGGTAAACCTTTACACATCACATGCATTACCAAATTTGGTAAACCTTGACACATCACACACATTACCAAATTGGATGAAACTTCCCACATCACCAAACTGGGTCAAAACTTCACACATGGTACCAAATTTGGCAAACCATCACACTTGACATGCAATCATACTAAGCTACACTAACATATCTTGCTAACCTTCACACATCACATGCACCTACACAAAGACACACTACCACATTTGGATAAACTCAACACATCACATGCACTCACACAAAGCCACATCCGTGTAATACCTTCACATCACATTACCACATAGGGGTCAACTTCGCACCAACACCTTCCCCATCTTGACTGCATGACAACGAAAGAGTTGACATATGCCGGAGTCCATAATCTGACATCTGAGAAAGACCAGCTCCTGTAGATCTACGCTCCAAAGATGTGATCCCGGATGATGTGCTGGCCACATACACAGACTTCAGTTCCTTCTCGTCCAACATCTTAAACTCCAGCTGGCAGTCAAAGACATCTTGAAAGCACCTGGATATGGGATATGAACACAAAGTTCAACTTGCCAGTGTGGATCACTATAGCTGAGAGGTAAGGCGCCCGCCTCTCAAGAAACAAATACTTTTGTTTGCGAATGCCCACAATGAGTATGTTTACTCTTCTCTGCGCCCTGAAACGGGCGTTAAGTGGCAGGTTGAAGTAGCTTTCCTCAAATCCCAAGCGTGCTGATGAAGGTGGACCAGAGTTCCTCCAGGCGGTTGTGCTATGCTTGGCTTCATCTGCATGTCGCTCACTACTATGTGGATCACATCAATCTCTCACTTTGTTAGCCAGTTTGCCATTAAAACAGCCCATTTCCAGGAAGGGCTACGAGGAAGCAAATGTGAGGGTATTGACCAGTATGTTTCACCTGACCCTGACTAACATGTCCGACCAGTATGTTTTACCTGGCCATGACTAACATGTCTGATTAGTATATTTTACCTGACCAGACGTTAGTCTTCCTCCCCTCTCAATAAACAAATTAACAAAAAAGCGGAATGACGGGTGTTTGAATTCCACAAGTTTCAGGCATACCCGGCTACGGTAAGATCAGTACCTAGTCCTATTGGAAATGGACAATAAACATCGGAGGTCTGATGTACATGCTAAGCATGTAACAGAACCTTGGTAGTTGAAAATATAAAAGAAGTATGTTAGGTGCCATCTGGACAAAAATTGTAAAAATAACGTAATTTCTACCCAACAGTGGTCTGTGTGAATGCAACCCGTCCATCATGCAAAGACAACAGGTCAACCACCTATTTGCCTACACAATTGACAGCAAGTTTACACCAAAAAATGACCTCTATACCTTTGAGGAAGAAGAGCAGTGATTAATAAGAGAGGAGTATTTTTAGGCTACTTCTGGTGATGTATGGATCTTTCAACAATAGTTCTTTTGGTTATATCAAGGATTAAGAACATTTAACTACGTTACCACCCCATTATTAAAAAGTGTTAGAAAAGTTTGCCTGCATCGGGAAACCCCTTAATTACAACTATTATTAGAATACGTGACACCAAGCGGGGGAAAAAAAGGAAGTATATTTGATATTCCCAGAGCAGATACTGCCATTGGAGAGAGGGTGGGTGGGTAGGTGTGTGAAGTGTTAGAGGCTTCATTGTATTAAGCCACAGCTTTGTGAGGTGGGGTGGCCTGTTCTCTTCCTTGGCACCTTTTTCCTTCACTAACTGTCAGCGAGTAACCCATTTACAGCAGGGTTGACTGGAGCTGCCGTTAGTGGAGTTGAACCCCATACCTTTGTCATGAGAAACGAGTGGTTTACCACTGCACTAATCAGCTGCACAAGGAAGCACTACATTGTCTTAAACATAGCACAAAGAATAATCAGGATCAGGTGAGACATACAGGTCAAGGTGGGAAAGAAAAGTAATCAGGTCAAGGTGGAAGAGAAAAGTAATCAGGGTCAAGTGAGACATAATGATCAAGGTGGGAGCAAAGAGTAATCAGGGTCAGGTGAAATATACTGATCAAGATGGGAGCAAAGGGTAATCCGGGTCATGTGAGGTGAAATATACTGATCAAGGTGGGAGCAAAGAGTAATCAGGGTCAGGTGAAATATACTGATCAAGATCCCACCTCACGTCCTCGTTCATGCTCCACGCAACAGCAATCTGGCCAACAAGACGGGATCACCACTGTAATACTCATAGTGCTAAGCTTAATGAGGAGCTTCACATTGCACTACATCCAGGAGGACCCTCTGTCCTGCTACTCAAGCATGTTTTGGGATGTAAGAAGAGCCACAGTAACCCCCTACCAAAGAAACATCATCATCATCAATTCCTAACTCAGTACCAGTAGCTTTAAACAATAACGCTCCAGCGGGAGCATAGGATCACATCTGCAATTGGCCTCCTTGTAGGAAGCCTGCGCACAAACATGTATGTGCTCTTGTACAGGTGGCTTCTGCTACCCTTTCTTTTAAAGGATGAAGTTGCTAGCCCCATCAATAACTCTACTTAGTTGCCTTTTACAACAAGCATAGTTGGCTGCCAAAGTGTTACCGGGGCCTGAAAGGGGAGCAGAGTACAGTAGCACTGTAACCTGCCAGGTATGTCATAAGAGATTAATGAGCAGGGTTGTGGATGGGGCCGGCTACCCTATCATGCAGAAACTTTAAGTACAAAGACTTCAATAGATATGGGCAGGTGGTTTGATGACTTAGCATGCATTTGTTGACGACCTATGCCCCAGAGGCAACTGACAAGATTTTGATTGATTAATTTCTAGAGGGCTGCAGTGGTAAGAGCATGAGGCCACCACTACAGTTGACCTCTTTGTGGGAAGCCTGCATTCAAGATTTTTGTCATTTTGCCAACCCCATGCACAACTCTACTTAGTGGCCTTTTACAACAAGCTACGGAGAGGAAGACTAACGTCTGGTCAGGCAAAATATACTGATCAGATATATTAGTCAGGGTCAGGCAAAATATACTGGCTAAGACCCCCACCTTTGCTTCCTTGTAACCCTTCCTGGAAACAGGCTGTTTTCATGACAGCCTGGCTAACAAGGCGAGGGATTGATGTGATCCCCGTAGTAGTGAGTGACACGCAGATGAAGCCAAGAATAGCATAACTGCCTGGAGGACCCTGGTCCACCTTCATCAGCACATTCAGGATGCGAGGAAAGCTACTGCAACCCGCCACGTGATGTCCTTTTCAGGGCGCACAAAAGAGTAAACCTACTCATTGTGGGCATTTGAAACAACAACAATAAGCTATAAGTGAGCAGTGGACGTATTCCTGTTGGTGTTGTTAATGCCACTCGTACTGTACTTGAGTTAGGTACCCGTGACGATTTATTTTGGTGGTGGGCTACAGTGGCTCTCCTTAAACATTTGTGGCATACTTGAAAAGGTAGACCTCCTAGCTGTAGTGTAATTCAAGACTCATGCATAAGCTCACTAATATGGGGATAACAGATCCGATCCCCACCACCCCCGTCCTGTTCATGCTGAGGTTCATGGCAATAAACGAGAAGCCGACGTCATCACCCAAAATAATTATAATTGAACATTCGATTTAGACAAAGGTGATATTCTGAGATCTGTCAATGAGCAACTCTTAAGAGAAGACACTGCAAATGATGGATTGACAATTGATGAACTCGTAGTTGATGGACTGGCAGGTGATAAATTGGTAGGTGATACCAATCCAGAAAATGGAAACATATACAAATATGAGACCCCTAAGTACTAGACGAGAGTAAAGAGTGCTGACACATAGTGAAAAAAGATGCTACACATGCCCGATCATCCCATACATATCAAACTAAAACACCCAGCTAAAAATAGGCTAAAAAGAACCAGCTTCATTCATATATCCAACCACCTACACCAAAAATATGGAGAACTAATTCCCAACCAACCTACATAAATAGAAATGCTTATTAACTATGAAGAGCCAAGCTGCAACATAAACAACATCGAAATAAGTACAGAGATCCCAGGAATAAGAAGAAAAGACCAACACAGTGTCCGCGAGCTGAAAATTCTAGCACAAACAATAATTGAGGAGAAATATAATACTAAGGAATGGACACAGGTGGTTCAGCAGAGGGGGCAGGCCAAAACGGGGAGGAGGCATATTCATTAGACACAAAAGTGGAAATATAACAGAAGAGGCCCTCCCAACAGGAAAGTTGTCCACAAACCTCAGAACAGAATCGATGGCTCTCCTGCGAGCACTGAGAATACTTCAAACAGAAAGGCAACCTCCAACAAAAATAGCTATATTCACGGACTGCAGAGAACTATTAGAGACAATACAAAAAACAAACAACGAACCACTGTTATCAGAGATCAGAGCAGAACTGGGAGCAGATCCTCAACAATAGTGCTCCAGTGGCTACCCTCCCATTGCGGAATCACGGGAAATAAGAGAGCTGATGCTCTGGCAAAAGATGGCAGCAAAACGGCACAATTTAATCATCGATACCATACAGAGAAATCAAGAACATCATAAAAAATCAGTAAATTCACCAATGGAGAGAAGACAGAAACATGAGCAGTACGCCAGACCCAATTCACCAACTCAAAATAAATCAACAAACTACCTTATTTCGCCTGAGAACTGGACACTGCAGACTACTAGAACATCTTTACCGACTGAAGATCTCACACACCGATGAGTGCCCATGTGGATCAGGATGCCAGAACCCTGAGCATATCCTACAGGAATGCCCAATCTATAGGGAAATGAGATGCCAGACCTGGTCAGAGGGTGCGAAGCTGAGACAAAAGCTGTGGGGCAGCTGCTCAGACCTGGTGAAGACTACAGACTTCATCGTGGCGACTGGCCATATAGCATGACCAGAAGATCCTGAACGCAAAGAAGAGAGAAGAGGTAGGTGATAAAACTGGTAATTGAAGGACTGGCAGGCAATATATTGGTAGGTGATAAACTGGTAATTGATGGACTGGCAGGTGATAAACTGGTAATTGATGGACTGGCAGGTGATAAATTGGTAGGTGATAAACTGGTAATTGATGGACTGGCAGACGATAAATTGGTAGGTGATAGAACTGGTAATTGATGGACTGGCAGGCGATTAATTGGCAGGTGATAAAACTGGTAATTTGTGGACTGGCAGGTGATAAATTGATAATTGATAAACTAACAATTAATGAATTGGCAGGCGATAAACAATTAATTAATGAACTGGCAATTGAACTGGTAATTGGCATAAAATGGCAGGTGATAAATTGATAAACTTGTAATTGATAGACTGACAATTAATGAATTGGCAGGCGATAAACGATTAATTAATGAACTGGCAATTGGCATAAAATGGCAGGTGATAAATTGATAAACTTGTAATTGAGAGACTGACAATTAATTAATTGGCAGGCGATAAACGATTAATTAATGAACTGGCAATTGAGCTGGTAATTGGCATACAATGGCAGGGAAGACCTATGGAAAATGAGCCAGCAATGGCCACTGAAACAATAAATTAAGTGAAGAAAAAGGGGGCCGGATAAGACATATGCTATGGGAGACCCAGTCCAACATAGCCAGACAGGCTCTTACATGGAATCCTCAAGGAAAGAGAGAGTGAGAGAGACCTAACAAAACACAGAGAAGAGAATGTGAGAAGGAACTAAAATCAAATGATTACACCTGGAGAGAGAGGCAGAAAGAACAGCCCAGGGTTGTGCATGCTGCCGGGTTTTTGTCAATGGCCTATGCACAGAGAAGAGCTTCTTCTTCTTCTTCGTACGCTGTCAGACGTCAACTTGAATTTATTCGAAGAAAGCAGCTGTCATCCTGAGGCTGTCAACACTGTCATAGAGCTTGTCTAGTGTTGCCACTGGTGGTGGCCACACGTGCTTTCTCTGGTCCTCGTATGTCGGGCAATTTTGCAGCAGATGCTCAGCGGTCATTTTCCCTGTACCACAGGTGCATTCATCAGTGCCACCTATCGTCAGTTTATTGAATAGATGGTCTGTTGTGTCCTGTACGGAGTCTGAAGATCACGACCTGCTCTCTTCTGTTCAGCTGGTAGTAGGCATCATTTTTTGTGTAGCCAGTATGTTCTGTTTCCCATTTGGCCATGTATCTGGCCCTAATAAACCTGTTGGACTCTTCGTAGGTCACACTAGAATCTGGTTGTGGTAGTCTTGCACCTTCTTGTGCCAGTCGCACAGAGAGAAGCAACAGGCTTTGAATGATATATTGGTTTGTTAAACTAGCAATCCACAGACTGCAGAATTTTAAAATCAATTATAGGTCAAGCAGGGAGGGGCAAGAGTTTGTACAACCAACAGACTACAGGAACCATCAGTATCCATCATTTCATCCTTTTTGCCCTTAATGCAGTGAGATCAAATTTCAGCAATATAAAAAATGTCTCACCTGAGAAAAGGTTTGACAACATCTGTATACTCAACATCCCGTTTGAGCTCCCTGGACAAACTGGTCATGTCCACTCCTTCAAGGCCACAAGGCACGATGTGCTTAAACCAGTCCAGGTCAACATTACAATTGAGGGACACACCATGTGTGGTTACGTATCGGCTGCCATGAAGACCTGAAAGTTTCAACACTTGTTACAATCAATAATGGTGATGTGTCTTTTATTCAAATTCGCGATTAAATATAAAAATTTAAAAAATAGATTTGGTGTTATTTAATAGTCCGCTTTCTCATACAAGCACTTGTCATTGGAGTGGCAATGAATAATCTTAGATATGCGGATAATACAGTTTTAACAGCAAAAAGTAAGCAAGAATTTCAGAAGCTTGTGACAATAATATACAAAATGAGCTAAGAATTTTGACTAGACACAAACATAAAGAAAACATAGGCTATGACACTTGGGAAAAGTGACAAGAAACCATTTATGCAGATAAAAATAAATGAACAACTACTTGAACAGGTACAGAGTTTCTCCTATCTAGGTCATATATTAACAGAAGAAGGCAGCTGTGAAAAAGAAATAAGAAAGAGAATATGGCCAAGATGGTATTTAGCAACATGCGATACACACTGACATCAAAACAGATAAATCATAAATTGAAAATGAGAATTGTAAGGTACATATGTTCGTCACTACTTTAAGGTGCAGAAACATGGACACTGAATAACAAATTAGAAAAGAGTATTGAAGCCCTTGAAATGTGGGTACATAGAAGATTGGGATGCATTTCTTGGAAAGAGAAGAAAACAAATGTGGAGGTTTGAAAAAGTTGGAGTTGAAAAGAGAATTAATGACCAAAATCAGGATTAGACAGGTACGTTATTTTGGCCATATAGCAAGACATGCCTATTTGTTGCAGAACATACTAGAGGGTGGGGAGAAAGGTAATTGCTTGAGAGGCAGACAACGTTATAAGTGGGTAGATAACATCAACAAATGGACTGGAAATAGCCTGTGAGATTGCACCATTACAGCAAGAGCTAAAGTACACTGGAGATCCATTGCAGCCGATCTTCGATGCAGAGATGGCACTTGAACTGAACTCCTACAATCAATGCCCATCTCTCTTCTCGGTGCGTAGGCATTTGACAACATCTTGCCAGCATACACGGCCATTGGCTGTTCTTTCTACCTTTCTCCAGGTGTAATCATCTGGCAAAGATGGCGCCGTAACTGGCTGCGAGTCTACATTTCTCTACTGTTTTGGATCATTATGGATGCCGCCAGACCACGGATTTGCCTGGAATTAACACTAGTCGACGACTTACACTTGTGTTCACGGATACGTGGAGTTGTTTTCCGTCTGGACTTGTTATTTCATTCTTTTTTTGTGATTTCTTCCATCCGTTTATCCTGGTCTGGACGCCGGCTGAATGGCGCTACGCTTAAACTAGTTATACATGTGTCGTATCTCACAGGTTAGTTCTGCCGGTTCACCTTCACGAATATGGCGTGGGGGAATTTTAGATGCTACTATGATGAACTGAATACAGCTGGGGAGAGATGCCAGACTCACTCACACGCTGAGTGTTGTCCATACGACCTCTTGTGGTTATCGAAAAGGCACGACAAACTGCGTTAGATGCCTTCCCACCTTTCTACCCTGCGGGTTACATGTTTATGGAAAAGCTTCGGTGGTAACCCTGAGGCAAAATCTGCATCCTATGCTATCTCCAGTCGTCTCGATGAATGTCTTGCCACTGGCAAAAGGTAGCTTAGGCTCTGTGAGTGAGGTTGACAAAAGGCGCAGTTTCTTCCTCACTTTAATCCAAATCTCCGCGCAAGTCACCCATTTCAGCGGACACAGCAAGAGATACGACTGTCCACACGGCTGAACAAAGAGAGTGGTCTTCATCACTTGTGATGGACAAACTATCAATCATCTGATCTTAGTTCCTTCTCTTCTCCACGTATTGTTTGGTCTACTGCTATTTCTCATCCCTTGAGGAATTCACGTAAGAGCATGCCTAGTTATGTTGGATGGTGTCTTCTGCATCGTTATGTCACATCCAGACCCATTTTCTTCGCTTAATTTGTTGTTCCAGCGAATGCTGTTGGCCCCTTTTCCATATATCTTCACACCTCACTATGTTCAGCACAAGGTGAAGACAGGAAAGAGAAGAACTTGAAAGAATAAAAATGTTTAACAACATCGAGTTTCCACTTTTATCATGTCAAACTAATGGCGGTCTTCCATGCTGCTCGTTGTCAAATGACCACACATACATTTTCCTCACAAAATTATGACCTCTCAGGTGTGTCTCATGAACATACCTTATTCCTCAAATTAGCTGGGGAAACCACTATGATGTCATGTTATTCCTCTAAAGAATGTAGAATTGTATAAAGTCAAATAATCTATCGAACAATTCAAACCAATACCATCTCACGCATCCCTTAAAATATGTAAAATGAATATACCAATAGAAGCTATTTTCCTGTCTTCAACCCATACGCCTGTTTGGTCCGTGGTTCGGCCTGTAAGTCCAAATTGGCATAATGTAGAAATCAAAGTCTTTTCTAACTGGCTTACGTACCTGCAATATATTTTAAAAAATGTCAACCTAAGGAAGCCTGAAAGAAAAGATAAGATCAAGTGTTCCGTAATTATTGAACAGGCTGTTACAGTAAGAAAAATTTATCAACAGATACATTTTGATGTTCTCTTCTTCTTCAGGGTTCATCTTGAAAAGAATGTGGCGCCGTAGATTACAGTACATTTCGGCCCGACACATCCGTTTTCAGCTGGGTTTTTTTTAGTACCGAGTTTGCCTTCTATCTGCAATCCCTACCCCTTGGCCAGATCATACTAGTTACTACTGTAACCTGTTTTCAGGGCAGCCACATGGAAACTGAATAGTGTCTTGGTCAACTCTAGTTCTGGTTCGCTGATCCTAACACAAGCAAACAGCTATGAGTCCCTGACTGTTGCGTCCTGGCCCCAGCTATGAGTTCTGTCAGCTCATGCACTGCTGTATCTTAGCCCAAGCTATGAGTACTGCTGTATTTTGGTCCAAGCGATGAGTACTGCTGCACCTTGGCCCAAGCTATGAGTACAGCTGCATCTTGGCTCAAGCTATGAGTACTGCCAGCTCATGCACAGCTGCATCTTGGCCCAAGCTATGAGTACAGCTGCACCTTGGCCCAAGCTATGAGTACAGCTGCATGTTGGCCCAAGCTATGAGTACTGCTGCATCTTGGCCCAAGCTATGAGTACTGCCAGCTCATGCACAGCTGCATCTTGGCCCAAGCTATGAGTACAGCTGCACCTTGGCCCAAGCTATGAGTACAGCTGCATCTTGGCCCAAGCTATGAGTACTGCTGCACCTTGGCCCAAGCTATGAGTACTGCCAGCTCATGAACTGCTGCATCTTGGCCCAAGCTATGAGTACTGTCAGCTCATGCACTGCTGTATCTTGGCCCAAGCTATGAGTTCTGCCAGCTCATGAACTGCTGCATCTTGGCCCCAGCTATGAGTTCTGCCAGCTCATGCACTGCTGTATCTTGGCCCAAGCTATGAGTACTGCTGTATTTTGGTCCAAGCTATAGGTACTGTCAGCTCATGCACTGCTGCATCTTGGCCCAAGCTATGAGTACTGCTGTATTTTGGTCCAAGCTATAGGTACTGTCAGCTCATGCACTGCTGCATCTTGGCCCAAGCTATGAGTACTGCTGTATTTTGGTCCAAGCTATAGGTACTGTCAGCTCATGCACTGCTGCACCTTGGCCCAAGCTATGAGTACAGCTGCATCTTGGCCCAAGCTATGAGTACTGCCAACTCATGAACTGCTGCATTGTGGCCCAAGCTATGAGTTCTGCCAGCTCATGCACTGCTGTATCTTGGCCCAAGCTATGAGTTCTGCCAGCTCATGAACTGCTGCATCTTGGCCCCAGCTATGAGTTCTGCCAGCTCATGCACTGCTGTATCTTGGCCCAAGCTATGAGTACTGCTGTATTTTGGTCCAAGCTATAGGTACTGTCAGCTCATGCACTGCTGCATCTTGGACCAAGCTATGAGTACTGCTGTATTTTGGTCCAAGCTATAGGTACTGTCAGCTCATGCACTGCTGCACCTTGGCCCAAGCTATGAGTACAGCTGCATCTTGGCCCAAGCTATGAGTACTGCCAACTCATGAACTGCTGCATTGTGGCCCAAGCTATGAGTTCTGCCAGCTCATGCACTGCTGTATCTTGGCCCAAGCTATGAGTTCTGCCAGCTCATGCACTGCTGTATCTTGGCCCAAGCTATGAGTTCTGCCAGCTCATGAACTGCTGCATCTTGGCCCCAGCTATGAGTTCTGCCAGCTCATGCACTGCTGTATCTTGGCCCAAGCTATGAGTACTGCTGTATTTTGGTCCAAGCTATAGGTACTGTCAGCTCATGCACTGCTGCATCTTGGCCCAAGCTATGAGTACTGCTGTATCTTGGTCCAAGCTATAAGTACAGCTGCATGTTGGTCCAAGCTATGAGTACTGTCAGCTTATGCACTGCTGCATCCTAGCCTCAGCTGTGTGTACTGTCAGCTCATGCATTGCTGCATCCTGGCCCCAGCTGTGCGTACTGTCAGCCCATGCCCTGCTGCATCCTGACCTCATTTTGCTGTCAAAGCACTGCGAACATTTCATCCTCGGCTGATTGATCATACTTCTCACTCCAACTGAAGCATAGGGCCACCACTAGAACTGGACTCCTTACAGGAAGTCTGTCTCTGATCATTTGCAGGAGAAGTTTCATAGCAATTGTTCTACATGATAATATTGATAGCCCCCTGCACAGCCCTCTTAGTTACCTCCTATTTAAGGTGTTTGCCTTGATGGATGAGAATATGTACAGGATGACTACACATGCTTGATTGGCATCCTGTCAGTCTCGAGAGACAATGCTCACGCTAGAGAGGGGACAGTAAATCAGTTGTTGCCCTTGCTTTCGCCGCACACATCTGGAGTCTGCATCTTTACACATCTTATCTTCCTCTACCTGCAGACCAACACACAAATCCTGCCTCCAGCCGGGTCTTTTTTTTTTTTTTCGTTCGCCTTATTTTTCTATTCCCCAAGGCGGTGTGCGTTGCACTGTGGTTTTTTTATTTTGCGCCTATCGGCCCAGTGCATCCAACTTCAGCACGCATTTTATATAAGGGTCTGCTTCCTCCTGCATTTTCTAAGGGTTTGCTTCCCCGGGGTAACGGCCGGTGCTGTGATGGGGATCGAACCCAGCACCTTTGGGTCGTGAGCCGTGCCACTTATCCACTAGGCCACGTCGTCCCCTCCCAGCCGGGTCTGTCTTTGGCAAGTTTCTCCCAGTTGCAGCTGTTCATATCCAGCGCTTTCAGGTCACGCTTGCAAACATCTTCGTAGCGGAGGAAGGGTCTGCCTTTGTTTCGCTGGATGATGGATAACAAGACATGCTGGATGATGGATAACAACACATACTGGATGATGGATAACAAGACAGGCTGGATGATGGATAACAACACATGCCGGATGATGGATAACAACACATGCTGGATAACAACACATACTGGATGACCACATATGGTGGATGATGGATAACAAGACATGCTGGATGATGGATAACAACACATGTTGGATGATGGATAACAACACATGTTGGATGATGGATAACAACACATGCTGGATGATGGATAACAACACATACGGGATGACCACATATGGTGGATGATGGATAACAACATATGTTGGATGATGGATAACAACACATGCTGGATGACCACATATGCTGGATGACGGATAACAACACATACTGGATGACCACATATGCTGGTTAACAACACATGCTGGATGATGAATAACAACACAAGCTGGATGATGGATAACACTACATACTGGATGACCACATATCCAAGGTTGATCGATTGATGGAAGACTAACGTCTGGTCAGGCAAAATATACTGGCGAAGACCCTCACCTTGGCTGGAAACAGGCTATTATCATGGCAGCCTGGCTAACGAGGTGAGGGATCGACGTGATCCCCGCTGTAGTGAGAGACATGCAGATGAAGCCAAGCATAGCACAACTGCCTGGGGGATTCCGATCTCTCTTAATCAGCATGTTCGGAATGTGAGGAAAGCTACTGTAACCCGCCACTTAACGTCCTTTTCAGGATGCACAAAAGAGTAACGTACTCATTATGGATATTCGAAACAACAACTGGATGATCACACATGCTGGATGATGGATGACCGCATGTACTAGATGACAACATAGACTTGGTGATGGATACCATACATGAAATGATCCTTCACAGACTGCAGAAGCTTGACATCAAACTGGTCTGAGAATACAGATGAGTGTGTACAACCACCAAGCTAATTGAACCATCAGCATCCACACCCTTTCCCAACTCCTGATAGAGACTGAACACCTATGAGTCTGCCCAAAATGCAGTGATATTGACTCTATAGGACACACAAAATATTGCTTCTGTTCACACAAACCTACCATTTCATACTGGGCTTAAAATGCTGAAGGTTAAGTATTGGGTAGGCGACTAATTGGCCAGGTCCATGAAAGGTGATGAGACCACCTCGGTCAGTCTTGTAGAACTCCGCCCCTGTCTCTTTTAGTCTGACTTCATCATCTAACAAGATATCAATTTCTTGATCAGCAATTTTTAAAGGAAAAATCTGAAACATTTTTAAAATAACACTACATATTAATGTTCATTAACCCCCCCCCCCCCCCCCATTCTAAAAATATTAAATACGTAAAAATTGAATGTAAAACATTTAATCCTATTGAGTCCTATCCTAAAACACTAAATTTGAAAACATTAGACCCTCTAACAATCTTCTTCTTTGTTCTCAATCTCCCACTACCAAGCCACGAAAAGAGCTTTGCAAGTAGCAGAATGTTGTCCGGAGAACGGAATGCGTTGAAGTTTACAGCTTGACTGCGATATTTGCACCTTTAGGTCCAACATCTGTCTAAAGCAGGCAGTTTAGAGTACCGAGTTTGCCTTCCCTCTTCAATCCCTTCTCCAGCGCCAGTCTGCTCTGTTGCAGCCCGTTATCCAGGATAATCGCATGGATGTGTAGAAGGGTCTTGGCAGCTGTTGTTCTCTGATCCTGACGCTAGCAGTCAGCTATGGGTCGCTGACCCTGACGCTAGCAGTCAGCTATGGGTCGCTGACCCTGACGCTAGCAGTCAGCTATGGGTCGCTGACACAGACGCTAGCAGTCAGCTATGGGTCGCTGACACAGACGCTAGCAGTCAGCTATGGGTCACTGACTTCTGCAGCTCATGCACTGCTCAGCATCTTGATCCCTTATAAAAATAGATGCTAAAGCATTTAACCCTAAAATATTTCATCCTATAACTTTAAATCTTAAAACATTCAATTTTTCAACATAGATACAGCCCACCCTTTGTGGAGCTCTTGTTTCGGACACCCACTGTGTAGACTGGGGTGTGTTCAACCAGCAGCAGTGTGTTTTCGCCATGGGTGTGAGGCTTTCCCGACATTTCATCCAAGTGCTGTCTAGCATATCTCATCTGTGATGTTGCAAATTTGCAAGAAAAAAGAAGAGCGTCTTTAAGGACAAATTTAAAGTGAGTATTTTTTTTTTAAAGAAAAATGCAGGCATAGCAAAACCACCTGGAGGATCGGTCCACCTCTATCAGCACGCTCAGGATGTGAGGAACGCTACGACAACACAGGACTTAGGGCGCATAAAATTGTAATCCTACTCATTGTTGGCATTCAACAGCAGCAGCAGCAGCAGCAGCAGCAGCAGCAGCAGCAGCAGCAGCAGCAGCAGCAGCAGCAGCAGCAGCAACAACAACAACAACAACAACAACAACAACAACAACAACAACAACAACAACAACAACAACAACAACAACAACAACAACAACAACAACAACAACAACAACAACAACAACAACAACAACAACAACAACAACAACAACAACAACAACACCTCTAGAGTAGATAAAACTCATGGAAATGCACACCTCATTCCCACAGACCAACAACTTGCTGCGTATGGAGTAGCTTTGAGGGTTTGAAAGAATGACCCAGAAACAACCAAAATTACAAGGTGACCCCAAACAAAAATATTAGCATTATATTTCAAAAAAAGTTTGATTACCATTATTTGATCAAAATTATTCCAAAGTTGCAGTGATTTTCTTTTTGATTTTTGATAAAAGGTTTGCCTCTCTGTATTACACGGGCGGAGGCACGCCTCTTTAAACTACGGACCGTAGTCTTTCATGTGATATACGGACTTATTAACTAGCGCTTGAATGCACAAGTGCTTCTGTATGTATCTATGATAGGTCAATCTCAGTGGTCAAAAACCCAACCAAAGTGCAATGGAAAGGCATTACCCTGAGGGTGAGTGTTAGTGTGTATGAGAGGTTATAAACCCTTATGTGTGGTGACCCACCGGGTAAGTATAACTCAAAGTGATAGATATCTTTGTTACCTTAAGTACGGTTTTTTTTGGTGTGGATTATTTTGTATGAGGATTTCTTCCCCCCCACCCAGCTAGAAACATTCCCAAGACTCGATCACTCACAAGTGGAGGGATGCTCCTACGGCCTTCCTGAGGGTTACGGGAAAGACAAGACGAGACGAGATTTTGTATGATACAGAAATTTTAAAAGTGAATAGCCTGTGTTTCCAGAGATCCAACAATTTTTGAATGCCAACTGCAGTCACTTACATATTTTGAGAACCATCTGACAACTGAACAATAGATTCCTATACTAGTGAATGGCATGAGCTGCAGTGGTCAGCGACCTAAAGCTGACTGTTAGCGTCAGGACCAGTGAACCAGAGCTGCCAAGACCCTTCTACACCTCCATCATTTAGTGATCCTGGATAACAGGCTGCAACAGAGCAGACTGGCTAAGAAGAAAAGATCAAAGAGGGAAGGCTAACCCGGCACCCAAAAATGTCTGCTGAAGTCGGTTGTGTCCGACCAAGAGATGCAAATATCGCAGTTGAGTAGTAGACTATGGCACATCGCATTTCGTTCTCCGGATTTCATCCTGCTACTTGCAAAGCGGGAGTCTTTTTTTTTGCATTCATCTTATTTCTCTATTCTCCAAGGCAGTATGCGGTGCACTAAGTTTTTATTTTGTGCATGTTGGCCCAGTGCATCTGACTTTGGCATGCATTTTATGTAAGGGTCTGCTTCCTCCTGCATTTTCTAAGGGTTTGCTTCCCCGGCGTAACTGCCTGTGCTGTGATTGGGGAGCGAACTCAGCACCTTCGGATTGTGAGCTGTGTCACTTAACCACCAGCCCACACCGTCCCCTTGTAGCGGGAGTTCGAGAATGAACAATGAAAACGAAGATGAATACTGGTAAACTACTTAGAAAATTTGGAAAAGTTTTACCTGAACGTCATAGGCTGCCATAAAGCCCATTCGTCCTAGAGTTATGATACTGACAGATCTGTTCGATACAGCACACATGGTTCAATCTGTGGATAAAATAAAATATAAATTCAGTCTGTGGATAGTACAACTGCCTGAAGGACTCCGGTCCACCTTCATCAGCCCGCTCAGGATGTGAGGACAGCTACTGCAGCCCACCACTCAACTTCCTTTTCAGAGCGCACAAAAGAGCAAACCTTCTCATTGTGGGCATTCGAAACAACAAACAAAACAAAGAAATTATAAATGTTTTTGTTTGAAGCTACTTGTGCTGAGTTGAGTTAACTCTGATATTTCATGGCAGCTTCTGACATCCTGAGGTGTACTTCAGATGGTGGCTCCTGGCTCCAGTGCAATGCGAGGCAACTATGAAAGCTCACCACTATGAAGAATATAATGCCAATCTCCCCCTCGTTGGTCAGGCTGCTGTGAAAGAGCCTGTTTCCAGGAGCACAAACGAGGTGGGATCTTGATCAGTATGTTTCACCTAATCCTGATAACAATTGCTCCGGGGAACTGAGACGCTAGTCCAGTCAGGCACATAATACTGACCAGGACTTCGCATCAGTCACAATACATTAACCAAGACCACAATCTGTCTTTAATGCAGCGTTCCCTGGAAATAGAATGTTTTCAAGGTAGCCAGGCTGACGAGATGTGCATCAATGTGATCCCTGTAGTAGTGAGCGCCACACAGATGAAGTCAAGCATAGCAAAACCGCCTGGAGGACGACCTTCATCAGTACGCTCGGCATGTGAAAGCTACTGCAGTTCCCCACTTAACATCCTTAACAGCATTAAACAACAAAACAACTCTTTGCTCCCACACCCTCCCTGCCAAAACAGCCCATAAATGTAAAGGCCACTTTTAGGACTGCATTATTGACATGCAGCATTCACAACCATTGGTAATTGTTAATGTTGGTAATTGTTAATGAGCACATTAATGTCTAAATAGGGGTCTATATCAACACCTTAAAATATTCACTTTAATGGAGATCAATACTGAAAGTGTAATACAAACGCAAAAACATTAAAAGGAGATATTTTCATATTTTCCTACCAACCAGTCATTTTTTTAACAAAGAAAATTGATTAAATACATTTGAAAATAAATGCCTGAGATGTCTATTGGGCATTGGCTGGAAATATTTCCTATTGAACAACAGTGTCAGGTAGAAATGTTGGCGTAAACTGGACATGTGCTCCGGATGAACAATAGGCTTCTTTTGCAGGGGATCATATAGAAACGAAGCAAATAAAGGAAGTGGGGTAGACCCAATGCAGTACTATCACAAGGGAGGGTGCAACAAAAGGAAGTGGGGTAGACCAAGAGAGACTATGCAGTACTATCACAAGGGAGTGTACAAGCAATAGGTTCCTGATACTAGTTATTATGTGGAAACTAAGCGATGAAAGAAAGTTGGGTAGACCCAGAGAGACTATGCAGTACTATCACAAGGGAGGGTGCAACCATGGGGCTAGGGACATGGAAGAACTACAGATCGATCGAATTGGAGAATTTTGAGTTGTGCCTTATAAGCAGTCTTTAGCGCTGAAAGACCAGACAGAGAGAGTCATTTCTGCTAAGGGGACGGTGTGGGCTAGCGGTTACGTGACATTGCTCACAAACCGCATGTGCTGGGTTCGCTCCCCAATCACAGCACTGGCCGTTACCCAGAAGAAGCAAACCCTTATAAAATGCACGCAGAGGTCGGTTGCACTGGGTAGACAGTTGCAAAATAAAAACATACACCACCTTAGGGAATAGAAAAAAAAGGCAAATGCTAAAAAAAAAAATAGTTTCTGATATGAGCTCAATATTTCTCTTCTCCTCTTCGAGTTGTAGCGATCCGTTTGTAACAGGTGATTAGCCTCCTGTGTCTTTGACTTTCATTAAGTCACTTTTGGATATGAATTTCATTACCTTTATAATTTGTTGCCTAGACAGTGGTTAACAGTCTACTCTCTTAGAGTCTCAACTCCCGAAGGTTAATTTATGTGCACAGCATTTACACAGGACATCTGAGCTTATTATCCATCTCTGATAGGACTGTGTGTCATATCTCACCTTTCCTGAGACCAGAGGGCGCTCAAAGCTTGCAGGATTTGAACACCTAGAGTTTCGAGATTTTGCTTCTTGAGAGGCACTCATTTTGCTTCTTAGCTATAGCAGCCCAATACTTGCAAAGTTATACATACATATATAAGCAATACCTGCGAAGAAGATCTGCCGTCAATTTAACTGAGCAATATGAACAAAACAAGAGTTGTTTAAAAATAGAATGACCTCCATCTTCCCGAAATTCAGCCCGACAATCTCTTTCCCTCCCGAAGATGCTAGCTTTGAATAGAAGCCAGTTAGATTTTTTTGTGTTGCTAATTCTATGTATTTTCCATTAGTTTCTTTGCAACCTTTATCCACACCATAAAACGTTGTAAACAACTCATACTTCCCTATATACTCTGTATTCAAAATAAAAACACAAAATTATCAGTAAGATATTACACAAACTCAAAGAGTGACCCTTCTTCTTCGGGCGTATACCAGAAATCAAATCACCAAACCCGCGCCTTGTTCTCAGGTCATCTGTGATGGTGCTCAAAAATGTTATTTTTTCAGACAAACTATACAAACCTAGTGAATCATATATATATATTTAGAAAAAAAAACATGCTATATAAATTGTTGTTCTTTTTTGTTCACTCTATAATAGTCAGATTTATTTCTAGAAAAACAACCGTTGATCTCTCTTGTGATGCTTTCTGCTGCATACAGCTTATTCTGGAGCTGCAGAGACTCCTCGGTACCCTACTCTGTGAAAACTATATGTCACAAGAAACAAAAATCAAAGACTGATATACTGCATGGTAGAAGAGAAGCAGCGAAGTGAATCAAGGCACTTGTACAAATATTTCCAACAACTTTAGAATGTATCATCATCATCAGGTTCCCTGCCGGTGGCGTTTTCGATCAAAGAACTTAATCCATCTCTATCACATGTGTCGTTTGCCAACTTTGTTATTTTTTGTTGCCCTCCACACTCTTTCAGGCTGTCTCTCTCAGACTTCCTCTCTTCCCTGCAATCGTTCCCGTTGTCACGACATGCTCCAAGCCGTCTCTTCTCATAAAATGTGCAAAAAAGGATGACTGCCTTGTTCTGATCCTTGTAATAAATTGTCTTTGTACCTCCTCGAGTACTGTCTTATTTGCAGTCAAGAATGTATACACAAGTAATAATAACAAAAATAATAAATAAAATAATGTACAATGAAAACAAATACTCATACTAGCAAAATGTGTTGCACAGTATTAGCAATCCCAAGCACAAGATGGAATGGCAGGCAGGTTTATAGTGCAGATGCATCTCTGGCTTACTTATATTCCTTCGCAGACAAGACCTGGTCAAAGTTCATTAACCAGGTCAACTTCCGTGATGATGAAACTCAGTCAGAGGTTGTATATGTTTATCTTGTGACCACCCATCCTCCGCCACCAAAACGAAAACACACAAGTCTCAATCAAAACATGATTTCAAGTCAAACACAACCTGGCCTCAAATTGGTTGTGCACCAGTGACATGTCCTGTGATATTTGTGTAAACAAATGATTAGTTTACCAAAGTAGTAAACGTTAAGGTAGTTGCCCGGCACGCACTGCCGACAGGGATGGGTGATTAAAGACCTGCTGCGTGAGATCTCAGTTTATTCTGAGGTTAAGCAATAAGTTTTCTCGATTGTCACCATACTTTCCCTAACTGTGTCGTTGTTGTTGAAGGAATGCCCATAATCGGTTGTTGTTATTTCGAATGTCCACAATGAGTAGGTTTACTCATTTGTGCGCACTGAAAAGGACGTTAAGTGGCGGGTTGCAGTAGCTTTCCTCATATCCTGATGAAGGTGGACCGAGGTCATCCAGGCAGTTGTGCTATGCTTGGCTTCATCTGCGTGTCACTCACTACTATGGGAATAATGCCGATCCCTCACCTTGTTAGCCAGGCTGCCATAAAAACAGTCCATTTCCAGGAAGCGCAACAGGGAAGCCAAGGTGAGGGTCGTGGCCAGTATATTTCGCCTGACCCTGACTAACATATCTGATCAGTATGTTGTGTCTAACCAAACGTTATCTTCCTTCCCCCCTAACTGTGCCAGGCATACCAAATGCAAAGGAAACTGGATTATATCTCTAAACACGTCGGTTTGAAAATCCATGAGGAAAAGACAAAAATAATTAGGGCCAATGCAGCAAACACAGAACCAATGGGCTGAGAGGAACGCCACACATACCTAAGTAGCATCATCAACAAGGAAGAAGGGACAGGTGAGGATATAAAAACAAGGATACAAAAAGTAAGAGTTACATTCGGAATGTTGAAACCCATATGGAACTCCAGGGAAATAAGAAGGAAGACAAAAATAAGGATTTTTAATTCAAAGTGTGGAAACCTGAAGGATTACCAAATGCAACGACAGAGACTGTAGGGCGTTATCAACAGATGCCTGAGAAAGATTCTTGGTATAAAATGGTTTGACAAAGTTACAAACAATAAGACTGTGGGAGAGAGCGGGACAAGGTAAATTGGAACAGGAAATCTTAGGAAGAAAGTGGAGACGGATGGGTCATGCATTAAGAAAGCCCCAGGCCAGTATCACCAGGCAATCCCTGTCATGGAACCCCCAGGGAAGGTGAGGCATAGGCAGACCAAGGAATACATGGAGACGGGATCTAGAGGTGGAAGTAAAGAAAACAGCTGAATGGAAGTGGAAAAGATTGCACAGGACAGAGCTGCTTGGCGAGGGTTGGTTGATGGCCTATGCACCGCATAGGTGATAGAAGGCGAAAGGGAGATCATCTAGATTCTATGGTCTCTATCTTAGTTGTTCCTCTTCTACCTCTGGGCATGCAGACGTAATTTTATTGGCTTCATTTTCAATTGAGTGTGTAGACAAACATACGATTGTCCTATTGTGTCTTTGTGTGATGGAGGGGCTGTTTTCTTTTTTCCTTCATACAGGCCACTGAACCAATCAAGCTGTTGCTTTTCTCAATGCATAGCCCATTGACAACATCCTGCCAGCATGCACGGTCATAGGCTGCTCTTTGTGCCTCACTCTAGGTGTAATAATTCAAGTTCCTTCTCACATTCTCTTCTCCATGTATTTTTGGGTCTGCCTCTCTCTCTTCCTGTGAGGATTCCATGTGAGAGCAAGTCTAGCTATGTTGGACTGTGCCTCCTGCAGCGTATGTCCTATCCAGGACCATTTTCTCAGCTTAATTTGTTGTTCCATTGGCCACTCCTGGGTGGGAATTTTGCTACTTTTAGAATCTTTGCA
Source organism: Ariolimax columbianus (assembly GCA_036924085.1). Taxonomy (NCBI): domain Eukaryota; kingdom Metazoa; phylum Mollusca; class Gastropoda; order Stylommatophora; family Arionidae; genus Ariolimax; species Ariolimax columbianus. The sequence goes on from JAVGWX010000021.1 coordinate 37,320,687, forward strand.
TAGACAGCAGCCACCAAGCTTATATTCTATCTCCGATAGGACTAGGTGCTTATCTCACCTCCATTGAGACCAATTGGTACTTGAAACTGGCAGGATCCGAACACCCACATGTTTGATCTTTCGTTTGTTAGTTTCTTGAAAGATGAGCTTTCACCTATAGTCACCTCAGATTTTATTGTGTAGCTCTGAAATGTGGAGGACCACACAAAAAAAGTAAACAACAAAGGTCTAGACTTTCATAAATGGTTGCCTGTGCAGAACAGAGGTATGGCAATCATATGATAAGATCACCAATCCTGATTAGTGGGAGACAACTGGGCAGATACTGATGAAACTGGATGTGAAGAGATGGGGTTGGTTAGGTCACACATTAAGGAAGCCAGCTGACAGCATTATAAGACAGTCTCTGTTCTGGAACCCCAGAGACAAAAGAAGTAAAGGCATGTCTAGTCATTCATGGTAGAAGAAGCTTGAGGGAAATATCAAAGAGACTGAGAGGACAGAGATTGCCTGTTGAATCTAGCTTTGTGCTTTCTGACGGCTTTTTGTTGGTTCCATTTTTTAGCATTCTTCTTGAGCTGCACAAAATGTACTATAGTCAGACTTCACTTCCATTATAAACATATATTTCTCATCAACGCCAGAGGCTAATCATAACGCTTCACAACTTTTCATTTAATCAACATTTCATAGATGATGAAGCTTATTTGCCCATGCCTAAGGAAAACATCAAACTTATAAATTACTGTTGATGTAGGATAGACGATGAAAGTTCAACTTCGCTAACCTAGTTCTGAAAATTCAACTTTTGAACTTCTTCAGATGTCATGCCAAATGACGTAACCCACAGGTTCCCTACCTGGCCCCTACAAAAAGCTCTGGGCGGTCTGCAAAACAAACCTAGATTTTTGTGTAGAAAGTCTTTTATTTCACATAATGTGATGATAGTGGAGAGTGGTGTTTTGATTTGGAGAGGATGGGGGAGGGGAGGAATGGACTGCTCAGTAGGCTCACCACTATAGGGATCAGAATGTTCATCCCCAACTAGTTGGCCAGGCTGCTGTAACACAATCTATTTTCAAATGTACTATGAGGGCGTAAGGTGGAGATCTTAGTAAGTATGTGCACCTCAAGAATGTCTTAATTTTGTCCATTACTGGGACTTCACTGCGTGAAACAAGGTGCTACAGTCAGGTAGAGTACCATGACATCACTGTGTGACACAAGGTGCTACAGTAAGTTAAAGGGCCGTGACATCACCGTGTGACACAATTGCTACAATAAGGTGAAGGGCCATGACTTCACTGTGTGACATAAAGTGCTACAGTAAGGTAAAGGGCCATGACTTCACTGTGTGACATAAAGTGCTAGAGTAAGGTAAAGGTAGTCACAAAATCAATTTCGTCGCTCTTCTTTGTATCCTTTCCAGCATGTTTATATCATTACGATAATGACCCCACACCTGGACACAGTACTCCAATCTAGGTCTAACTAATGCTTTATACAGTTTGATTATCACTTCTTTGCTCCTATTTTTAAATTTCTTTTTTATCATATGTAACTTTGCGTTTGTTTTTTTTACTGCTACCTGGACTTGCTCAATCACCTTACCTGCGTGATCTATTCTAACCTCTAGGTCCCTTTCCTTTTCTGTATTCCTACTGTTAAATCATAATTGTTATTAGTGTACATTATAAACTACTTAACACCCACCTCCCCCCCCCCACTTAAATTCTACCTCTTTTTTCTCAATCTCCTCATTCTTCAGATTTGAAGTTTCGTCTAAAAGATAACCTTTATTAACATGAATCAGTGTATATTTTATTCATACGCGATGATGACCACTCTCTCTATTCCGCCGTTTGGAAAATCTTTTAATTTTGCTCTGTCCGCTGAAATGGGTGAAAGAGTGACTTTCGCGGGGATTTGGATTAAAGTGAGGAAGATTTGTACAATTTATCAACCTCAATCTCGTCCAGTGGCAATACATTATCGAGACGACTGGAGATAGCACAGGAATCAAATTATTCCATAGGGTTTACTCCCAAAGCCTTTTCCATGAACAGGTATCCGGCAAAGCAGTGATGTGGGACCTCTAACAGGTTTTAGATTCCTAAGATCATAACAAAAGCCAATGGGAACTAAGTACTGAATCATTGCTTGGAATCAACTTGCACCACTTTGACTATGAAATGTCTCATGATACAAGTATGACAAGTATCACAAACAAGTTAAACAGCATTGCAGTAGACAACTGCAAAATAAATGTATGAATCCGGCTTGCCCCTAGATGATGAAATACACTACAACTTATAATAACACGTTTTCAGACATCTTACACAACAGTAGAATGTGTTCAGTCTCTATTTTAAGGTTGAATCACATCCTGTATATAACTCAAGACAAACCCAAAAATAGATTTTCAACCATCTTTTGCAGAGTACACAAAAATGGTTCAGCCATCTTGGTTGTTGTGTAATGTCACTTATTCATATTCATACATATAACAGGGGATGGCATGGGCTAGTGGTTAAGTGACACGGTTCACAAGTTCAATCCCCATCACAGCACCGGCCGTTACCCCGGGGAAGCAAACCCTTAGAAAATGCAGGAGGAAGCATACCCTTACATCAAATGCATGCCGAAGTCGGTTGCACTGGATCGATGGGTATAAAAAAAAACAGTGTAACGCACACCGCTTTGGGGAATGGAGAAATACGGCGAACGCAAAATAAAATTACATATAACAAGGAACAGCAAGCACTGAGGGGGCGAAGTGGTCTCGAGGTAAGGTGTCCGCCTCGAGTGCATGAAGTGCAACAGACTCAAGGCTCAGACTGGTTTATTTAGCTATCTTCGAACTCATGAGAACAGTATACAGTGAATGTTGACAAAGTGGTCCACATCAATTATGATGGTCGATGGACAAACAACATTGCATTTCCCATATTGATGATATTCATTACTATTTTAAAATGTGCACCAATGCCTTCTTTAATCATATTGCTTGTTTAACAAATTTAACAAAAAAATGGTTACAATGGGGAAAGTATGAAAGCTCATTTAAAATCAAATGTTATGTCCAAACTTGAAATAGACGACTTTAAAAAAAAGTAGGAGTAAAAAACAATTGCCAATTGAAAATAAACTACGATACAGAATTTAAAAGGTAACCAAGAGAGCTGAAGCACAATAGCACATCACTAGAGACGAGAAGCTGTTAATAAAGAAATAGCCAGCTGACACTCACACTGCATATGAAGAAATCCTCTAATAATAGCAGTTGGTAGTAGATCAATAGTTTACATTTTGCAAACCCTAAATACAAGGTCCTTGACACCCCTCCACAAAATAAACAATTTAAAAAAAATAAATATAAATAAACGATTTATAATATTAATCTAAAGATTGCAAGCGTCAGAAAAGATAAGAACTATCACTATCTTAGTTCGTGCATGCGTACGTGTGCCCAGACACTCACGCAATGTCGCTGAATAAGCCGGTTCTATTTTTATTTTCTTATTTTTCACTACCTTAATAATAGGAACATCGTTATAAGCTAAATCTGACGTCGATTTGGCTGTTACTGCGGGTGCCATGGATACAAATAACGACGAATATGAGCCCCCATGAGTACTAACGTTTATGAACCTTTTTCCACAAACACAAACTAAAGTAAGTAACTATTCTCCGTTTGGTTCGTCAGCTCGTACTAAAATAAAATAAACGTCTTTCGCAACTTTTAACGTTCACAAATATCGACGATATATGCACAATATTAAAAAGCAATTAAGTTCAGGTTTGTTGCATGTTTGCTACTGATCCAATTTTAGACTTAAAACGACACTAATCTCCATAGTATCATGTATTACCTTGCTTTATTCACCTCCAAGAACTCAGCTTTTCTCCAAGTCAGATCCTTTCTTGTTTACAAAGTTCTTCTTGTCTAACGTGCAGCTTCCGGTGCTTTTTAAAAATATTTACTTTATAACAACTGTTTTCATTGGTCACATTTCTCGTCGTTTCGCACGGTTTGGCCAATGGCAGTGGTCGTTACAAGAGCCCCCGCGACATTTAAAGTTGATGAGATGACGTGAAATGGCAGACTACAAAACTGGGGGTAAGGAAATCAAGTACAAAACGTATTATATATCTTTCGAATTCACATAACCGTCGTCACGTAATATGCATAGAGGCGTTGTCGATAGATTCTTTTCGTAGCTTTATTGTTTCCAGTATCTTTTGTGCATATCTGCTCTGGTACACCAGGATGATTTTTACTCGTCATGAGTGAGAATCAGAATGAGAATGACTAGGAGTAGGTTAAGGTAGTAGGAAAAACCATCATGATTATCATTATACCATGTGTTGAATGTTCATTGTTGTCACTCTGTTCCTCTCGTGAATCCAACAGACCTAAATGTATTTAAATTTGAACTCAGTCACTCCGGAATATTTTTAACACGTTGACGCATTTTTCTCATGTAAAATTCAAGTACTCAGAAATGCGACACAAAAATGTTCAGAATTGAATGCAGATTCAATAATTAATACTTATACTGAACTTTACTTAAAAAGGTAACGTTTTTATTTTTTATTGGTTTACAAGACTCATCAGAGTCTGTGGACAACCAGTTACACTTGCATTACTCTGCTCTAAAAGCTATGCACATCCAATCTATTCTTAAATCATAAATGCATTAACTGTCCCTGCTTCCACCACCTCCTGCGGCAAGGATGCATACCAAGCATTCCCCACTCTCTGACTACAAAAATATTTGCTAATATGCAATTTGGACCTTTCTTTAGCTAATTTGTATCTGTGCACTCTTGTTCTCGTTGGTGGTTGAATTTTGAAAAACTTGTTATAGTGTAATTTAACTTTCCTGTGATTATCTTATAAACCTGTATTAAGTAAGTCACCTTAAATTCTTTTCTTTTCTAGACACTGTAGGCCAGTTTTTCTGAGTCTTTCCTCATAACTGAAATCCTACTATCAGTTTTGTTGCTCTTCTTTGTATCCTTTCCAGCATGTTTATATCTCTTATACGATTTGTACAGGTGTACTGAATAGGCTACACATCACATGAAAGAAGATATTTATAAAAAATTATGAAATTTGGTTGGTACTCATATTATTCAGCTCTAAATCAATATACATATGTAAAGTCACCATCATCAACATTTATCCTTCTGCTCCCCATTGGACCGCAACCGATGCTTTCCATCTGTTTCTATTCTGCACATCTTCTTGAGTTCCGCCCACGATATGCCGATTAAACTGACTTATTCCTCGACAGTTCAACATCTGAAGATTTGTCAGAATTCAAAATAAACAAATAAGACTAGAGACCAAATAGTAATATGTTTCTACCATCACAAGAAAACAGGTTGGACGTACATCAGACATGTTCTTGGAATGAACTGAAATGTACTTTTATTTCAAGCAGTTATGTGAAGACCAAGTGGCACCAGAAAACGGGGCAGGTCAAGAAGGACACTGCAAGACAATCACCAGAGATGGCACTGTGTTTGGTCTCAAGAACATACATGAACTACAAGTGACATCAGACCAATCTAACTTGGGAACATTGAGTTTTGCCTTATGCTCTAAAAGAATATAAGATAAATAAAATTCCTCTCTTGTGTCTCTACTTTTTTGTGGTAGGGGAGCTTTTGCGTCTCAATGACCCCAACAGTTATACTGACGTTTGCATAGCTACCAGAAGGAGTTTCTAAGCTGGGCAGGTTGCAGGGTAGAGGTCCAAACCAAGTGGAAACTTGGAGGCAGTCAAGGGCTGGGAAAAACAAACCTGAACGTCTGTTGAAATCAGATCTACTGGGTCACAGCCATAATGAAATTGCAAAGTAATTTTTTTTTTATTTATGATGAAGTAAAAGCATATGAAGAAGAAGAAATCTATCTAATCCTGTTGATTTATCTAGCACACATCATAAACTTGTCCAAAGGCCCATTCATTTGCAGTTTTTGTCTTATAATGTACCTATATTCAGACATGGAAAACAAAAGCGAAAGCCCCGAACAATTGGGTAGCAGTACTGGGGAAGGTAATTTTACAAAATATAAGTCTCAAAATACCTAATTGTGCATGCCTTTACACTACTCGTGTTTGATAGTTTTACTAAGAATTGATGTTCTGTTCTAAAAGATGGTGTTTGTGTTTATGCCTGAAGCTAACCAATTTGGCTGCAGTATATACAGATCATTGCACTAATAGCAGCTCATCATTGAACCTACTAACAATTTTATTATAATATATTCTCCCAATTCTCAATCAACCAGTGTTCCCCCAATTCCCAAATAACTAGTGTCCCCCAATTCCCAAACAACCAGTATCTCCAATTCCCAAACAACCAGTATCTCCAATTCCCAAACAACCAGTGTCCCCCAATTCCCAAACAACCAGTGTCCCCCAATTCCAAAACAACCAGTGTCCCCCAATTCCAAAACAACCAGTGTCCCCCAATTCCAAAACAACCAGTTTTCCCCCAATTCCCAAACAACCAGTGTCCCTCAATTCCCCAAGTTCCCCAAAATAAAAGTGATTTGTCACTTCCACATTTACATTTTTGCTGTTTTTGATATCCAAAAAGATGAGAGCTCTGTCAAGTTTTGAAATTCCATCTGAGCTTTATAATTGGAGCATAGTTCAAGAAGTGCCTCTGCTGATCCTGTTGAAAGGATGTACAATCCAACTTACAGAATATGAATCAAGCTCTGGAAAGCCACTTGTTTTTAGTTTGGTCAGATGCCTTGTAACTGACACCTTGATATCACAAAGACAGATCTTCAGTTACCAAAAACTTTGCTAGCTTTGGAAAGAGCTATCTTGTTTGTTCCAGCACATAAATTTTGTTCCATATAATCATATTTCCTCTTTCTAAATTGACATTTATGTTTTTCCCTTGCACTTCCGTGTTCAGTGAATTCACATTCCCAAAGATATAACTGAACTGCATGATGTACAAGCCAAACATAGGTTCTCAACCTATCGATGTAACTTAACTGCATGATGTACAAGCCAAACATACGTTCTCAACCTATCGATGTAACTTAACTGCATGATGTACAAGCCAAACACATGTTCTCAACTTATCTGTAAGGGCATGTTTTTCATCAACCAGAAAGATTTCTAGTTCAATTCTGAAAGACCATACTCAATTCAGAACATTTCTATTTATCTGCCACAGGTTCCATCCTTTTCAGGGTGCGCAAAAGAGTTACCAACCCATTGTGGGCATTAGAAACCAACCAACCAAATATGTATGAAAAAAGGAGACCTGAATATTCAGCTAGTGTATACCCTTTGACAGCATTTACAATCTTGATTACACTATTTTTGACAACTTTCAGTTCAGGTTCCAACTGCTTCATAAATAATGACTGACAACGGGTTGATCATACAGTAGTTAACTTAAAATTGTGGATTCTGTTTTTTGGTTCAAACCGAAAAGCCACTAATATGACTCTATCAAGAGAACAGAAAAACATTGCATCAGAACCTATGCATTAAACATACACCATCAGCTGCAAATTGCTGCAGACATCTATAGTCTCATCATGTTGCATAGCAACATATCAGAATAGCAAAACATCCACAACATTCTTTTCACTTTAAGTGATAGTCAAACTGTATTAAGCATTAGTTATACCTAATTTGGAGTACTGTGTACAGGTGTGGAGTCCTTATCGTAGAGGGGATTTAAACATGCTGGACAGGATACAAAGAAGAGCACCAAATCTAATAGAGGAATTCCAGAATTACAGTTATGAGGAGAAACCGGCCTTCAATATCTAGAAAATAGAAGAATTCAAGGTGGATACACAAGTTTATAAGATGATCAATGGGAAGGATAAATTAGACTATAACAAGTTTTTCAAAACATAACAGCCTACCAGAACAATATGGCACAGCTACAAATTAATTTAAGAAAAGTCCAGATTAGATGTAAGGCATTTTTTTTTAGGTCAGAGAATGGTGGATGCTTGGAATACATTGCCACAGGAAATAGTGGGGGCAGGTTCAATTAATGCATTCAAGTATAGATTGGATGTGCACAGCTTTTATAACAAGGAAATGTAAAAAAAAGAAACTGGTTGTATACAGACTCTGCAGAGTCTTCTAAACCTGTATAAAGACATTAAGTTAAGTTAAACCAAGAAAAAGAAGAAATGCAACTCGGAATAGACGATGAACTTGTATACCTGGACATCATATTAGATAAGAGAATGATATGTAGTCCACACATTGAAAAACAGGCCAAGACAAAGAGAAGACTTAACATACTGATGAGAATAGCAGGTCAAATTATTGGGGAATGAACAATATGATGCTTAGGAAAGTCTACAATGTGGTAATAAGCCTAATAGTTGACTATGGATTAGCAGCGTGATCTACATCAGCCAGATTACATATACAAACCTTACATAAGGTACATAACCAAGCACTTCACTGTGAATACAGCTATTAAACAAAATGCACAAAATCACATGCATTGTACCTATATCCTATACACGGGACACCAGAATCAAGGTACAAGCAAAAAATGACAAGAACATAACATCACATCCAATGAAGACAAGATTCTAAGATCTACCCAATGGAAGATTGAAGGGAAACAGCTTTATACATAATGTCCAAAAAAGAAATCAGAACACATAAGGATGAATTGCCAGACATCGCTAAGAAAATAAATCTAGTTCTCATTCCAACATACTTAACTTCATTATACTGGTTTAGAAGGCTCTACAGAGTCTGTATACAACCAGTTTATTCCATTCTACCTAAACTAAAACTATGTGCATCCAATCTATTTTTGAATGAATTAACTGACCTTGCCTTTTGTGGCAATGCATTTCAAACACTCACCACTCTGACTAAAAAATATTTCCTTATATCTAATTTGGACCTGTCTTTAAACAATCTGAAGCTGTATCCTCTTGTTCTTGTAGCCGGTTGTACTTTGAAAAACTTGTCATAGTCCAATTTATCCCTTCCACTGATTATCTTACACACGTATTAAGTCACCTCAAATTTTTCTCTGTTCTGGACACAGTAGATAAGTTTTTCTGAGTCTTTTCTCATAACTATAATTCTGGAATTCCATGATCATTTTTGTAGCTCTTCTTTGTATCATTTGTAGCATGTTTCAATCCACTCTATTATAAGGACTCCACATCTGAACAATTTAGGTCTCACCAATGCTTTATACAGTAAGTACATTTCAGGTAATTGACTTCTCCGTAGATCTTGCTGAGAAATGGCTCTGATGATGACCATATGTGCTCTGTTCTTCCTATGTTTTGCATCCATTTGATTTGAATCATTTTAATGAATAAATGTCAGAGTGGCAAGAGTGCTTGACTGTTACAGTAAAGCGACAGAGTTTGTTCATGGACCGATTGTCATTGTCTAAATCATTTATATATATCAAGAACAACATTGGTCACAACACTGATCCCTGTGGCACTCCACTTATTACCTCACCAGTTATTACCAGTCAGAGTACTCCTTATTTAAACCAACTGTCTACCTTCTTCCCATTAACCAATTTTCTATCAAATTGGCAACTCCGCCATCTATACCATGTGATTGCATGTTCAGAAACAATCTTTGATCAGGTACTCTATCAAAGATCTTTGCAAAATCCAAATAAATAACATCCACTGGCTCTCCACCCTCTAACATTTTGGTAATCTCCTCCATGAGTTAACAACAACTTCATTATACTGGTTTAGAAGGCTCTACAGTCTGTATACAACCAGTTTATTTCACTCCACGAATACCGAAAATACTGTGAGCATCCAATCTATTTTTTAATGCATTAACTTACTCTGCTTCTACTACATCCTGTGTCAATGCATTCCAAGAATTCACCACTCTCTGACTAAAAAGATATTTTCTCATATCTAATCTAGACCTGTCTTTAAACAATTTGTACTTTGAAAAACTTGGTAGTCTAATTTATCCTTTCCATTTATTAATTTATACACTTGTATTAAGTCACCTCAAATTCTTCTTTGTTCGAGGCACTGCAGGCCAGTTTTTTTTTAAGTCTAACCTCATAACTATAATTCTGAAACCCTGTGATCAGTTTTGTAGCTCTTCTTTGTGCCCTTTCCAGCATGTTTATATCCATTCTATTATATTGGCTCCACACTTAAACACAGTACTCTAATTTAGGTCTCACTAATGATTTATATAACTTGACTATTACTTCCTTGATCTTATTTGAAATGTTTCTTTTTATCATGCCCAACATGGCATTAGCCTTTTTCACTTCTATCTGGACTTGCTCCCGCACCTTTCCTGTATGATCTATTATAACTCCTAGGTCTCTTTCCTTTGTTATTGTCCTAATATTATTCTCTCTTATGCAGTAATTATATTCATTATTGGATCTTCCCATGTGGAGGACTGCACATTTTTCTACATTAAACTCCATCTGCCAGCTCTCAGACCATTTTTGAATCGTATCTAAATCCAATCTCAATAGATCTACCTCTTCCGGAGAAGAGAACCTGACACATAATTTTGTGTCATCCACGAACTTTGCAATCATGAATCTGATATCAATGTCCAAATCATTGATAAAGATTAAGAACAAAATTGGTCCCAATACCGATCCCTGGGGCACACCAGTCAGAGTACTCCTTATTTATGCCCACTCGCTGCCTTCTGCTCGTCATGCAATTTTCTATCCAATTGGCAACTTCACCTATTCCATGTTGTAGGTTCAAGAGTTTTGAATAGAAAACAAATTATTACTGTTGTTTTCTATGAAAATTTAGAAAATAAAGAAATACTTTGTTTTTTTTAATTTTCATAACTTGCTTGATATAAAATAGTATTACAAATGTTAAACACTTTTATTTGTATTGTTTTTTTTAAGCCTTCATCGCCTTCCAAGCTTTTATTTTTACCACTTTTGAGTAATTTACCCATGCCCTCCGACACCTGATTTAAAGGATTATTTACATCAGTCAGGTATTGTTTTAAACTTCAATATGAATTTTGTAATTTATGGTTTTTGTTTTTATTTTCTCCTATTTTGCAGAAGAGCCAGTTTCAAATGTGGTTTTGGTAGGGGAAGATACCCATGATTTACTAAAAGTGGCAAAGGTAAGTCATATTTTAGGTTGTATTTCCTTTCTTTCCCCACTTCTCAGCTAACCAAAGCAATTTGTTAAAAATGGTATACTTTGTAAAAAAAAAAACCATTAGAAGAAATAAAAAGACAATGCAATTATTTTATTGCCAATATATATATATATATATATATATATATATCAGGAAGTGATTTCCACACAAGACATGGATTTGAGATATTCCTGGGAAGAACAATTTAGTTTCTTAAAATTGGACGTAAGATGTTCTCAAATAACCACATTTATTTCTCTCATAACATTGGCATTCTGCCGCAGGCCTCTGTAACCACAACACAGTTCATTCTTGATTTCAATTGGAAAGTGTGATCCTGTCATTCTGCGCCTCTCATTGAGTCAACTCACTTGAAGAACATATTCTATTTTGTTTATACACTCTGTGTGTAAGATTACAATTTTTTTTTAAATATGTCATCTGATTCCACAGTGGTCTGATTATTGTCACACAAGATATTCTTGGTAAACAGCAGTACTTAGTTGCTTCGCTTGTACACTGGGGTGTAGAGGTTTGCCAGAAAGTTCGCCAAATCTTTCTATTTGTCATCTTCCTCTTGGTCTGGATTCAGTCCAGTCCACAGTCACTTATAGACTGTCTTGTATTGTCATCCCTGTGGATTTTGGATTGTCCTTGGGGGTCTGAATCCCTGGCTCTTTGCCTCTCATGACTGCTGCGGTTGTTGTTGAATGTCTACAATGAGAATGTTACTCTTTTGTGCACCCTGAAAAGAATGTTATGTGGTGGGTTGCAATAGCTTTCCTCACATCTCGAGCATGCTGTTGAGGGTGAAACAGTGTCCTTCAGACAGTTGTACTCTGCTTGACTTCTTTTGCATATTGCTCACTATTACAGGGATCACTTCAATCCCCCACTTTAATAGTCAGATTGCCAGGAAACAGCCTGTGTTCAAGAAGAACTACATGAAAGTGAGGTGGAGATCTTGGTCAGTGAAACAGCCTGTTTTCAAGAAGAACTACATGAAAGTGAGGTGGAGATCTTGGTCAGTGAAACAGCCTGTTTTCAAGAAGAACTACATGAAAGTGAGGTGGAGATCTTGGACAGTGAAACAGCCTGTTTTCAAGAAGAACTACATGAAAGTGAGGTGGAGATCTTGGTCAGTATATTTCACTTTACGAGGAGTTAGTCTCCACTCCTCGACTGCTACTTCTTCCATTCTGCAGACATGACAAAACAATCAAAGCCGAGATTACTGCCCTTGACTCTGCAAAGGCTGGGCTTCGAGATCTTGTCTGATTGCTGATCTTGTTTCTCAGACCACCTTCTTTAGATATCTCATTTCTGACACTTGCAGCAGGCTTTTCTGGGTTGTTGTCATTGTCCATCACTCACATCCGTAATTCAATACTGGTAGATATGTGAAGTGGTATACATTCATCTTAGTTTTCTTCGTTATTTCTCTTTTGCTGAGGAATGCTCTATTTATGGCAAGAACAATTTTAACAGCTGCTCTCTTTTGCTTAGCCAACTCTTTAATACCTCCCTTCCGGTTTATTACAACTCCAAGATACTTGAACTGCTTAACAGAGGCTGTTCTCCCATAGAGAAATGGGATTTCGTCTTGTCCTGAGCCATCTATTCCAGTTCTGTCTATGCTTTCCCTGTTTCCTTCATGATTGTTTCAAGCTCTCTTCTCTGTGTGTGTTTTGGTATGACTCTACTTCTCTTGCCTTGGGGATTACAGAGTAGAAACTATCTTATAATACTATCAGCTGGTTTCTGTAACGTGTGCCCTGCCCAACACCATCTCCTAATGTCATGTTTCACTGATATCTGTCTGATCCTTTCTAACAGTTCCACATTAATGATATACCATTTCAATCTCTCTTTTTTGCGCAAACGCCAATTTATGACAATTTTTTATCTTGTTCATTGCTGTTTTTGGGGATCTCTATGTTGTTTAACAGCAAACAAAGAAGTTTAGTAGAATATTGTTGTTGCTAATGGCAAATATTCCTCGTAATTGAGTTAGGTACTCTTGACGACTTTCTTTGGTGACGGGTTACAGTGGCTCTCCTCATTTTCATAGGCGTATTTGAGAAGGAAGACCTGGCTCCTCCTGACTGGTGCAATGTGAGGCTGCATAGTAAGCTCACCGCTATGGGGTGGCCAGGCTGACACGAAACAGCCTGTTTCCAGGAAGAGATGGCTGAAAGGGGTTTCGATCAGTATGTTCCGTCTGACCCTGACTATGATAGTCGAATAAGTATGTGTCACCTGACCTTGAAAAAAGATAGTCAAATAAGTATGTGTCACCTGACCCTGACTAACATAGTCTAATCAGTATGTTTTGCCTGACCCTGACTTGCATAGTCTAATCATTTTTTTCCGACTGACACTGACATAGTCTGATCAGAATGTTTCGCCTGACCCTGACTTCCATAGCCTGATCAGTATGTTTCACCTGGCCTTGACTAACATAGCCTGATCAGAATTTTTCACCTGGCCTTGGCTAACATAGCCTGATGAGTATGATTCTCCTACTGGACATTACTCTCTTCTCCCCAGTTTAAATGGTAAAAGCTATTAAACAAACCCCAAAACACCAAATTAAGTCTTAACGGCAAATACCTGCAGCCAAACGACAATCCAAACTACCTGGGAGTCACATTTGATCAGCGCATGACAGGGGAAAGTCAGATCGAGAGAAACCGAATGAGAGCCAGAGAAAGAATGGCAATCATGAGGAAACTTGCTGGCACAAGCTGGGGAGCAGACGAAAGTATACTAAAGAAACTGTACACTGGAAGAGTGAGACCAGTTCTCGAGTATGGCATTGCGGCATGGACAACAGCAGCAAAGGCGAACTTCGATAAAATTAGCAAACTCCAAAATCAAGCCATGAGAGTTATAACAGGAGGCATGAAGTCAACGCAGATTGTAGAACTTGAAAAGATTACAAAACTGCAATCCATGACCGACAGAAGAGACTGCAGAGCCCAGCTGCAATCAGAGAAACTCAGAAGACTGACTGACCATCCAATGCACCAGAGACTAAACAATTTCGGAAATGGGAAACTAAAGCGGAGAAACTTTGCAGAAATAGCCAAAGCAAAGATGCACGAAGACCCCATGAACGCACTAACAACACCAAAGCCCATCCCTACTGTACGAAAACCTACCTGGAGGCAGCATATATTTCCAGATGTGGTAGAAAATATACCAGGTATTGGAAACAAAAACTGCCAGACTGAAAAAGAAAGAAGAGATACTACCCTGAGCTACATAACGAAAAACTACCCAAGCATGGACTGGACCCATGCATACTTCTTCTTCTTCTTCGTACGCAGTCAGACAGTAACCATTATTTTTTCGAAAAAAGCGGCGGTCATCCTGAGGCGGTCGCTGCTGCCATAGAGCTTGTCTTGCAGTTCCACTAGTGATGGCCACATCTGCTCTCTCTGATCCTCGTATGTCGGGCAGTTCTGCAGCAGATGTTCAGCGGTCATTTTACCGGTACCGCACGGGCATTCGTCGGTACCACCTATCTTCAATTTGTTGAATAGGTGGTACCTCAGTCTATTGTGGCCAATGCGAAGTCTGAAGACAACGACCTGCTCTCTTCGGTTCAACTGGTAATAGGCATCGTTTTTGGTGTAACCAGTATGTTCGATTTCCCATTTGGTCATGTATCTGGCTTTGATAAGCCGTTTTGACTCTTCGTACGTCATACTAGTATCTGTTTGTGGTAGTCTTGCACCTTCTTTTGCCAGTCTGTCTGCCTCCTCGTTGCCTTGGATGTTGCAGTGTGATGGGACCCACTGTACCACTACTGGCACAGTTTGCAGAGTGCTGCTCTTAAGTCATTAAGCTCAGTGTTTTTCTGGCTTTTTAGCGCTGTGACTACGGCGAGAGCATCTGTAAGCAGGACTATATGGCTTTCATTTTCTTTGTGTGTCACCATTTCTTCCACTGCCGCCCTCAGTGCCTCTGCCTCCGCTCTGAAATTGCTTGTGTACTTACCAGTAGCTAATGACAGTGTTATTTGTCTGCCATTTGGTAGGTTCAGGAATGCTCCTGCCCCTCCGTTCTGTGTAGTGTTTGTTACAGAACCGTCGGTGTATGCATGGGTCCAGTCCATGCTTGGGTAGCTTTTCGATATAAAGCTTAGGGTAGTATCTCTCCTTTCTTTTTCAGTCTGGCAGTTTTTGTTTCCAATACCTGGCATATTTTCTACCACCTCTGGAAATATATCCTGCCTCCAGGTAGGTTTTCGTACAGTAGTGATGGGTTTTGGTGTTGTTAGTGCGTTTATGGGATCTTCGTGCATCTTTGCTTTGGCTATTTCTGCAAAGTTTCTCCGCTTTAGTTTCCCATTTCCCAAATTGTTTAGTCTCTGGTGCATTGGATGGTCAGTCAGTCTTCTGAGTTTCTCTGACTGCAGCTGGGCTCTGCAGTCTCTTCTATCGGTCATGGATTGCAGTTTTGTAATCTTTTCAAGTTCTACAATTGGCGTTGACTTCATGCCTCCTGTTATAACTCTCATGGCTTGGTTTTGAAGTTTGCTAACTTTATCGAAGTTCGCATTCGCTTCTGTTGTCCATGCCGCAATGCCATACTCGAGAACTGGTCTCACTCTTCCAGTGTACAGTTTCTTTAGTATGCCTTCGTCTGCTCCCCAGCTTGTGCCAGCAAGTTTCCTCATGATTGCCATTCTTTCTCTGGCTCTCATTCGGTTTCTCTCGATCTGACTTTTCCATGTCATGCGCAGATCAAATGTGACTCCCAGATAGGTTGGGTTGTCGTTTGGCTGCAGGAATTTGCCATTTAAACTTAATTTGGTATTTTGGGGTTTTATTGAAAGCGAGAATATTGTGCATGTGGTTTTCTCCTCTTTTATTTTGACCAGCCATGAGTTTACCCACTCTTCCAGCGATGTTAGGGCCTGCTGCATCCGATTTCTGTCTATGGTGAGATTCTTTTCAGAGGTCCACATAACCAGATCGTCTGCAAACATTGAGCTATGGACTCTCCTTAGTATATTCTCTGTAATGTCGTTTATATATACCAGGAAGAGTGTGGGTGACAGTACTCCCCCTTTGGGTACTCCCTGCTCGAGTGTCACTGTCTTGCTCATCTGCCCTTGTACTTGGACTCTGGCCGTTCTTTGTTTGAGGTAGTGGTTGATCCACTTGTACATTTTCCCACAAACATCACTTCTTCTTAGCTTGACTCTAAGTCCGTCTTTCCAGACTTTGTCAAATGCCTTTTCCAGATCCACCCAAACAGCTACTGTGTGTTTCTGTGCCTGGTAGGCATCTTCTATTTCCTGGGCAATGAGGATGACCTGGTCCTCAGTGGATCTGTGCTGTCTAAAGCCGGCTTGCTGTGGAATTAGTATTCGTTTTTCTTCCAGATGCCACATCAGTCTGGTGTTTATCATATGTTCCATCAGCTTGCCGACACAGCTCAGTAGGCTGATGGGCCTTTCCTGTTTTTGGTACTGGTACCAGTACTGCATCTTTCCATGCCTGGGGTACAATTCCCCTTTTCCAGCTTTGGTTCAGGACCGATAGCAGTTTCCTCTTCGCTGTTTGGCCCAGCCCCATCAGCATTTCGTTTGTTATCCCGTCTTTTCCGGGAGATTTCCTTTTCTTTAATGTTCTCATAGCCTCTTCCATTTCGCTCATTGTTAGTTTTGCCATCATGTGCTCTTCAGGTGCCGTATTGATGTTGTCGTGCCCCTTTAGCTCTTCGCTAATGTCTGTATGCCAATCTGCAGGGACCTCGATGTGGTTTGCTCTGGCATAGTGATCGACAAAAGCGCTTTTGGAGTTTTTGGTCAATAAAAGTTGCCCCATAGCCATGTGCCTTGACTCCACGACACATGGGTGGGTGACCACCAGTAGTCGAGGCGTGAGGCCCGGCACTATCGCTGCCTGGCGGGACTCCGCAGGATGAGCGCCATACGTTTTTCTGATCGGTTGTACTGTCATCATACTGCGATTTACGTTGCACTGTTTTGTCAGGCTTGCGGCGCCGTGCATCCGATTTCAACAGGCGTTTCTGTAGGGATGCCCTCCTTAGCCTTTGGCTGTCCCCAGCCTATCTGCAAGGCAGCAGTTGTTTATGATCAGAGTTGTCTCTCTTATGGAAGTTGTCTTACCAGACTAACGAGTCTTCAGTACTCGTGTCTATAGGGTGCGCTGATGATATGTGAGATGATATATGAGATATATGATATGGACTGGTTTACCTGGAAGAAAGGCAGTCCAGTGTGTCTGTACCCCAGGATCGTCACGTCCTGCCAGAAACGTAGCATTTGCATGTGAGTGGGGTATCTCTTTCTCTCTTTATTTTCTTGGCTTCTATGCAGGGATGGTACGCCTAGCATTCCCCGCCACCTGGGATGTTGACACAGTGGGGCAGGTGTGCAATGTCCGCTGGTCTGCATCTCTTCTGTGTCCATTGGTATGGCTGATAGCGTACATAGGTAGACATCGAAGCAGAAGTGCATTTACCCAGGGGACAAGCCTGGTAATGTCACGGAGATGTTGTTCGCCTGGTTTGCGGACATATCTCGTGGTCAAAGAGTGAGTCTCGACAGTTCAAAGTGAGGTGGCTGCTCTACTGTTTTCGATACCCCGACCAGAAACTAAGTCTTATGTTGGTGGTTTCGCACCCCATCGCCATATAGGACCCATGCATACACCAACGGTTCTGTAACAAACACAACACAGAACGGAGGGGCAGGAGCATTTCTGAACCTACCAAATGGCAGAAAAATAACACTGTCATTCGCTACTGGAAAATACACAAGCAATTTCAGAGCGGAGGCAGAGGCACTGAGGACGGCAGTGGAAGAAATGGTGACAGGTAAAAGGAATGAAAGCCATATAGTCCTGCTTACAGATGCCTTGGCCGTAGTCACAGCACTAAAAAGCCAGAGAAATACTGAACGTAATGATTTAAGAGCAGTACTCTGTCAATTATGCCAACAGTCCGCACCAAAAAGGGTAGTGGTGCAGTGGGTTCCATCCCACTGCAACATCCAAGGCAACGAGGAGGCAGACGGACTGGCACAACCAGATACTAGTATGACATACGAAGAGTCAAAACGGCTTATTAGAGCTAGATACATGACCAAATGGGAAACCGAACAAACTGGCTACACAAAAAACGATGCCTATTACCAGTTGAACCGAAGAGAGCAGGTCGTTGTCTTCAGACTTCGCACTGGCCACAATAGACTGAGGTACCACCTATTCAACAAAATGAAGATAGGTGGCACTGGCGAATGCCCGTGTGGTACCGGGAAAATGACCGCTGAACATTTGCTGCAAAACTGCCCGGCATACGAGGATCAGAGAGAGCAGATGTGGCCATCACCAGTGGCAACACTAGACAAGCTCTATGGCAGTGTTGACAGCCTCAGGATGACGGCTGCTTTTTTCGAAAAAATAAAGGTTGATGTCTGACTGCGTACGATGAAGAAGAAGAAGAAATGGTAAAAGGAATCAATATAAAGAATGCGTGCTACTTATGTAGTAGATATCTAAGTTTTAAATCAAAACTCTTGAAACTTTATCACTTAGTTACTTCAGTTCTACCCTGTGTTGTAAAGGTCTTTTATTTTTCTTGTGGCTTAGAGTTCCTACATGATAACGATGCTGGCCCCATGTCCACCGTTATTTATGCCCCATATACACATTGCCTGGCAGGTTACAGTGTAACCGTTCACTTAGGTGGTGACAGAAGAAACAATACAAAGACACTCTAAAAGTTTCTTTGAATAGTTTCTTCATCGATGTCCCTGCCTAGGAACTGCTTGCTCTGCACTGCCATCACACATGATGCTCGCAGAGAAACCATTGAGCAGAGAACCATTGCAGAGGTGCAGGGAAAGCGAGCTGCACGAAAGGACAGAATGCAAGTCGTCCCAAATGCTAATGCTATTCAAGTGTGCCCTATGTGCTGCAGAGTTTGTCACACTCAGATCAGACTACAGTCATATGCGATCACATCTGTATTAACATGTTTTACTCTGTCGCCATCTTCGCTTGCGATGGGCAACTAACTAACAGTGTAACTATTCTTTGCCCCCTGATCATGCCCAGGCAACACAAGTGCATTGGGGGCTAGAAGCAATGCTAACAATAATAATTACATATGTAAGAAAGTAGTGATATATTTCTAATCCCCAACGTCGATGAAGATTATCACAAAATTAACTTACAGTTTTAAATGCACATGATTTGATATTTATTGTTGCTGACTGACTAGTTATGCAAAGCTGTTTCGCCTTTTTGTAGTCAATGCGAAGTTGTAGAATTTGCAAGTGTTTTATAGCTGGTAAGTGGAGCCATATAACGTATTAGTAATTGTTGGGGTGCCTTGTAATAACTTTCCTATGTCTGTGGCAAGTCCTGGGAACACGGAGCAGCACATAATTGCACTGTCTCATTTGGATGAGTGCAATTTGTTGTTTGTAAACTTCATTTGCGACCTTTCTCATTTAAAAAAAATCGGGAGTGTTTTACAAGTGTTGCATTCTCAAACGGCCTGGAACTTTTAATTTTTCAATTTTGTTTTTCTTGTTCACATTTGTTCTTAAGATGGTGTGCATTGCAAAGGATTTTTTTTCTATTGGCCCAATGCATCCAACGACAATACATTAAAAAATGAATGCACTTCCCAAATTGGTTCTGCCTAGCTGTTTCAACAGTTTTTACTTGGCAAGTTTGGGTTGTGAGCCATTTCGCTTGCCAATTTGTCACACCCCTCGAACTAATAGTTTCTTCTTCTTTGGTTTTCGTCCTGAAAAGGATTTTGTGTCGTAGTTTACCATAAGGCTACGATATCTGTGATTCTTGGCCCAACACATCTGATTTTTGCTGACTTTTTTTTGAGTATCAGGTTTGCTATTCCACTGTGATCAATATAACTTGCATAAACTACACTAGTGACTATGACAGCCTGTTTCCTGAGCTACCACTTGGAGTCAAATAGGATCTTGGTCTGCCAAAGATGGATGTGTCGGACCGAAAGGTGCAAATATCACAGTTAAGCTGTAAACTAATGACACAACACATTCCGGACTACATACTGCTACTAGCCCATCCCTGTTCAGGGCTTGGTAGCAGGAGATTAAGAACTAATGCAGAAGAAGAAGAAGGTCTTGGTCAGCTGTGGTTCACTGACACTGATGCCAACAGCCAGCTATAAGTCGGTGTCTGCTGTCAGTATCTTGGCCCCAAACTAATTGTTTGAAATGCCCATCATTTAATATTTGTTGTTGGTAAACTTCATTTGTGATTATTCCCTGACCTTTTCTCATTTAAGAAAATCAGAGGTATTTCACAAGTGCTGCTTTCACAAACTGGCCTGGAATATATTAAACTTGCAAATGAATATGAGACCTCATTCGTTTTGACCATCTTCGAAGGAGAATTGTTCACTAAACTTCATCGAGCTCAAGTTAGGATCATCGGACCCACAGTCTTAATAAAGTGTTCCAGGGAAGACTTGGTAAAGTATATTGCTTGCATAGATGTCAATTTGTTACATGTCATTTGCAAATTTTGTTTTTAATAGTATTTTCTTTAGCCTATGTCCATACGGCATTTAAACGTGGATTTTCCCTAAGGAGTTTGTTATTACAAATTATGTAAATATCTTCTTGTCCTTAATTTCACAGTGGCTCTTACATAACAAGACGTACTAGAGAATGGTTCATGGTAGTCCAGGCTGTAATGCAATACACGGCTCCTCAATAAGCTCATCACTTCAAGGATTACAGTGTCCATCCCTACCTTGTTGGCCAGCACAGTCGGTTTCCAAGAACACGAACGAGGATATGGTCTTGATCAGCATGTTTCAACTGACTGATTACTCTTCACTCCCTGCTTGATGAGATGACAATGCCTATAAGCAACCCACCTTAGCTATCATTTACAATGGGCATAGTAATGTACAGTGGTCCTATTCTTTCCTCCCAAATAATCTTGTAGATACATAGGTGAAATACTAATATTCATCAAAGCCCGTCACTCCTCTCAGTGCATAGACCATTGACAACATCCTGCCAGCAAACATGTACTGAGCTACTCTTTCTGCCTCTTTTCATGTGTTAACTATTTAACCCTAGTTCCCTCTCACATTCTCTTTTCATGTATTAACTATTTAACCTAGTTCCCTCTCACATTCTCTTTTCATGTATTAACTATTTAACCTAGTTCCCTCTCACATTCTCTTTTCATGTATTAACTATTTAACCTAGTTCCCTCTCACATTCTCTTTTCATGTATTAACTATTTAACCTTAGTTCCCTCTCACATTCTCTTTTCATGTATTAACTATTTAACCTAGTTCCCTCTCACATTCTCTTTTCATGTATTAACTATTTAACCTTAGTTCCCTCTCACATTCTCTTTTCATGTATTAACTATTTAACCTAGTTCCCTCTCACATTCTCTTTTCATGTATTAACTATTTAACCTTAGTTCCCTCTCACATTCTCTTTTCATGTATTAACTATTTAACCTTAGTTCCCTCTCACATTCTCTTTTCATGTATTAACTATTTAACCTAGTTCCCTCTCACATTCTCTTTTCATGTATTAACTATTTAACCTAGTTCCCTCTCACATTCTCTTTTCATGTATTAACTATTTAACCTAGTTCCCTCTCACATTCTCTTTTCATGTATCAACTATTTAACCTAGTTCCCTCTCACATTCTCTTTTCATGTATTAACTATTTAACCTTAGTTCCCTCTCACATTCTCTTTTCATGTATTAACTATTTAACCTAGTTCCCTCTCACATTCTCTTTTCATGTATTAACTATTTAACCTAGTTCCCTCTCACATTCTCTTTTCATGTATCAACTATTTAACCTAGTTCCCTCTCACATTCTCTTTTCATGTATTAACTATTTAACCTTAGTTCCCTCTCACATTCTCTTTTCATGTATTAACTATTTAACCTAGTTCCCTCTCACATTCTCTTTTCCATATATTTTAAGACCTACCTCTCTTTTTTTCCATTTAAGATTCCATGTGAGAGCCTGCCTGGCTTTGTTGGATAGTGTCTTCTCCATTGTATATCCTATTCAGCCCCATTTTATTCCAACATGCTGTGTTGGCTTTTTCCCCCATAGATCTACATTCCTCGACATATCCTGTAACTTACTGCTTTGTAGGCATCTGTTAACGAAGATCTGGAGTCCTTGTTGCATTGCCTTTGTTATTCTCCATGTCTCAGCTCCATATAACAGCACTGACTTGATAACTTGCGTTGAATATTCTAACCGTGGTATGAATATTGATTTCTCTTTATCTCCATATGTTGTTTAGTGTCAGGAATGCAATTCTAATTATGGTCTTTACATCTGCACTTGAACCCATTTGATGTGTCAATTGTGCTGCCCAAATAAGTATTGACACCCATCTCCTCAAATGGCTCTCCTTCCAGCACGATTGGTTCTTTGTTGACAGAGTTGATTTTAAGGAGACGTTTGGATTTCTTCTTCGGCATTCATACTGAAAAGAACGCTAAGACGTTGTGTCATAGTTTACAGCAAAGCCAAGATATCTGTGCCTTCAGTTGGCTTTTTCGGGTGCCGGGTTTGCCTTCAAATTGGGATTCCTATTCCTTGGTCAGACCACACTAGTGACAAGTGCAGCTTGTTTCCAGGGCCGCCACATGGAGGTGAAATAAGATCTTGGTCAGCTGTGGTTTGCTGACCCGGATGCAAGCAGCCAGCTATGAATCGCTGACTGCTGTCAGTTCATTCACTGCTATATCTTTGTATCTTGTTCCCATTTGGTTTTTTACATTGCAAGTCACTAATGTCAAAGAGCTTATTTATCAAATACTTTTACAGTAAGATGCAAAGTTATGTATTGATTAATCAAACTTTGACAAAATAGGGCGCATCCAGAACCAAGCAGCCCATATCATAACAGGAGCCCTGAAGTCCACCCAAATAAAAGACCTGGAAGCTATGACTGGGCTACAGCCAATGGAAGACTGCTGAGACTGCTGAATCCTACAGCAAGCGGAAAAATTCAAAAGATTCATGGACCACCCAACGCATCACAGACTAAATGGGTTGGGACCCGGCAGGCTAAAAAGAAAAAAGTTTTACAGTCCGGACAAAAGAAAAGATTAAAAACAATGCTGCACTCTTAAATGAAAAAATAAAACCAATACCAGCATGCTCTATCCGCTGCCTCTGGAAATGAAGACCCTTCCCTGATATTATATGCAATATCCCCAACATCGAAGACAAAAAGACACAAACAGGAACAGAAAAAATACAGTCACAAATTACATCAACCAAAAATTCCCACCAACAGCCTGGGCGCACACCTATACGGATGGCTCAGTCAAAGATGCCACTGGAAACGGGGGTGTAGGCATCACTATAAAACTAAAAAGCAAAGTATACTCAGCAGCATTTGCCACTGGGAGACGCTGCAGCAGCTTCAGTGCTGAAGCCAGTGCCCTGAGACAAGCAGCTGAAACCCTTATAGACCATAAGGAGCATGCAGAAAAGCAAGTGGTGATTTTCACAGACGCCCTCACAGTGTTAATGGCGCTCAAGAACCAGCACAAAAATGAACTCGGTGCTCTGGCAGACTCCCTCGAGCGCCTGTCGCAGTGCTTAAAAAAAAAAAAAGCACAGTCCAGTAGATACCAGCCCACTGCAACATTACAGGCAACGAGGAGGCGGACAGACTCGCCAGAGAGGGAGGAATGCTGCAGAAGAGTGATACAGAAATCACATACAATGAGACAAAAGCATTCATCATGGCAACGTACAGTGAAAAATGGAAAAAAGACCACCCTGGCCACATAGAAAACGATGCCTACCATCAACTCTCTAGGCGAGACCAGGTGATAATTCTCCGGCTACGCACAGGTCACAGCAGACTTAGATGCCATCTATACAACAAGTTCAAGATTGGCACTACAGACCTTTGTGTCTGTCGCACAGCCCCCATGAAGGCAGAACATATTTTGCAGTCCTGTCCACTGTATACCGACAAAAGAAGTAGCATTTGGCAACAGCCAGTGTCCTTCCACGAGAGGCTGTACAGAAGTATACAGAGCCTCGAGTTGACTTCTGCCTTCGTTGGAGTCATTGAAGTTGAGATCTGAAGATGAGCGAGGACGAAGAAGAAAAAGAATGTATTGATTGCTCCATTGTAACATTGCATTGTTGTTTTTCTCTGCAGATATTGCCACTGAATATTCGACCCCTCTTCTGCATGTCCATGCTGGGGTTGTTTGTATGTTTTACAGGCTTTCGAGACAAGGCCAAACTGGTAAGAGCTCAAGTATTACAGCAAGATATGCCAGGACTCATGTCATGAACATTTTTTGAAGTGGAAGTTAACTGGGAACTTGAATTAGTCTGAAGAAATTCAGTAGAATCCATGAAAGTGGAAGTTAACTGGGAACTTGAATTAGTCTGAAGAAATTCAGTAGAATCCATGAAAGTGGAAGTTAACTGGGAACTTGAATTAGTCTGAAGAAATTCAGTAGAATCCATGAAAGTGGAAGTTAACTGGGAACTTGAATTAGTCTGAAGAAATTCAGTAGAATCCATGAAAGTTGGAAGTGTAAAAACTTGAAATGTTAATGAGTAAGATGTTGTTATTATTACATATCCAACAGTATCTTGGCTCTCGCTCTTCGACCCAGTGCCATGTAATTGTATTTGCGTGTGTTTGGTGGTTGTTGGTTAGTGCCATACAAAGTGTTCATTTATCTAGTCTTGGAGGAAGAAACATTTCTCTAACATCGTTGAGTGCTGAGCACTGAAAGAGATGATGATCAACGGTCTTGTATGAATGTGTTGTTGGATTATGTTCACGTGCTTCTTCTGGATCGTTCACTCAGTACTGATGGAGTACTTTGTAGAGCTTGTAGTAAATTCCCATGTTAAACATCTCTATCGGAAAACCTTTTCTCCGGACGCAGTTTTTAGCCTGTTGTAGGTAAAAAAAAATCGCCACTGAATGCTTATTGTTCTGGAAGCCATTATTTTTTATTTAGTTTAGCCTAAAAACCTGGTCTTCTGTGCAACTGCCGATTTTAAGCCCTGCTTGCTCCTGGCATAAGGTATTAGCCGTGATGTGAAGTCAGCTCGCTAACCACTGCACTACAGTGGTTAGCGAGCTGACTTCACATCTGAGTGATCCTCATTTGAGGCTAAAATATTTTTACAGACCGCAATGGTTCCCGGGTTGATCCAGCCTTAAATGGGTACCGGTTCAGTCCGGGAAGTTAAAGCTGCGAGGGAGAGGAGATGGCTACCGCCCTCATATAGCTGAACCTTTGAAATGTGAGATCAATTAACACCTCGTGCCCCTACAGCAGTAATGCTTTGTGTTACTTTATTTTTTTTTTTACTTCTTCAATGGCCTTGTCACCTCGCAGCACATATAACATCAACCAATCCTATACACGCTGCCTGTCTTGTGCAAATTTCTCTATAGTTCCAGCTTCTCTCAAATTTTCTTTATAGCTCCAGTTTCTCCCAATTTTTTTCTATATTTCCAGCTTCTAATTTTTCTCTATAGTTCCAGCTTCTAATTTTTCTCTAAAGTTCCAGCTTCTAATTTTTCTCTATAGTTCCAGCTTTTAATTTTTCTCTATAGTTCCAGCTTCTAATTTTTCTCTATAGTTCCAGCTTCTAATTTTTCTCTAAAGTTCCAGTTTCTCCTAATTTTTCTCTATAGTTCCAGCTTCTAATTTTTCTTTATAGTTCCAGCTTCTAATTTTTCTCTATAGTTCCAGCTTCTCACAAATTTTCTTTATAGCTCCAGTTTCTCCCAATTTTTCTCTATAGTTTCAGCTTCTAATTTTTCTCTATAGTTCCAGCTTCTAATTTTTCTCTATAGTTCCAGCTTCTAATTTTTCTCTATAGTTCCAGCTTCTCACAAATTTTCTTGAATCTTCCTTGGGGCTTCTTTTTCCTTTGCTCCATTTTTTTTATAGGTGTTCCATGATTGAAATTGCTTGTTTGTTGTCTATGCCAAAACAGTTGATGTACTCTGTCAATGCTGATCTCTGCAACATTTTGTTTTACATGATGAGGATGCTAACACTATAGGCAACACTCTTTAGTTGTCTTTTTATGACTCGCTTGGAAGAATACATTTGGCCAACTCTTTCTTCTCCAATTTCCAACATGGATCATATCGAGGAGTGGACGAACAAAAAATGTGAAAGCCAAACCACATTTTCCTTATTAGGCCAAAGACCAACCATGAAAAAGGTGGTTTACGGAAATATCTAACGGAGTGAATGTCACTGCATGAGGCACACAGTGGGGCTCATTCTAAAGATCTCTTTATAACGTAACGCTGAAAGTAAAAACAGGATAAGCGAAAAGAAGAAGACGTCATTATGCCAAATTTTGCAGTTGGACTGTGCAATGCCTGCACCTTTTGGTCTGGCAGCACATCCTGCTTTCATCAAGTTTAAAAAATTTGAGTTAACTCTCCTTATCCTCTGACCCGAGTGGTCCGTCGGGGTCTTGTGTATAACAAGGACAAGAATAGCATTATTGCCCCACAGAGACCATGTCATAAGAGGCGACTAACTGTGTCACATGGCATAACACTGACTATGGTTAGGTGGTTTGTTTAGAGGAGCATAGATGGCGCCTCACAGACTGCTGGTCTACTTTGCTCTAGTGTTTGAGTCTATTAAGATGGATTTGCACATCGGTTAACCACCCTCCACGGCACTTGTCCCAGCATAGTGGAGTAATAAGCTGCTCTAGCCAAGTCCACTAAGCAGGAAATAATCCTCCCGGCTACATCCAGCTCATACCAGATCTGGGACCTGCACAAGGGCATCCACCCCTGTAGAAGTACTAAGAACTAAGCCTTTGACTGTTGACAGACAGCAGGTGGCTTGAAAAATCACAGTTGTTAATTTCACTTATTGAGAGTTACCTGTTTTGTTTCTTCTGATTAGATCTGGCTGGTCAAGCATGTCCACTACATGGGAGGAAGTGTCCTCAAGGACAGGGGCATTAAGCTAACCCACCTGGTGGCCAATGTCACGCAAGGTGAAAAGTATAGGGTGAGTTATCTTGTTCACTTTCAGGCGTCGTCTTGAATATTTGTCAAGAAAGCGCTTGCTAGCTACCAGGAAATGAAACAAAAGATGCATGTGAGAAATATCAGTCAAAAAATTGACTGGCACAACATGGGTAGCACAGACTGATGTCCTCCGAACATCAGCAATCGTTTCTCTATAGCTGAGTACGCTGTTACAGTTTTAAAAAACTCTGCACATGTCAAACTTATTCATATAGCAATAAATGAGAGTGGCTGTTGTAAAGTTACTGGGTGCCTAAAACCTACTCCAACTGAAAAGATATTCCTCGTAATCGGCATAACAGTACCTGAGACACAAAGAAATTGTCGCATCAGAAATTGATAGAGAAACGGGTAAACGGCCCAAGACACCCTGTTTGGACATCAGGTGCAGTGCACAAGACTTAAATCTAGACATAGTTTCATAGTCAACACAGCCCCTACAGACTAGTCCCAGTAAAAGCTGCGTTGAAAAATAGAGTGAACTGACACCATGTCTGAGGTGAACTACAGGAGCAGTGGTGGATTCAGTTTGGTCAATGTTTATCAAAACGGGTGTTTGGAGCACATGTTTATGCTACCTTATAGGCATTTGATTGACATATCATTTAGGCGCCCTCTCTTTCTCTCCCCCCCCCCCCCCCCCCCCTGTTTATTTTAGTCTCACAGTATTTTGTGTGTTTTTTAGTCCCATAACAGAACTTGCTGTCTGGAATGAAGTGTTAGAAACTGCATTGTACCTAGCTACAGCTTGTGTGAGGTAGGGTGGCCAGTTCCACTCCTTGCTCCGTTTCTTTACCTAACCATAGGTCAGATACCCATTTACAAATAAACCCCTATACAGCTGGGTCGACTGAAGTGTGCCGGTAGCGGGAGTTGACTAGGCTTTCTCCATCTTTATGAATATGGATGGCCTGCTGGATTTTAGAGGAAGGTCTAGTACAGGGCTCGGAAACCTACAACTCGCAATCCCAAAATCTAAATATCATATCTCCACGCCTAGGGTGGTCCTATAAGCTATTCAAGTTTATGATTTTTAAAAAAAAAAAAAAAAAAGGTTGTCAATGTGAACTTTTATTGTTCAGTGGATGTGGGAACTTCCATACTTTTATTGTTCAGTGGATGTGGGAACTTCCATACTCTTATTGTTCAGTGGATGTGGGAACTTCCATACTTTTATTGTTCAGTGGATGTGGGAACTTCCATACTCTTATTGTTCAGTGGATGTGGGAACTTCCATACTCTTATTGTTCAGTGGATGTGGGAACTTCCATACTTTTATTGTTCAGTGAATGTGGGAACTTCCATACTTTTATTGTTCAGTGGATGTGGGAACTTCCATACTCTTATTGTTCAGTGGATGTGCGAACTTTCATACTCTTATTGTTCAGTGGATGTGGGAACTTCCATACTCTTATTGTTCAGTGGATGTGGGAACTTCCATACTCTTATTGTTCAGTGGATGTGGGAACTTCCATACTTTTATTGTTCAGTGTCTGTATTGAATTGTGTGAATATAAATATATTAACTTTATTTAACATTCATTTGTGCATGTTGGGATTGCTGGCCTAATGTACAACCCTCGTTACTCGAATTTTGCGGAAGTTTGCAGCAGTGTTGCTCTTTGCTTCTTGGTATCCATACTTGTCAGCTGCAACTGATGTTTATAGAATTGAGTGTTGAAGTAATCCCATGTCATTTTTATTACTCTAGTACGCAGTTAGTATGGGTAAGCCGATTATGTGTGAAGACTGGATAACTCAGTTATGGGCAGACAGAGGAGATCCCGAAGGCCATGCTGAACACTCTAAGATGGTAAGAATGATCTCTTTAAAGAAACATAATCTCACTTCAACATCACTATATATTTACTATTTATACTAATTTCTGGCTAAACATCACTAATGACGAAATACTTATCTGGAAATACTGAAACAGATCTTAGCCTTGTAACCCAAATAGTATGTATGATTATAGACATGATTTAGGTGTAATGAATTGAAACTATTTTAAATTCTATTAAACAAAATTACGGGGGTGAGTCATTCCAGCTGAACTCAGTTCCGCCAAAATTAAGTTGGTTAAATTATAAGGCATGTGCATTGTTCTGGGTGCAACTAAACCTACCCAGAGTTGGCGCCAGCGAGTTGAGCTTGCGGGACGCAATTTGACATAATATAGGCGGTAGTGTTCGAGTCAATACCTGGAAAAGTTAGGCTAAACCAAGTGCCAGAATGCTCGTGTGCAGATATCGGTCTAATCTGCTTCTGTCAGGTAGAATTCAGTCTAGGAGAATATTGCAATTTCTGAAGTCTCTTGAAAACTACTGACGAACGAGAGGCATCATGATGCCATGTTCGCACCACTTGGTTTGGACAGGACAGGACAATATAGAAGAAGGAGCCGGCTCTGACAGATCACGTATCAGCGAGTAAACGAAGAGGGAGGACTTGACAACGCAAGTCCCGGAAAGAGATCACTGAAGACGACATTGAAGACATAGCAGAGAGGGAGGACTGGTCTACCCAAGTCCCCGACATAGATGACTTAGCAGAGAGGAAGGACTGGTCTACCCAAGTCCCCGACATTGATCACTTAGCAAAGACAGAGCAGAGAGTGAGGACTTGACAACGCAAGTCCCGGAAAGAGATCACTTAAGACGACATTGAAGATTTAGCACAGAGAAAAGCAGAGATGGAAGACTTGACTACTCAAGTCACCGAAATTGAGTATTTAAGCAGACAAACGGTATGCTGATACTCTACAACTGTAATTAAAGTCCAGACTATCAGCAGCATAGAAAGGGGAGCTAAATAGTAAGTGTTCCAGTTTTGTTTAGCCAAATTCCACACATTCGTCCATCAAGGAGGCAGTCTGTAAAATTTTTATAGGAAGCCAGTTACAGGTCGGAGAAAAACCAAGCGAGTAGATAGAAGAAGTGAAACTACTAGTTGAGTTGGTCCAAGAGATCAAAAACCCTGGGTATAGTTTAGACGAGACAACCATCAGTGTTCAGTTCACCTTAAAGTCTTGAGTTAGAATTTAGACAGATTAGGTATACGATAGATCAGCAATTTTAGGCCCTAGTATGCAGGCTTGTGAGTTATGGAGTTTGATGAACATATGCAGATATCAGTGTGTTTTGTAGTCTAATAAAATTATAGGTTATAATATGTGCTGGAAACTGGTGTGTATTCGTTTTTTTCTTTAATCAACATTAAGTGGTGTGAAGAGTTACTTCAGAATTAGATATTAAACCTTCAGCACGCCTCAGTCCAGTACATCTTGACACACTAGGCTTACAAAAACGGTGTACGGAAAATTTTTTTATTTTTTGAACGGAGTCACTCCCGACAGCCATTTTTACTGCTGAATACATACTCCATATATACACAATATTTTGTCGGTTAAAGTATCGTATGTGCGATTACAAATGGCTTCTGAACAGTTTTAATTTTGTATACGCCGTTTGGACCAAGCCGACTTTTTGCGAAAGGGGAAGTAGGTTGTGGGGAAAGATCTTTATCGAGTAGATCTGTTTATTTTGTTTGTTTAAATGAAAGAACTACGTTTGAATTGGAAACTAACAGTTGTGTCGATATTGTAAACACAGTATCGATACGTTGTTGTGGTTTCCATGGTTTTCTATCGAAGCGACTAGGCCTAGTGGTCGAGCCCAAATTGTTTCCGAGATTTTCATAAATTTCAACTTTATCTTTTTGAATCTCAAAAACTAACAAACACACAACAAAAACAATAACATCCACATGTTCGTTATGCAATTGTGTGTCTACACGCAAGAAAATCATATTTATTGACAAACAAACATAAAAGTTATAAATTTTGAAAGACACTACCATAGCGACAAATTCAGAAAATTAATTAGGTCAAATTTTTTCCCAAAAACATGCCGCAGGCTAAAGGTTAAAAAGTAGTGCTCTCCCCAGTCTACAACTTATATTATCACATGTGGTCTTGCAGAGATAGTTGTAGAGTGCAGTGCCGTGTTTTAGTTTAGTAGCGTAACTCTACCACAATACCAAAAAGATGTGCACGCAATCACGATGAGTCAACACTGTACAACATCAGACATGCCCTCAGAAGATATCCTGATATCATCACCATGCTGCGAACTGACCAACATCAGTCTCTGGACTAACAGAGGGCAGTGCTGTACCAGAGTCGGTTGATTTGATGAGCTCTGTCGCAGACGGTAAAGGGGTCTGCTCTAATCTATTGCACTCTACACTCACTCTAAACACATTCAAGAAACACTAAATATGAACACAATACAACATCTAATTTATTCAAGTTACACTGCCAACTATAAACTCTCTAACAACTTAAATTCTTTCTCTCACACGCTTATCTAAAACACTCCTACCGCCAAAACCTAACCTTATCGATACTGTTATTTTCTGGTTCTTTCTCCTCACCTAATCTGGTCTGCTGCGGATTGTTAATCTTAGTTGCGGATTGCAGCTGATGGTAAAGTTTGTAGGTTCTGAACTCAGGTATGACGTCCATGGTCTTGTGCCTCTTGTTGGCGGTAGATCAAAGTGGTCTCAACATGGTCAGGATAGACTGTCTGAAATATGATCCAGGGATTACTGTAAAACGGCCTCTAGTTGGGACTGACGGCTTATATTTACATGATCAAGGTGATGTCAACGTCATTGGTGGGACTAAATAATATTATGGTAGTTACCTTGCTTGCTGCGTATCTATCTCAACTGCCTCTCTCCGTCACCTAAATCTCAACTCAAATCTGCCTCAACTGCATATCTCTCCATCGCCTGCCCTCCACTGAGCGCCTCTTTCCAAAGTACCTCTGTCTCTGAAGTGACATTTTCTTTCTCTGTCTATCTCATGTAATGCTCTGTGAAGTGTTCTCTCTCTGTCTCTGAAGTCAAGTCTTTTCTCAGTGGTATGACAGGATCAGACTTCAGACTGACTAACGGAGGACAGTGGAGTGACATGATCAGATGACTTAAAACGCCAGTCTCTGGATGGACTAAAGAGGACAGTGGAGTGACACGATCAGATGACTTAAAACGCCAGTCTCTGGATGGACTAAAGAGGACAGTGGTGTGACATGATCAGACTTCAGACTAACCTACAGGACAGTTCCACAACATGATCAAACAACTTCAACACCAGTCTCCAGACTGACCTACTTGATGACTATCACATGTATGCTATTAAAAAGGATATATTTCACAGCAAAAAACTATTTCAGCCCAAATAAGTACAAATTGTACTGGCTACAAAATTGTTCACATAACTGTAATGAAAAGTGAATCCAGGATGTCAAGATTTGAAAACCCTACTTTGGAGAATGATATCATCAGCACTTGAAAACACTTGAACTGAATCGGCTGTGTTGTTAGTCTAGCATGATTAACATTATAAAGTCTTTATGTACTATACGTGTCAGTATTCACACATCAGTTCATTAAACAGATGAGGTCTGTTCTAATTCCCTGTCGGACGTGACGTTTTGGTGTTGAAATATATTACAGAGTGGATACAAAATGAAACCATTTTATCGACTGTGTTGTTAGTCTAGCATGATTAACATTAAATAGTCTTTATGTACTATGTATGTCAGCATACACATATCAGCTCATTAAACAGATCAGGTCTGTTATAATTCCCTGTCGGGCGTGACGTTTTGGTGTTATATTATATATTACAGAGTGGATACAAAATGAAACCATTTTACCAATGCTGTTTGACTTTCCTGGGATTTTCCAAAGAAGAGCAACACCACATGGAGGAATTAACTGTAGAAAATGGTTAGTGCTTTTAATAACATGCAGAAACATTGGTTGTTGTTTAAATTGTTGTTTCTTGATTATTAGGACTGTTCTGTGATGTATTATTTATTTTAGATTTTATAGTGAAATTTATTGACAGTACTATTTTAGTTTTCATTATGTTGTCTTTTGTTCAGTTCTTGATAATGCCACTTATAAGTTGAACCTCAACTATAAGTCTGTAACTATTTTGTAAGTATCACTATCTTTTAGTCTTTTAAAATAAAATGTAATTCACCTTTGAATTGTCTATACTTGGAATCCTGGTATTCGTTGTTTCGATTGCCCACTCTTTTGTGAACCCTGAAAAGGACGTTAAGTGGCGGGTTGCAGCAGCTTTCCTCATATCCTGAGCGTGATGATGAAGGTGGACCGTGGTCCTCCAGGCTGTTGTGCTATGCTTGCCTTCATCTGCGTGTTGCTCACTACTATGGGGATCATGTCGATCCTTCACCTCATTAGCCAGGCGTTTTCAGGGAGGGCTACAATGAAGCCGGGGTGAGGGTCTTGGCCAGTATATTTTGCCTGAATCTAACTAACATGTCTGATCAGTATTTTGTGCCTGACCAGACGTGAGTCTTTCTCCCCAATCCTGATATTAAAAAACAAACTGTCAATACGACTTTTTCCCATTGCTGGGGTAGTCGAGAGGTGTTTTTTTTAGGCTGAGAACTAGTCCGTTTCACCACTACTGTCGCAACGTCGTGTGCTGGCTGTTTGTTTACGCAAAGCCATTCATTTATTACAAATCTAGTCATTTATAATATTATTAAAACTAATCTTTCTATGACTAATCTTGATTCTTCGAACCATCATCATCACACGGGACATTCCAATAAGTGCTCCTGTCTCCGTCCAAGCAGCCAGTCAGGTGTTGATTTTGTGTTCTTTGGATCTTTCCAGACAGAACACACATTCTCCCTTCTCCTTTAGTCACTCCCAAATCTATCATTCTCTATGCATATTCGTGACCGTCTGTCTCTTCATCATTCTGTAGACTGCTCATGACTGCCCTAATCAACTCAACCCTGTTTCGCCTCGTTCACCACAGCGCATCCCACCACTGCATCAGCTCTTTCGTTGCCCCAGACGCCTGCATGTCCCGGACAGTAGATCCATGTGACACCTTGTACACCAGAGTTGTTCAGAAGAAAGGCCCACTCCCGCTTTATCTTACGGAGCATGCTCTGCAAGTCTGACAGTATCACTGTGTGTCACCGGTTGCGTGACCAACCAAGTCAGGGCCGCTGTTACCGCCTCAATCGCCATCCTCATATTCGATGTGACAGTGGAGTAAGCAGCTGATTTTTCCATTTATCTCCTTGCCATTTTTGTAACCGACGAAACCCCAACCGTACTTGTTTGCATCTCTGCCGCCGGAGCCATCTGTGTACAGGATTGGGTCTTGTGGTCCTGAGTGTTGCTGGATCAGCTCCTGTATTGAAGCTTCTGTCCTAGTGCCGCCCCACTCTCTGCTCAGTTGTGTCACTACCCTTGTCAGGGGGCTCTCGTTGCCCACTTCTACCCATTCACGACCTCTTCCCACTTCTTTCAATCCACAGACCCTCATCAGGGAGTCTTCTGCCTCTACCATCCTTTACCTTCCTCGCTTAACGCGTCTGCCTTTAACTGTTTCTAAGTCTTGGTGCAAAGGGTGGTGTTCGTTGTTGGCAACGTTGGTTTACGCCTTTACCTGCGCTACTTGATGGTGCACCTTGATGCTTGGCAAATCAAGCAGGAATCACATGTCAGCAATGGGGGTATCTCTAATGCATCCCAGAACTGCACTCATGGCCTCGTTCTGGATTCTCTCCAATCTATCTACCTGTGTCTGCGATAGCGTGAGTAACCCAAGACCGTAGTCCAGGACAGACAAAACCAGTGCTTGCATCTATAGGAAGAGAGTCCATTGTTGCATGTCTGTGGTCGCATGACTTTTATTGCAATGCAACAATGGACTCCTCTTCTATAGATGCACAGCACTGGTTTTGTCTGTCCTGGACTACGGTCTTGGGTTACTCACGCTATCGCAGACACAGGTCAGATAGATTGGAGAGACTCCATGCAACGAGGCCCCTGAGTGCAGTTCTGGATGACCACCTTTAGGAGATACCAAACATTGCTGGACATGTGATTCCTGCTTGATTTGCCAAGCATCAAGGTGCACCATTCAGATAGTTTCCCCAGCTTTCTCTGCACACCCACGACAATTTCAGTCTTGTCTTTGCCCTGATTGTAAAGCAGGATGTTCGCATATGTGAGGATTCTACCAGACCCAGTCACCTCCATCTGTGCAATTTTGCAAGTGTACACATTCAAAAGTACAGGAGACAGAGGAGAGCCTTGAGGCAGTCCGGGGGCTATGGTCCTGATCTCTGACATCCAGGAACCGTACTTTAGAGCGATGCTTCTTGACATAAAGGCTGTTTCAATCCAACGGATGATCCGGAGGTCAATATTGAGGTCTACTAATAAGTCGATTAGTTTGCCATAGTTGTAGACATCTTCCAGGTCGATCGTCGCGACGACAGTTTCCTCTTTTGTCTGGAAGCCCTCATACATGTCGTATGCCAAGACAGCTGTATTGGTGGCCGTGTCTCTGCCAGGTCTATATGCACCTAGAGTGTCTGGAAATTGACCTGTGTTTTCCAGCTCACTGGCAACTCGTCTAGCAATGATTCTCTCCAGCACCTTAGAGTACACATTCTGTAGTGTGATGATGCGGTAGCCTGTTATATCAGTAGCATCTTTGCCTGGTTTCGCTAGGGGGATAAGATAGCTGTGTAGCCAGTCCTCTGGTACATGGCCTGTCTTAAGACTCCCGATAAAATCATTTGTAATCTTTGCAAGCTCATCATCCCCGCAATCCTTCAGCATGTTGTATCAAATTCCTTCAGGCCCAGTTGCACTGTCTGAGGATCTCTTTATGGAGTGTCTGACCTGCTCAACACTAATCAGGTCGTGCTCCTCCATTGTTCCTAGATTTGTCACCAGTGCCTTGCGTTGAACGATGTTGTCTTGGTGAGTCTGCTGAAGGTACCTGTCGAAAAAAAGGCTTTTTCCTTCTCTTTGTCAGTAGTCAGTACCTGTCCCAACTCATCTCCCATACGCACATTGGATCTTGTGTTCCATCTTCCAGTTCATTGCCCTATGTAATTTCCAGAATTTATGCAGGGTTTTATCCGCCGTAAATGTCTCCCAACGTTGCTGTTTTGCTTCTCTGGCCATTCGTTTGAAATCTTCAGTGACCCTTCTCATTCCAGTCTCTACCTACATTCTTCCCTCCAAGGTGATGTTTGTGAGTCTTCTCTTCTGCCGCCATTCCTTGGTGGCATTCTTCTTGCTTCTCCATGCAGTCTCAATTTCCTCGGACCACCAAGGGGGTTGACATGTGTTGGTTCGGGCTCTTTTGCTTTTCCATGATAATTGTCTCAAATTACCCAGAATCGAATCTTTGGTGCGCATGTATTTAAAAGCATGTTGCATCTTAGTCTGTCTGCTGGGCTGCCCCTATACGATGGAAACAGAACATGGCAAATGGTCACTTCCGTGATATGTCAATGCTGACCACATGGTGTATGTCTCTCCTTGGCATGAAACCGGTGTGAGGTCAATGTTAGAGTCTGAGTCCGCTATTCGAGTAGCAAGTCTGGTTTTCACCTCACAGTTGAGAATATTCAGACCGGATTCAAGGAGGACTTAGCCAAGCGCCTGCCCCTGTGAGTTATTGTTTGGGTTACCCCAAGAGACATTGCGTGCATTGAAGTCGCCACACACCAATGTCATGTCTCCTGGCAGGTGCTCCAATTCACAAAGGAATCGAGCACTGAGACAGTTCCAGTAACCAACGTTTATCTTCTTCAGTCTAACTCTGTCTGTTTTCCTCCTTACCTTTCTCTTTCCCGCTCTCCCCTTACTGGATCCCCATGATGTCCACGCTTTGCGAAGGTATTCACAAATTACGTTTGTAGCTGCCTGCTTTGGCATCGACTGCAGAGCACGTTCTCCATAGCCCCAGCGACGGTTCCTTGTGTTTCAAGTGTTACCTGTGCCCTGTGTTCTCAGTGCCCTAAAAGTTGACTTGATGCGTGCTAGCGCTGATTCAATGTATTTCACAACATTTTGACGTACTTCCTTCAGATCATTCACGTTCAGCGCCAATGTTCGCCAATGTTTTCTGCCGTCTGGGGTGTTAACCTTTAGTGCGCGGTTTTCCAACAAATTTTGACACATTCGGCCTACAAATTGGAAAAACAAATTTTAATGCTGAATACGTCACTTTTCATCTACACAGGTTATTTTCCATATTGTGTTAGATTACAAATGGATTTTGAACGATTTATCTTCTTATTTTGTCAATTCGAGCCGACCGATTTTTTAAATAAAGACGAAGTAGGTTGTTGGGAAAGATCTTTATTGGTTAGATCTGTTTATTTTGTTTGTTTAGATGTAATAACTACGTTTGAATTGGAAACAGTTGTATCGATATTATAAACACAGTATCGATACGTTGTTGTAGTTTCCATGGATTTCTATTGGAGCGACTAGGCCTAACGGTCGAGTTAAAATATTGTTTTTTTCCAATAAATTTTCACTCTCATCTTCTTGTATCTCAGAAACTAACAAACATACAACAAAAATAATAACACCAACAAGTTCTTAATTTATTTATGTCTCTACACACAAGAAAATCATATTTATTGACCAACAAACAAAAATGTTAAAAGCTTTAAAAGTCAACTACCATAGCGAAATATAAAGTTGAGAAAATTGTTGTAACGTGCTAAAGGTTAAAAACAAATGATTTACCGTCGTCATTATAGAAAATATCACACAGTAGCTATGTAACTAATAACCAGCCTGCGTAATTCTGACTGGTCGCGTTGGCTTGCAAGACACTGAATCCACCATCTTGGCCTGTTTGCGCTGTCGAGTTAACGGTCCGATCATATTTAACTTTACCACTTTGGATTGCAGATTTAGTTAGGGTTTTCAGCTTAGACAAGACGTTGGCACTACGAAACATCTTGGCAACGTTAACAACGGGATACTCCAAGAAAAACTAAACCGCAAACATAGCACTTAACGTCCAGCTTGTCAGTCCGCCATCTTGAATACTTAAATAATCTAACTAGAATGAGATATTTTAACATGCGCTGGGTGTTTTGTGTTATTCCTCAAGCTTCCCATTTGAAAGTTTGTGCACCCATATAGACAAATTATGATTTGTGCGTCCGTTTTTATCCATCGATTGGGGAGGAATACTAACGTCTGGTCAGGCAAAATATACTGATCAGACCCCTCCACCTTCGCCAGCACGCTCTCGGGATGTGAGGAATTCTGCTGCAACCCGCCACTTAACATCCTTTTCAGGGCGCACAAAAGAGTAACCTACTTATTGTAGGCATTCACAAACAACATCCATCGATTACCTGTGTCCATAGGTCATGTTAAGACACATGCACAAACAACATCCATCGATTACCTGTGTCAATATCTCGTGTTAAGACACATGCACAAACAACATCCATCGATTACCTGTGTCCATAGGTCATGTTAAGACACATGCACAAACAACATCCATCGATTACCTGTGTCCATAGGTCATGTTAAAACACATGCACAAACAACATCCATTGATTACCTGTGTCCATAGCACGTGTTAAGACACATGCACAAACAACATCCATTGATTACCTGTGTCCATAGCACGTGTTAAGACACATGCACAAACAACATCCATTGATTACCTGTGTCCATAGGTCATGTTAAGACACATGCACAAACAACATCCATCGATTACCTGTGTCCATAGCACGTGTTAAGACACATGCACAAACAACATCCATTGATTACCTGTGTCCATAGCTCATGTTAAGACACATGCACAAACAACATCCATCGATTACCTGTGTCCATAGGTCATGTTAAGACACATGCACAAACAACATCCATCGATTACCTGTGTCCATATCTCGTGTTAAGACACATGCACAAACAACAGAGATGACCCAGGTCAAGGCGCTCACCACCCCGCCCGCCTGATCTTACAGACACATAGACCACCTGCCCACCCTGCCTGTCCCATCTCACCTGCGGTCATACGTAGGCTTTCTCAACTACACATCCTCAACATGCACGCACCGCACAGATGTAAGGGAGAAGTAAACTCAGTGGAAAAAGAGCAGGACAAAGGAGCAAGTGGAAACCACCATATTAAATTCCCCAGAAAGGTTTATAATATGTCACAACATATAAATCACCCTACTGGCAAAGATGGAACCTTGGTTGATCCAGGTGTCATGCCCAGCAAGAGAAGAGGCAAGGACTCAGGTTGTCATCAAGTGAAATACTTGTCTCAATAAATGTACGTGGAACATTCATACAATGATGAAGACGGGAAAGTTGGAGAACATAAAAATAGAGATGAGAAGGCTACACATAAATAAACTTGGATTAAGCGAGACACGTTAGAGAGTAGAGGGCGAATATCAACATGAGGAAAATAATATAATACAAACAGGATGTGTCAAGGGACAAGGAGGAGTGGCCTGCATATTGGATAAAAAGTCAACAGCTGCTCTGAGAGCGGTGATCATACACAACCACAGATTAATGTAATTTAAAATAGGTTCTCATCCGGTAGACACAGTCGTAATACAAATATATATGCCCAGATCAGCACACGATGAAGATGAGATTGTGGAGATGTAAAGGTACTGTAGAGCAAATACTGAGGTCAACAAAGGCCATATATAATGTAGTAATAATGGGAGATTGGAATGTGATTGTTGGCATGGACTCCGAGCAGGACATACTTGGGAAGAATGGACTGGGTACTAGGAATGAAAGAGTACAAAGACTAGTAGACTCCTGCCATCCGGAAACTACATAATAACTAACACTTGTAATCAAGTTCTGAAGAGAAGGAAATACACACGGAAAACTCCTGGCAATGGGGGGAGATATCAACATCATGGTGAAAACAAGATGTAGAAACCAAGTTAACAAATCAATTGCTCACCCTGATGCGGATGCTGATAAAGATCATAATTTGCTTATTATGAAATGCCAACAATGATGGAAGAAACCAGGAGAATTGCAAAAACTAGCAAAGTGGAATTTAAGTTCTTTAAATGAGTTGGAGAAAAGAGTTCAATTCCACAATTCAGTAACTGCTGCTTTAGGGAAAAAACGTGTTACTGGCGATATAGATCATCAGTTATGAGGAACGACTCAGAAAAACCAGCCTACAGTGTCTCGAAGAGAGAAGAATTCGTGGTGACTTAATACAGGTTTATAAGATGTCCCCTTATTAAAAAAAGGCAAAAAATCAGATCCGGCAAATTATAGACCGGTGAGTTTAACGAGCATAGTCTGTAAATTGTTAGAGTCAATAATCAAAGAAAACATTGTAATGCATTTAGAACAATTGTATCTAATTAGAAATAGTCAGCATGGGTTTACTAGAGGGAGATCATGCTTAACAAATCTATTAGAATTCATGGAGGAGGTTACTAAAATCATAGATAAAGGGGAGCCAGTGGATGTTATTTATCTAGACTTTGCAAAGGCCTTTGATAGAGTACCTCATCAAAGATTATTTCGAAAGTTAAAATCACATGGAATAGGTGGGGAAGTTGCCAAATGGATTGAAAATTGGTTAACGGGAAGAAGGCAGAGGGTGGGCATAAATAAAGAGTACTCTGAGTGGTGTGAAGTGAAAAGTGGTGTGCCACAGGGCTCGGTTTTGGGACCAATTTTGTTCTTGATATATATAAATGATTTGAACATTGATATGAGATCCATGATTGCAAAATTTGCAGATGACACAAAACTATGCAGTAGTGTCTCATCTAAAGCAGAAGTGGATATATTGATGTCGGATTTAGATAAAATTCGAGAATGGTCTGTAAGCTGGCAAATGGAGTTTAATGTAGATAAATGTACAGTCATCCACATGGGTAGATCCAATATGGAACATAATTACAGAATGGGAGAAAACAATATTAGAAAGATAGATAAGGAAAGGGACTTAGGGGTTATAATAGATCATACAGGAAAGGTGAGTGAGCAAGTTAAGGTAGCAGTGAAAAAGGCAAATGCAATGTTAGGTATGATAAAAAGAAATATTAAACATAGGGGCAAGGAAGTGATAGTCAAACTGTATAAAGCTTTAGTTAGACCTAGATTGGAGTACTGTGTACAGGTGTGGAGTCCTTATCATAGAGGGGATATAAACATGCTGAAAAGAATACAAAAAAGAGCGACACAGATGATAGTGGGATTCCAGAATTACAGTTATGAGGAAAAACTCAGAAAAACCGGCCTACAGTGTCTGGTAGAGAGAAGAATTCGTGGTGATTTAATATAGGTTTATAAGATGATCAGAGGAATGGATAAATTAGACTATAACAAGTTTTTTAAAATACAGCCACCCACAATAACACGAGGGCATAGCTACAAGCTGACTAAAGAGAGGTCCAGGTTAGATATTAGGAAATATTTTTTTAGTCAGAGATTGGTGTCTGCTTGGAATGCATTGCCAGGAGAGGTAGTGGAGGCAGGGACAGTTAATGCATTTAAGAATAAACTGGATGCGCATAGCTTTTAGAGCAAGGTGATGTAAATGTAACTGGTTGTATACAGACTCTGCAGGGTCTTCTAAACCAGTATAAAGACGTTGAGTTAAGTTAAGGTGCAGAATATAACAGAGGCAGCAGAGATAGCATTTACAACAATGGAATATGGCCAAAAAATCACATAACTTCAATTCAAAAACCTTTACCCAAAAAATCAAATGCTATAGAATGTGTTCAAGTTTGATAACACATGCATCTAAAATTCTTTTGAAAATAATTAAGATGAGAATTGATGGATAGATAGAGGAAGTACTGAAAGATAACCAGTTTGAATTTCGCAAGGCCAGAGGTACACGGGATGCTATCGGATCATTGCGGCTTCTTGTAGAAAGAATGATCGATCAATGGTGACCACTCTTTATATGTTTTATTGATTGCAAGAAAACCTTTGGACGAGTCCTCTGGAGCAAACTTTTTCAGATGCTGCAACAAATATGTAAAGAAAGAACATATTAAGTTAATCCAGAACCTGTATGAAAATCAAGAGGCGATTATTTCAATCACAGAAGGTCTCACATATCCAGGTTCCATAAAACAAGAGGTTCAACAGGGCTGCATGCTTTCACTATGTAATGCATATTCTGAGATGACGATGATGGACAAGATTATGCGGAATTATAATAGGCGTGTCAAAGTTAATGGTATGAAAGTTAATGCCATCAAATTTGCATAATGACCAAGCGGTAGTGCAATTACTGCTTGAAATAATTAATACTCTATTTATAAGGAGGTTCTCTCGAGGGCTAACATGCCCAGCATCCATTAACTGCTAGAAAAAGCACGACTAGAATGGGCCGGACACCTCGTCCCAAAGAAGCTTCTCTACGGCGAGCTGAGAGAGGGATGGCGCGAGAGAGGGCGCCCAAAGAAACGTTTTAAAGACGGTCTGAAGGACTCACTAAAAAGTTGCCAGATAGACATCGACACCTGGGAATGTCTTGCAAAAAACAGATCTGACTGGAGAAGCAGTCAAATCGGGTGTAGCTGCCGGTGAAGATGACCGTGTTGTGAAAGCCCAGAACAGACGCGAGACGCGGAAATCCCGAGCAGCTGGAACATCATCCCCTTCTACAAACCTCGTGTGCCCGATATGTAGCAGATGTTTTCGTGCTCGCATTGGCCTGTTCAGCCACATGCGCACCCACACCCAACAGGAAAATCTGTGACAAGGATGATGTCGGCGGTCCTCATCGACAACGATGGACAGCTATTATGTTTATAAGCTATATTTTGCTTGCCCAAATATTCAAAAGTTGTTTCTTTTGTTTTTCCAGCTTAATTTTTAGCTCTTATACATTTATTTGCAGGGCTAGTTATGCACTTTTTGTTCATTGGAGTTTACTTTCCTACGTGGAACAGATTTTCTCTTTTAACTTCTCTAGAATTGTTTTGAAACTCTCTCACACTTCTTTAACACTTGTTCCACTAAGAATATATTTCCATATTATGTGACTCACAGTTTGTTTCATCTTCTTAACATGTCTTAGAGTAGTCATATGTTCTTGTACTTATGTTTTATTTCTTCCTTGCTATCAGATCCCAACGGATCATCTGATGGTCACTTGAGCCAAACAGTCCTCTAATGGCTACATTTTGAACCATATTTTCTTCTGTTGTAAATACTAGGTCAAGTTTGTTTCTTCTACATGACAAAAAAATGGTCAATGCACTTAACAAATGGTTTTGACTCGACAAGTGCTTTTGCCATATTTTATGGCAATTCGTAGGAAATATGTTTCTAGTCACATCTAACAGAATATTAAAAACCACTGTTCGGTACAGCCCTCTTGTTACATCTATCAGTGATAGTCAAACTGTATAAACATTGGAGTACTGTGTTCAGGTGTGGAGCAAAAGAAGGGATATAAACATGCTGGAAAGGATACAAAAAGGAGGGGAATTATAGTTATGAGGAAAGACTTTAAAAAACCAGCCTACAAATCAATAGAGAAGAATTTGAGGTGATTTAATACAGGTTTATAAGATAATCAAAGGAAATGATAAATTAGACTGTAACTATATAGATTGTAAGTTTTTTTTCAAAATACAACCACCTACAAGAACAAGAGGGCATAGCTACAAATTAACATTAGAAAATATATTTTTTTAGTCAGAGAGTTGTCAATGTTTGGAATGCGTTGCCACAGGAAGTAGTGGAGGCAAGGACAATTAATGCATTTATGAATAGATTAGATGCCCATAGCTTTTAGAGCAAGGAAATGTAAATAAAACTGGTTGTATACA
The DNA here is from genome assembly GCA_036924085.1 of Ariolimax columbianus. NCBI lineage: Eukaryota > Metazoa > Mollusca > Gastropoda > Stylommatophora > Arionidae > Ariolimax > Ariolimax columbianus. Next base: position 37,364,659 of record JAVGWX010000021.1, read on the forward strand.
AACTCAGCAGAGTCTTCTAAACCAGTATAAAGAAGTTAAGTTTGATCTAGTTCAGATTAGAACAGCATTATTTTCTGTATTCAATGTACTTGTATTGCAGGTGGAGTATTTGCAGAACTTGGAGCTGTAAAAGTTACTCACTTGGTTGTTGATGACCAAACCGTCAAGGAAATACCGCAGGACATTTCACTTCCTCAATTTGTTGTGAGAGGAGAGGTAATTATGGACATAGATTTGTTTTCTGGGAAATGTTTGTACTACAGGAGTGTAGGATCAATCATAGGCTAAGAAAGAAAGGTAGCAGAGTGGTTAGAATGCATGTATGTCATGGCAGAGGGATGGGGATTGCTTCCCAATCTCGACTCATGGCAAAGAGGCAAGTTTTAATCCTCAATATTAACATACACCAGTCTTTGCAGCATTATATCGAGATCAACGAGGCACTGTCCGAGTATTTGGGCAAACATCAGATTGGTTCGCAGTACAAAAGGGAGTAACACAGGGATTTATCCTCTCACCTTATCTATATAACATCTATACGGAATGTTTAATAAAAAATGTTAGAGAAGACTAGAACATTGAAAGTTTTTTTATACATTTACGATTGGCGGGTACGAGATTCCAGAGTTACGATACGCAGACGACACAGTGATACTATCAAGAAGTGCTAGAGCAGCTAATTTCAGCTGTAAATGGACACAGTAAAAATCAAAACCTATTTATAAACAAAACAAAGATAATGACCACAGACAAAACACAATGTCAACATAAATTTACAGTGGATGTTGAGGAAATAGATCAGGTCACACATTTTGAATATCTGGGCTCCAGAATTGACAAGAATGGCGACTGCTTGAAAAAAATCAGAAGAAGAATAGCCATGGCAATACAGAGACTGAACAGCCTGAAGAAATTATGGCAGAGCACCAACAAAAGTAAAAGTCTTGAGAGCCTGTGTTTTTTCTGTGGCAGCTTATGACTGGGAATTATGGACGATTACTAAAACTTCTAGACAAAGAATCGAATGCTTCGAGTCAAAATGTTACAGAAAGATCCTCAGAATACCCTGGACAGAGAAAAAGACAAATGTAGACATTCAGCAAGAGTTGAGCATAGAGGAAAACTGGTTTATCAATTCCATTATGGCCAGAAAATGTAAATACTTTGGTCACAACAAGAGACACAACGGTCTTGAGAGAACGGTGATGGAAGGTATGGCGCCAGGCAAAAGAAGCAGGGGTAGACCAAGAAGACGATGGTACCAAGATATCCAGGAATACCATGGTATGACTTTGGCGGAGACTGGAGTTTTGGCAAGGGAAAGAGTTTCTTTCAGACAGACTGTGATGGGAATGACGTTCTATAAAGGACATGCTTCATGATGATGAGTCTTCACAGCTATGTATGTATCTATTGGCAAAGGGATGTAGTTCACTTCCTATTCTTGACACGTACAGGTCTTCTGCAGATATGCATATATCGCACCACTAAAGGACGGACTTCAATCCTTGGTCTCAACACACTCCATTTTATGCAGCGGTGTGTGTACATATAGCTCTTCAATTACGCTGTACTCCCTGCGATGTGCTACGGTGTTGAGACGTGGACACTAACAAAATCACTTGAGGACAAATTGAGTGACTTCCTTGAGAGACATTTGGAACCAACGTATGCAAGGTCTCCACAATTCTGACATAAGACGATTGTCCCTGGTGAAGGATGCAGTAATCCATGCAGACAAGGCAAAATATAGATGGGCAGGTCACATGTTACAACGAAACGATGGTCGATGGAGCACAACAACAGCAGTCTGGTACCACCGAGGTGAGAAGAGACCTCGTGGAAGACCTGCAATGTGTTGGTCAGCTCCCTTGCTGTACGCTGCAACATCCGAGATGCCTCTAGAGAAGCACTTATCATGCACTAGACTTCCGTGGCCCAAGACAAGGTCGGCTGGAGACGAAGTTGGGACCCGCAGCTATGCTGAGGGACGTGTCATCGAGATGTGTGTACACAAGACCATTGCTATTTTGTCACTTCGCTGTTTTGTCAGTTCGCTGTTTCGTCACTTTAAAATTATAACCATCCCCTACTCTCTCGCTCCATGGTTTACTATTCTGTCTTTTTCCCTTTCTCTACTTGACCTGTACCATCTTTCAATCAGTGTGTTTTCAGAAGTCGCTCCAAGTGAACTTCTTAAAATTGTGCGCAGTGCTTTTGAATATTTAGTATACACACACAGTTGTGGCACTTGAAAAAAGCTTTATCAGTTTCCTGAATCCACCATGCTGTAATCACAATTTGTAGTTCTAAGTGGCAAGCCAGTTATTGTATCTATAAATACATTTATAATAATTGTGAACTGACTAACAGTCATGACAAATGGGAAAAACCCCTGAAGACTAACTAAGAAGTTGTTAGTTCTTATTTTTCTGCGTTCGTTCTCAATCTCCCGCTACCAAGCCCTGAACAGGGTTTCGCAAGTAGCAGGATGTAGTCCATAGAATGAAATGCGTTGTGTCGCTAGTTTACAGCTTGACTGCGATATTTGCACCTTTCGATCCGACACATCCGTCTTAGGCGGGGACTGTCTGTTGTTAAATGCTCACAATGAGTAACTTTACTCTTTTGTACACCTTGAAAAGGGCGTTAAGTGGCGGGTTGCAGCAGCTTTCTTCAGATCCTGAGCGTGCTGATGTAGGTGATTCGGGATCCTCAAGGGGGTTGTGCTGTACTTCGCTTCATCTGCTTGTGATTGAGAGATAAGGCATTTGCCTCTAAAATAGATGAATGGAAACGGTGTGGGTTTGAGCCCCGCAGGTTTCAAGTGAACGCTGGTCTCAAAGGAGGGACCAGAGTGCCTGTATACTGAATTACCTTGTCTTAAGTCTTGCCACTGGCCCACGGTAGTTTGAGACCAGAGGGTGAGGTTGATGACCAGCACAGACTCTTCCTCACTATAATCCAAAAACAGCGCAAGTTACATCATCAAGACAAAACCGTCTGATGATGTCGCTATGATTGCTTGCGATGGGCAATTAACATCTGCATGGTGTTCACTACTACGGGTATCACGTCGATACCCCACCTTGTTAGCCAGGCTGCCATGAAAACAGCTCCTTGGAGTCATGTGTGGAAGTGAGGTGGGGACCTTGGCCAGTATATTTTACCTCACCCTGACTAACATGTCCAAACTGTATGTTTTGCCTGACACATTATTTGCCAGTTAGTCTCCTCTCCCAAAGACTGGTTGTATGGTTGTCTGATCATGTCTCTCCATTTGATAGATAGATGGATAGAAGGAAGGATGGATTGATGTAGGTAGATTTGATGTTTTTGATGTTCCAACATTGTTAATTGCCGGCCTTGGTACATTAACTGGATGCCATGTTGCCCTTAGGGCAGTTTGAGATTGAGGATCCCTAAATTATAGCCACTACTGCTCTTTAAGATATTCTTAGCAACCACAACTGTAGAGGTAATTTGTTCATTAATATTTGTTTCCATTCCAGTGGTTCTGGGGATGTATTCAAATGACAGCTTGTGCTGATGAAAAGATCTATACTTTTGAAAAGGTATGTTTGTAAACAAGATCATAGTCCTGTCATCTGACTTTATTTTTCTGTCTCCATATGGCAGACCATTAAAAAAATTATAAAAAGAAAGATCCTGAGGACTTTCCACTATCAGAGCAATTTTCCCAGTGGTAATATACAGATGTGAGACATGGTCAGCCACACAAACCCTTCGCAAGAAGATTTAATCTTTCAAGCTAAAATGCCACAAGAGGTTGCTCAAAATACAAGGAATAAGGAAAAATAAAAACGTAGAAATCCTACAGGAGCTCGATATAGAACAAGACTAGATAGTAAACATCTAGCTAGATTGAGACTGGAGGGTATGATACCTGGCAAAAGAGGCAGACCGAGGAGAAGATGGTCAAGAGACATAACAGAGACTTTGGGGTTGGCAGTGGAGCTGGCCAGTAATCGACTGTCTTACAGATAGGCTGTCATGAGAGTGACATTCTGCAAAGGACATGATGATGATGGGTCACGGGCACCTTAAGTTCTTGGTCCAATTGTGATGTGTCAGTTATTGTAAGTCCGTCTTGTAGAATTTCTTTTATTTTGATTTGTTCATCTTCCATGCGTTCTTCATCAGGCATTGTAGCCAGATCTTCTAGTGTAGTAGGTGTGGAGTAGTAGTTGATCAGGCTGAATTCTCATGAGATGACCGAACCATCGGACTAAATTTCACACCAACATCACAAAGTTGGTATAATTATACTATTTACCAATTGTTTTGTTGTCAAGATGATGTTCAAACGTTTAAGTAGAAATGACAGTTGATAAATCAGAGACTTTAAGTTTAGATTTCTCTATCAAGTCTTCCATCTCTTTCAAAAATACAATCCTGAGTAACTGGACCTGCCGAAGACGGAGTGTGTCAGCTACGGCGCAGGAACCGGGAAAAATCAGGGCACACACGCACCAACAGGATATGGTCACGCACCAACAGGATATGGTCATGCGACAGTCTACCCTATCGTCATGGTGTCGCTCCTACAAGTTACAACCGGGGAGGAGCGTTCCGGGCCCCCAGTCTCGAGGGGGAGACAAAAGCTGTGGGGCAGCCGCTCCGACCTGGTGAAGACTACAGACTTCATCATGGCGGCTGGCCTGCAGATATAGCATGACCAAAAAGATCCTGAACGCAAAGAAGAAGAACAATCCTGAGTAAAGTTTGACATAGTTTACTTATATGTTTAGTTGACTCAGTGATCTGTTAATCTCCATAGTTTCTGTCCTTGGTGTGCTAATCTTCATTTTATATCTTTCATAGAATGTGCCGAGTGCATTCATATGATTTTGTAGTTTATCTTCGTCCTCGTATATTAGGCTTTGGTCATTTGCAAAGATTATTTAATGTTTATCCTCTTTAGTGTTTGTTCTGAACAGGAGGACGTGTCATAGTTTTCAGAGAGGCTGCGATATCTGCACGTTTTGCCCTAACACATCCGGTTTCAGCTGGCTTTATTGGGTACTGGATTTACCTTCCCACTGCGAACCCTATACTTTAGGCAGACTACACTGGTGACTAGTTCAGCCTGTTTCCAGGGCCGCCACTTGGAGATGGAATAGGGTCTTGGTTTGCTGACCCTGATGCAAGTAGTCGGCTATGAGTCACTGATTGCTGTCAGTACATTCACTGCTGCATCTTCAGCCCCATTTCACGTTTTGAACTGAGTTCATTGCTTCTTGTGCTGAATTTCCAGTGATGCAATTTGTCTGGTTTCTGTTGTAATTTTGTCCATGTAAATGTTGAATAGCAAAGGGGAAAGCACACATCCCTGTTGTACTCCTGTGGTTATTTCAGAAGTATCTGTGATCCTTTTAACTATTTTTACTACATGCGGAATGGTCTGCCGGGGTCTTTGTGTATGACAAGGACAAGAACAGCACCACTGCCTCACAGAGAGCCTGTCGTAAGAGGTGACTAACCGTGTGACATAGCATAACACCGACCATGGTTAGGTGGTTTGATTAGAACAGCATAGGTGGCGCCTAGCAGGCTGCGAGTCTACTTTGCTCTAGTGTTTAAGTCTAATAAGATGAACTCGCACATCGGTTAGCTACCCTCCCTAAGCGATTGTCCCAATGCAGCGGAGTATTAAGCTGCTCGAGCCTAGTCCGCTAAGCAGGAAATATTTCTTCCGGCTACATCCAGCTCATACCAGAACTGGGACCCGCACCTGTAGAAGTACAGATTGACTAAGGACTAAGAACATTTTTTTCATGTCATGTTTTACAATGCTCTCACATCTAAGTTGTCCTTATATTCATTCTTAGTTCGATCCGTTCTTTGCCAAGGGGTGATCGCCATTGTGTAGGTCCCAAAACAGAGTCTAGTCATTCGCAAGCAGGAGTTGCTGGCTGCTGTTGGCTCATTCGCTAGTTTTTGACAGCTCATTCACTGTACCAATGCAATGTCAGTCCCTAAAGAATTATAAACGGTCCGAGCTAAACAAAAATAAATTAAAGGTAGTGCTACAATGGCTAATGTCAAGTCAGGGCATAACGGAAAATGACAGGTTAGCAAAGGAGGAAGCAACACAAGAACAAAATGAAAAATAATCATCTTTCAAGAAAAGAAGACCATTATCCAAGCCATAAGGAAAATCAACCAAACAGGAGACAACTATCACTGCCTTGATTGTACAGAGCAGGTGACTGTTTCACATGAGAAAGTGACATAGAACGGATTAATTAGCCATTTACACAGATTAAAACTGGCCCCATGTGTATGTGCGGACAAGCAACACAGACACCTGAACACATCCTATACGACTGCTATATGCTTAGGCAACTGTGTACTAAACACTGGTCTATGAAGTCCACTGAACCTTCACACAAAGCAATTTTGGAGCCTTGAAAAATTCACTATTATTGCAACAATTATCCAGAAAACTAGACTTTTAATGTAGACATAATAAAACAATTGCAAACAAGAATAAAAGAAGTCTGTTTCTCTGGATTCAAATTGAATATGGCTTGGCTTCATTCGTTCTTAATCTCCCGCTACCAAACCCTGAAAGGGCTTAAGTAGCAGAATGTAGTCCAGAGAACGGAATGCGTTGTGTTGTAGTTTACAGCTTGACTGCAATATTTGCACCTTTTGGTCCAACACATCCGACTTCAGCAAGCATTTTTTGAGTACCGGGTTAGCATTCCCTTTTCGATCCCTTCTCCTTAGCCAGTCTGCCCTGCTGCAGCCTATTATCCATGATCACCCCGTGGAGGTGTAGAAAGATCTTGGCTCAAATTGTATATAAAGGTTAGTTATTCATTTAAATATTAAAGTATTGTGCAAATTTGATTTCTCTAAAACAAAATTTAGTTCTGTAATGCAAGATTCAACGGTATGTCTTTAATAGCAATATTGCACTTGTTCTAGATGTCAGTTCCATTGCGTGCGGCTCAAGCCAACCACTCGATGGCAAAAAATCGCAAGCGGAAAATATTGCAAGACTTGGTTGCAGAGACAGAAGGTTCTCCATTTATGGCATACAAACGAAGGTCATCATCTGCGGATGTCAGCAACAACTCTCTGAGTTCAGGCTCATTTCTAGAAGACGTATTCACACCGGAAAAGCCAGACATTTATATAGGTATGCTACGCTACCCACTCCCCTTCTTTTTTTTTTTTGCGGTCTTCTACGTAAAGGTTTTTTTTGCAGTTTAACTTTTACCATACTCCATAAAAAAATTACACAATTTTTATGCAACTGCATTATTTTTCAGAATGTCATGTTTTTCTAGGTCATTGACCTTGAGAGCCTGTATCTTTTAAGTATGTTGTATAGATATGATTCGTTTGTGTGTAGAGACATACATGAAAAATGAACTTGTTATTGTTTTTGTTAGTGTCTCATATACAAGAAGATGAAGGTGATAGTATTGAAAAATAGCGCAAACATATAGACAGCCGCTTTCGGCTTCCCTTGCTTGAAAAATAAAAGAATTCCACCAAAAACGGATTATCAGTGTTTGCAAATGGCCATATCTGTCAGTTTCTACTATAAACATAATTATTGAATCTACATAAACAATCTAAACAGATTTATCTCAGAAAAATCTGTTGCAAAAACTTACATTCTCCATAATGAGTGAATCTTCAAATCAAAGTGAAAAACAAGAAATCATTTCCAAAAGTTTAAAACAAATGCATTGCGTTTCCCAGGAGATGACATCACTGTTGAAGCTCTTCAAAGACATTTAAAATGAGGCTAGCGTTTCTTCTGTTCTTTTGTCATTTTCACAAATGTCTGCCCATTCTGAGCTCACAGTATAGTAGATGCTTGGGAAGGCCTCATCGTGTATGTAAGCAACTTCTTCTGCGTTCGTTCTCAATCTCCAGCTACCAAGCCCTAAACAGGGCTTTGCAAGTAGCAGGATGTAGTCCAGAGAATGGAATGGGTTGTGTCGTTAGTTTACAGCTTAACTGCGATATTTCCACCTTTTGGTTCAACACATCCGTTTTCGGCAGATGGAAACTCTTTACATATGCATATGGGTACTCAACATGTCTGACTTGTGGAGGATTTCAGAGTTAGGCGCTGTGTCCTGCCATCAAGATTCTGCGCAGCCTGCAGAGACTTTTTGCGAGGAAACGATCTAGTTGTCCAGTACGTCTGCTATGCGCTGTTCATATTTAAAAGATGTGCAGATTAGTGGTTAGTACTACAGCACCATAATCTTTAGCCTTGACAATCACACTGTTGCCTTGTCAGTACCAAACATTATCTAGTCATCTTCCAAATGCAGACCTTGCTTTTGCAATCCGACTGTTGATCTTTACCACATGGTACTAATACATACAGTTCCCGGTTTTTCTCTTTATCTGCATTAACAATTTCCGGATAATCATCAGTGAAGTATTAATAGAATGAAATTCATTGTGTACACGTCTCGCTGTTGACTAGCAGAGACTTGATAATCCAGTATGATAACTTCCTGAGTAGAGACATCTCTGGCATCAAACAGCTGTTGCCTTGCAGGTGGGCTGTGGAAAGCCAAAGTCTAGGCAAGCAATTCTAAACATAGAAGCAAGGAAGTGATAATCAAACTGTATAAAGCATCAGTTAGACCTAGATTGGAGTACTGTGTAAAAGTGTGGAGTCCTTATCATAGAGGAGGAGACATAAACATGCTGGAAAGGATACAAAAAAGAGCAACAAAGCTTATAGTGGGATTCCAGAATTACAGTTATGAGGAAAGACTCCGAAAAACCGGCCTACATTGTCTAGAAAAGAGAAGAATTAGAGGTGACTTAAGATAATCACAGGAAAGGTTAAATCAGACTAAGTTTTTCAAAATACAACCACCAACAAGAACAAGAGGGCACAGCTACAAATATTAACTAAAGGAAGGTCCAGATAGGATATTAGAAAATATTTTTTTAGTCAGAGAATGGTGAATGCTTGGAATGCATTGTCACAGGAAGTAGTGGAGGCAAGACAGTTAATGCATTTAAAAATAGATTGTATGCGCATAGCTTTAAGAGCAATAAATGTAAATTAAACTGGTTGTATACAGACTCTGCAGTCTTCTAAACCTGTATAAACATGTTAATTTAAGTTAAACAAGTGCATGCTGAGGACAGATGCACTGTATCCAAGGTTCAGAATATAGAGCAAAACAACTTGCCTCATAATGACAGAAATGAAACAAAAACAATTACTAAACCATTCCACCCTCTTTGTCTTGTTTTCATTGGTTGTGTTTTCAAGCTTCATATACATTATGTTTTCGTTGCCTGTTCTGTTTAATGTTTATCATGTTCAAGTATATAGCTTGTTATCCCTGCCGAAGACGGATGTGTCGGACCGAAAGGTGCAAATATCGCAGTCAAACTGTAAACTAGCGACACAACGCAAATCCGTTCTCCGGACTACATCCTGCTACTCGCAAAGCCCTGTTCAGGACTTGGTAGCAGGAGATTGAGAATGAACGCAGATGAAGAAAGAAGAAGCTTGTTATTATACATATATATATATAATCGCTTGCGTGGGTTGGGGCATTCGCAATGGATAGAGGTGACATTTAGAAGTTGAGCAATAATCACCTTTTGTATGAAGGCACTACAGTCGACGAACCAGTAGTGCCCATATTGCAGGATTTTGAAATTATACCTGGGTCCAGCAAAGATGGGCGCCTGAGAGGACGGAGTGAAAGTGTGTACAACCGGCGAGTTACATGAACTATCAGCATCTACATTCTTTGCCATTTACTGAGAGGGACCTTGGGTGCAGCAATATCGAATCAGAACAGAACTTGTATGGATCCCAGCAGTCTGTTTTGTTGAACAAAGAAAAAATATGCTGCAGAAATATAATTGAGGAAGGTTATGCATGGATTGTGTAACTTCATTATTAATTAAGAACATATTACTTCAGGCAACACAATTAACAACAGCGCATGAAATGCTGCGTCACATCTTCCAGCAAGGAAGAAAATTACAATTGTGATGCTGCCCATCCCAGATTTGTTTTAGCAACAAAATAATGTAGACTAGTTATAGATTATTTACTAAATGTAATGAATGACTATTTTACAGATTTTACTTGATATGTTTAGAATGATAAACACTTCTCTTTACTGCAGCCGATCTGAGATTAGAAAACAGAGATGAGACCTCGCTGGGCAACATAGGAAAGTTGAGCAAGCGACAGATGGTAGTCATGGAGCTTTTACAAACTGAGCAGAACTATGTTGGAATCTTGCATACAATTTTACATGTAGGTCTATTTTTCATTCAATTTTATATACGGCACAATGACGTATACTTGTAAGCGCAGGTCCATTTTTTCATACAGTTTTACACATAGCTCTTCTCTTAAATTGGCTGCCAGCCAAGGCTAATGAGCGCAATCTGCCTGCCCAGTTATACCGCTCGCTACTCGATCACACCCCACAGCAGGCTCTAAGAAACAGGGGGCACTCATGAAGGTGCTTCTAGAGACACAATAATGTAGGAGAGGCCATTGGTATGGAAACTCCTGCCTGGCAAGCCGAACAGTGAATCCAGCGGCGATCTCTACAAACTGGATAGGACAGGCTATATCAGACGCTTCACTTTCCTTTAACGAGTGGGACGTCTAGCCCAGACCTTGCTACCCCACATTTTACACATAGTTTTTCTCATATCCACATTTTACACATAGTTTTTCTCATATCCACATTTTACACATAGTTTTTCTCATATCCACATTTTACACATAGTTTTTCTCATATCCACATTTTACATATAGTTTTTTTCATATATGTGAGACTTCTTGAACATTATTCTTCCATAATTTTGTTGGGGTTAGGTTACTGGTTCTAGAATTATCACAGAGCAATCACTGATTTGACAGAGTATGGCTTGGCTTCGTTCGTTCTCAATCTCTCACTACCAAACTCTGACACGGGCCTAAGTAGCAGAATGTAGTCTACAGAACGGAATGCGTTATCGTAGTTTACAGCTTGACCGCGATATTTGCACCGTTCGGTCCAACACATCAGACTTCAGCAAGCATTTTTTTAGTACCGGGTTAGCATTCCCATTTCAATCCCTTCTACTTAGCCTGTCTGCCCTGTTGCAGCCTGTTATCCAGGATCACCGCATGGAGGTGTAGAAGGGTCTTGGCAGCTCTGGTTCGCTGGCCCTGACGCTAATAGTCAACTATGGGTTGCTGACTGCTGCAGCTCATGCGCTGCTCAGCATCTTGATCCCTGATATAGTATGATACAGGTTATGTTGAGCTGTCACATATTTGATATAATTTCTCATGCAGGATATGGCTGTTACAGATTGAGTTCATTTGACCTACAGATGGTACTTTTGGACAATCCTGTTAGAATGTAATATATATGTTAAAGTTTGTGATCTCTTTTCAGTTTTTTTATCCCGAAATAAAATAAATGAATATTAAACAAATTGAGCTACGGTTAAGATCTTAAGGTACATAACTCAACTACGACAAAAAGTAATACTGTAATCCTAGTGTTCACGCTAGCACATTTTGTGTACTTTTTTTATCAATGCCGTATCTGCGATGTCATGGAAGCAGGTTTGACTCCTGATAGCAGCGTTGCGGAAGTGGTCTCGTAGAGAAAGTGACAGTGTTCTACATTCCATCGCTCGTTGAGTAGCTTGTAGCCGTGCTACGTCACTTTTTCGTAGGTTCAACATCTCGCAGTCATACACCATGACTGTTGAAGGCATGAGCGCTCGCCTTGTTGTTTTTCATCTGTTGAAGTACTGTTTTGATGCGGTTGATGCTGAACCATCCCACAACTAACCTTCGGGAGATCTCTTTATGCAAATCATGGGAGTTCACAATTTCTTGGCCCAAGTAGATTTAACATTTAACCTTTAACACTCACTGGTCAAGAATGTCTGGACTCAAGCTCCATTCAAAAACGGTGTTCGGGAAAAAAACATTTTTTTTTGAACGGAGACACTCCCGACAGCCATTTTTTACTGCTGAATACGTTACCCATATATACACAATATTTTGCCAGTTAAAGAATCGTATGTTCGATTACAAATGGCTTTTGAACAATTTTAATTTTGTATACGCCGTTTGGAGCAAGCCGACTTTTTGCGAAAGGTGAAGTAGGTTGTTGGGAAATATCTTTATAGAGTAGATCTATTTATTTTGTTTGTTTAGATGAAAGAACTACGTTTGAATTGGAAACTAACAGTTGTGTCGATATTGTAAACACAGTATCAATACATTGTTGTGGTTTCCATGGTTTTCTATCGGAGCGACTAGGCCTAGTGGCCGAGTCCAAATGTTTTCCGAGATTTTCATAAATTTTCATCTTCATCTTTTTGTATCTCAGAAACTAACAAACACACAACAAAAACAATAACACCCACAAGTTCTTTATTCAATTGTGTCTCTACACACAAGAAAATCATATTTATTGACAAACAAATAGTATAGTTAAAAATTTTGAAAGTCGACTACCATAGCGAGATCCACATTTTTTGTAAAGGGAAACTGGCGTGCTAAAAGGTTAAAGAATCAACGTTTTTAACAGAAGCAGTTCCATACCACATTTTCTCACAGGGACAGAAATTGATCAGCATGCATTGTGTCTTTAGCCTATTTATTTTTAGACCAACTGTCGGTATTTTGGATAAGGTCTCTTAGTGAAATGTTTAGTTATAAAGCTTTAAGTATAATCTCGGGGGGGGGGGGGGGGGGGGGGACATCATCTTTCACATTGTGTTGTTGCATTATCTAATTCAAAGTATTACTACTTTTGCTGTCGTCTGTTTCTAAATCAGGGTCTGAATTGAACTTGCATTGAATATCATTGTGTAATCCAGATGTATGGTCAGTGGCCTGCACAAATAAGTTATTTCTCAGCTCTTGAACTTCTGATGTAATCACATAGAATACCAGAAACTTTAGAAATTTACAGAAAACATAAATATCCACATAACAGAAATCATTTTACATCAAACGAAAGCTGCGTTTGCATTAGATACGCAGCCATGTTTAGGTCAGACGAAACATGCAAACTACTATAAATGGCAATACAATTAGGTCTGAACCAAAGAGTGTGGAGAGGAGCTAGAGTAGGCAGACTAGGGGAAGGATGGATGGGGACAGGTTTAGAGGTGGAAGAGATGGATGGGTGGGTTGATGTGGAAGGTTTTTTTTTTTTTTTTTTTTTTTTTTTTGCGTTCGCCTTATTTATCTATTCCCCAAGACGTGTGTGCGTTAAACTGTGGTTTTTATTTTGCGCCTGTCGGCCCAGTGCATCCGACTTCAGCATGCATTTTATGTAAGGGTCTGCTTCCTCCTGCCTTTTCTAAGGGTTAGCTTCCCCGGGGTAACGGCCGGTGCTGTGATGGGGATCGAACCCAGCACCTTCTGGTTGTGAGCCGTGCCACTTAACCACTAGGCCACGCCGTCCCCCTGTGGAAGGGTTTGATATGGATGAGTTTGAGGGTGAGAATGGTTGGTTGGGGGGGGGGGGGGGGATGGTTTGTTAACTTGCATAACTATCCTGGACAACGCCAGGTAATACAACTATTTTCATCATAATTTTGTGTGAACCATGTAGCTTTTGACGAGCACTGTCAGAAGTTTCTTGAACTGTCAAATGTAGAACAATAACATGTTATGTAGGTTCTGGCTGTTATCTGCCATTTATGTTGTATATCAAATGTGTCTAATTATTGATGATGTATGGTTTATTTGAGCGCATATTTGACATTTATGTTTTTTTATTTGTTTCAGACATTTAAAGCACAGATTGAGAAACCTGACCAGTATAATGGGCCAATTCTGGCCCCTCAAGACATCAAAATTATTTTTGGTAATATCCCACCTATCTACGAGGCTCACTGTAAATTGAGGGACTCATTGTCATTTCTGGTTGAGCATTGGTCTGAGCACAGTAGTGTTGGGGATTGCATTCTATATAGAGTGAGTAACTGATCGCATTCATACTTTTTATGTTAAATATTAATATTAACCCTTTACAGTCCTGCCTAATTTGATAGATTTATGTTGTATATTTCGATGCAAGTGCCACAATGAAATGTAAATGAAACTGGTTGCATACAGACTCTGCAGAGTCTTCTAAACCAGTATAAAGACTTTAACTCAGTATGTCAAATAATATTTTGTTTTTTCAATATAGCTTGGCTTCGTTCGTTCTCATTCTACCGCTACCAAACCCTGAAAGGGCTTAAGTAGCAGAATGTAGTCCAGAGAACGGAATGCGCTGTATCGTAGTTTACAGATTGACTGCGATATTTGCACCTTTCGGTCCAACACATTCGATTTCAGCAAGCATTTTTTGAGTACCGGGCTAGCATTCCCTCTTCGATCCCTTCTCCTTAGCCAGTCTGCCCTGCTGCAGCCTGTTATCCCGGATCACCGCGTGGAGGTGTAGAAGGGTCTTGGCAGCTCTGGGTCGCTGACCACTGCAGCTCATGTGCTTGTTTGTTCAATATAATTATTTTTGGGGGATTTTGCCTTCCGTATCTTTTGGGTAGCCAGACGTTAGTCTTCCTCCCCCTCAGCAAACATTGCTGTAGAACACACAGAGTGTTTTGGTGTCAGTGTGTTGTGAGCTTGGTTTACAAACCCTACATGCCAGGTTCAAATCCTGTCACAATCTATTTGACAGAGCAGGCATCTCATGAGTTTTTCATGTTACGACAGTGGCGCCATGAAAACAGCCCGTTTCCAGGAAGGACTGCTAGGAAGCCGACATGAGGGTGTTGGCCAGTATATTTTGCCTGACCCTGACTAACATGTCTGATCAGTATATTTTGCCTGACCCTGACTAACATGTCTGATCAGTATATTTTGCTTGACTCTAACTAACATGTCTAATCAGTATATTTTGCCTGACCCTAACATGTCTAATCAGTATATTTTGCCTGACCCTAACTAACATGTCTGATCAGTATATTTTGGCTGACCCTGACTAACATGTCTGATCAGTATATTTTGCCTGACCCTGACTAACATGTCTAATCAGTATATTTTGCTTGACCAGATGTGTCTTCCTCCTCTCCTGATCTAGGTAGACATAGTAATTGACATTTTTGAGAGGCTCATCTTCCAATCCCAATTCCCCCTTAGGGCAGAAATAATCCAGTAGAAATTGAGTCTTCTTTCTATTTTAGGGCGTCCGTGTCATTAAAAGAAAGCAGCTGACATCCAGGCATAATCTCTTTTAACATACACTTACCAGGACCTTGCCCTAGAATGGTCTGCACTTTTATCAAACCACTTAAATTAAATTGAATTTATATTGCTCTTTCAATGTTTTATTAGTATATTTTTCCATTTCAGGGGGATGAACTGATGAAGGCATACCCTCCGTTTGTTAATTTCTTTGAGAACACGAAAGAAACATTGCAAAGATGCGACACTTCGAACCCCAGATTTCACGCATTTTTGAAAGTGAGTTTAAACTTTTGAAAAACATATATAAAAGTGAATTCAGACATATCTGAATTTTTGTCGATCTGCTTTCCGATGCTTTGCGCATGCATCAGTTTTCCATAATGACTGTGCACCTATTATCCAAGATGCATACATTTTTGAAACAAGGAACTTCATGAACTCATGATAATTCTGTGACATGCTGCATCACTAATTACTTTAGATGTTACAATATCTATGCATCCATCCAAAGTCCTTCTCAAACATCAATATTCATACAAATTCCTATTGGAGCATCAACATTTTCTACCTAAAGTCCTATCAGCATTCACCCAAAGCCTTACTCAAAATCAACATTCACTCAGTCATATTGCATCATCAACATCCACCTAAAGTCTTATTGTAACATCAACATCCAAATTGCTATTGTAACATCATCATTCACCCAACGTTCTATTGTAACATTAACATACAAAGTCCTATTGTAACATCATCATTCACCCAAAGTTCTATTGTAACATTAACATCCAAAGTCCTATTGTAACATCAACATACACCCAAAGTCCTATTGTAACATCAACATCCAAATTGCTATTGTAACATTAACATACAAAGTCCTATTGTAACATCAACATACACCCAAAGTCCTATTGTAACATCAACATACACCCAAAGTCCTATTGTAACATCAACATACACCCAAAGTCCTATTGTAACATCAACATACACCCAAAGTCCTATTGTAACATCAACATACACCCAAAGTCCTATTGTAACATCAACATACACCCAAAGTCCTATTGTAACATCAACATACACACAAAGTCCTATTGTAACATCAACATACACCCAAAGTCCTATTGTAATATCAACATCCACCCAAAGTCCTATTGTAATATCAACATCCACCCAAAGTCCTATTGTAACATCAACATTCACCCAAAGACCTACTACATCACCAACTAGGATCTAATGATACATAAAATCCACCGAAACTGGTTTTTCTATTTCTTTGATTTATTTTGTTATTCTTTCTTCTTCTTCGTTTTCAATCTCCCGCTACCAAATCCTGAAAGGGCTTAAGTAGCAGAATGTAGTCCAGAGAACGGAATGCGTTGTGTCGTAATTTACAGCTTGGCTGCGATATTTGCACCTTTCGGTCCAACACATCCGACTTCAGCAAGCATTTTTTGAGTACCGGGTTAGCATTCCCTCTTCGATTCCTTCTCCTTAGCCAGTCTGCCCTGCTGTAGCCTGTTATCCAGGATCACCACGTGGAGGTGTAGAATGGTCTTGGCAGCTCTGGTTCGCTGGCCCTGACGCTAGCAGTCAGCTATGGGTCGCTTACCACTGCAGCATCTTGATCCCATTTTGTTATTCAAAAACCATTGGTATCTAGCTGCCCATATTGAGTGTTGAAGTAGCAATATTTGTGGTAGAGCACTCGCTTTTCATGGCAAAAGTGCTGGGTTTGATCACTTACATATACACTCCAGTCAACCCAGCTGTAAATGAGGAGCTAGACACCCCACCTCGGAAAATCCAACACAATGAAGCCTAAGACATTTCATCCCCTACAGAGTTGAACTTGCAAATTCTTATATTTTTAAAGTCTGAGTGAATGCTGACGTTAACTTTTTAATTTCTGTCATTGTCAGTTATGTCTAAGCAAATCAGAGTGTGGCAGGCAGTCGTTGCAAGAACTGCTCATTCGTCCAGTACAGAGGCTGCCTAGTGTTGTCTTATTGTTGCAAGGTGAGTATCGTTTATATTAGTGGTCGTCATTGTTGGCTATGTGGCCCACAAGAAGGCCTCATGTATTAGGTAAATAACAACTACTATGAAGGTTGAGATCACAGAGCGAATCCTAACGCCCCTTACTAGGGAGGAAAGAATAGGCCCACTGCACAAAAGCAGAAATCGAACGAGAAAAACAGGAGCACGACCCAAGACACCCAATGTTTGGACATCAGGTACAGAGCACAAGACTCAAATCCAAACATCGCTTCATAAAATCAACACATCCCATGCAGACAAATCCTGAAAGTCGCAGGCCCCAGAGATGGAACTTCGGGAGGAACCTGCCTCCGGACATCATCTATCATACACAACATGAAAGTTGCTGATCAGACTCCGAATTGGTGTATCACAGTGCAAGAGAAATATCAAATTATGGGGATACACAGATAATGACACATGTGAATGCGGCGCAATACAGGACCCAGACCATCTGATGACGTTCCCCAACCTCCTGGAAACATGCAATAGATGCGAAATGCTGGAGGCAAATGACAAGGCAATCCATGTCACTGAATACTAAATGCATACTGTATAACATGGTGGTTGTTCACGGAAAGTAAGTAAGTACAACACTAAAAGGCAACTAAAGGAAGTTGTGTATGGGTCTAGTAACCTCATCGTGTAAAACAAATGAATACAGCAACTACGAGTGTACATTGGTGCAATCTTCTGAAGAAGTCCAACTGAAGTAGAGCACCTATACTCTAGCTGGAGTGAAAAAGAGCAACGGAAATGGATGATGGACCACAAGCAATCATCAAACTCAGAAGACTCTACAGTCTTCAAAACCAGTGTAAAGATGTTAACCTTTAGCACGCCAGATTCTTTTTGAAAAATATTTGACCTAATTAATTTTCTTAATTAGCCTTTAGCACGCCATGGTCGAGTGCTAGCCGACTCACTAGGCCTACAAAAACGGTGTACGGAAAATTTTTTTTTTTTTTAATACGGAGTCACTCCCAACAGCCATTTTTTACTGCTGAATACATGCTCCATATATACACGATATTTTGCCGGTTAAAGTATCGTATGTGCGATTACAAATGGCTTTTGAACAGTTTTAATTTTGTATACGCCGTTTGGAGCAAGCCGACCTTTTGCGAAAGGGGAAGTAGGTTGTTGGGAAAGATCTTTATCGAGTAGATTTTTTAATTTTGTTAGTTTAAATGAAAGAACTACGTTTGAATTGAAACTAACAGTTGTGGCGATATTGTAAACACAGTATCGATACGTTGTTGTGGTTTCCATGGTTTTCTATCGAAGCGACTAGGCCTAGTGGTCGAGTCCAAATTTTTCCCGAGATTTTCATAAATTTTCAACTTCATCTTTTTGTATCTCAAAAACTAACAAACACACAACAACAGCAATAACACCCACATGTTTGTTATCCTATTGTGTGTCTACACGCCAGAAAATCATATTTATTGACAAACAAACATAAAAATTAAAAATTTTGAAAAACGACTACCATGGTGACTAATTAAGAAAATTAATTAGGTCAAATATTTTTCAAAAAGAATCTGGCGTGCTAAAGGTTAGTCACCATGGTAGTCGTTTTTCAAAATTTTTAATTTTTATGTTTGTTTGTCAATAAATATGATTTTCTGGCGTGTAGACACACAATAGGATAACAAACATGTGGGTGTTATTGTTGTTGTTGTGTGTTTGTTAGTTTTTGAGATACAAAAAGATGAAGTTGAAAATTTATGAAAATCTCAGAAAATATTTGGGCTCGACCACTAGGCCTAGTCGCTTCGATAGAAAACCATGGAAACCATAACAACGTATCGATACTGTGTTTACAATATCGACACAACTGTTAGTTTCCAATTCAAACGTAGTTCTTTCATTTAAACTAACAAAATTAAAAAATCTACTCGATAAAGATCTTTCCCAACAACCTACTTCCCCTTTCGCAAAAAGTCGGCTTGCTCCAAACGGCGTATACAAAATTAAAACTGTTCAAAAGCCATTTGTAATCGAACATACGATACTTTAACCGGCAAAATATCGTGTATATATGGAGCATGTATTCAGCAGTAAAAAATGGCTGTTGGGAGTGACTCCGTATAAAAAAAAAATTTTTTTTCCGTACACCGTTTTTGTAGGCCTAGTGTGTCGGCTAGCACTCGACCATGGCGTGCTAAAGGTTTTAAGTTAAGAAGATGGAAGCTAAGAGCAAGAAAATGCTTCTGAACTCATTCACTCAGGAATATTCTAGACCTCTGGACACATTTATTATTCCAATGTGAAACTCCCACACAATATCACATACTTGATATTTATCTTCATGTTTCATGAACATACCACATATGATTTATATTATTTATATCAGCAACCTCTTTGTTTCCTGCAGAGTATAGGCCAACGAACCTTCGCCAAGTCAATCTAAATCCAATGTCATCTTCTTCAGATCCGACCATCGTAGCCCTGTTTCTTTGATGTTTCAATCTAGTTTTCTTTTCCAATCATGTCTCTGTCTATCTCTGTCTCTTGTCCTTAGGTGTCCAAAACGGATTGTCTTGTAATACTGTTTTGTAGCTTCCTTAATGTATGCCGTATCCACCTCCATTGTCTTCTCCTTATGACCTGATTAACAGAAATTGACCAGATCCTCTCTTAAATTATGACATTTGAGACCTTGTCATGTTATTTCAAACTCTTAATTATGTGCAGACATTTATTGATTTATCTTAACTAAGTTTCTAATGAAACGTGGGTCAAACAAGAATTCCCACCGAAATTTGTAAATCTAAATGTTGTTGCCGTTTGTCATATTCATATTTATCTTTTTGTATCTCAGAAACTAACACACACACACAACAAAAACAACACCACCAACAAGTTCTTTATTCATTTATGTCTCTACATACAAACAAATCATATTTATACAACGACAAACAAAAAACATACAAGCTTTCAAAGTGAACAATCTAGAAAAATGTGTCGTGCTGAAAAAAAATTCAGGTGCTGCGGAACTTCCGTCCTTTTTTTGTTTAAAGTGATAAAGACTAAATAATTATGAGTTTGCCAATAGTATACGCATGTCGATTCTGCATTACACAACATATACGTACTTCCATTCTACAGATCTACTCAAGCGAACAGAGTCCAATAACCCTGACAAGTGCAAGTTGGAGAAGGCAATAGAGAAAGTGAAAAATGTTATGACGTAAGTTTTGGTTGACCATCTTTAAAAAATTGAGGGCATGTTCGCTAAATTTGTAAACCATGTGTAAATATTGGTTGTGCCAAATTGTGTATGCAGCAGCTTTGTGCATTTAGCGTAAATAAATAATTCAATAAATGTGGAGCATTGATCTTCAACAAATACACTCCAAGCACTGCTTAACAAAATCTGGCAAGATTGACGGTTAGCACTATGCACGAAAATCAGATTAATGCATACACTGGTCCTGTCAATATTCCTCTATGCTTGTGAGACATGGACAGTTACAGCTGACCTTCAGCGAAGGATACAGGCCTTGGAGATGAGATGTTTCCAAAGACTTTTAAACGTCACGTACAAAGATCTAGTTACAAACGAGGAAATACAAGATAGAATTACAACAGCAATAGGACCTTTTGAAGACCTTTTCGCAACTGTCAAAAGAAGGAAACTCGCTTTGTACGGTCACATATCGAGATCAAATGGTCTTGCAAATATGATCCTCCACGGAAAGGTGCAAGGCAGACGACGAAGATGCCGGCCCAAAAAGAGATGGGAGGACAACATAAAAGAATGGACCAGTCTCCGACCAGAAGAGTCACAAGCAGCGGCTGCTGACAGAGAAGGGTGGCGTGGAGTTGTGAGGATGTCTTCATGTGTGGCCCAACGACCTCACCGGTCACGGGATGACCTGACCTGACACCAAGTCTTTTCCTGTCAAGGACCATCTGCAACGTGTCATGCCATCCCAGTCTCATTGGTATTTGCTTCAAGATCTCGCCATTATGAAGGACTAGGCCTGTCTCTACTTCTCTTGCCTCTGGATTATTTGTAGGGGCACAGCAGACAACCCAATCTTGCTTGTGTTTTTATTCCTGAAACAGCAGTCATACCCCTTTAGGAACTAAACTCACACAGATATTTGTGCTGAGGTTGGATGCTACTGGCTTTGAAGCGTAGAACACAGTAAATTGCACTCCACCTCAGGAAACAAGTCAAATTATTTGTTAAAATTCATTATTTTATTTTTGTATTTCAAATAGACATATCAACGAAGACAAAAGGAGAACAGAAAGCCAAGTCGTCATGTTTGACATTGTTAACGACATTGATGGCTGTCCTGTAAGTATTATTTGTAATATTCAACTTCTCACTTTTGCACCACAAGAACCACATGCAGTCGTCTCCCTTACAGGAAGCATGTATCGATCACCTGTGCTTTTGCAGCAGTGGTTTCTGTAGCAGTGGTTTCTGTAGCAGCTCATTTTACATTATGAGGATACAAGCCGATGTCGAACAATCTTTAAAAAATGTGTATGCGTTGGTATTGTTCAAGGCTACTTGTGCTGAACTGTGTCCCTTGACCTTTCTTGCTTTATGTGTGTAGAGAACTCTCCCAGTGTTTCTCATGACCCATCTGTTCAATAAAGTTACTTTATTTGCTATTCTTGAGTTGTGTGACTGAAGAGTTATTGCTCAATATAGTTGTGCTTCACTTCTTTGCTATCCTATTACCAGGTACATTTGAATGTCCAGGCATCTACTGTTCAGACGACATGCAAATGGGTACCTTATCGCTATAGTTACGGAAGAGAGGAAGGGAACTGGCCATTGCATCTTACACAAACTGAAACATCTTACAATAAAGTCTTACACTTCATCCCCTATAGCAGTTTCTGCTATGGAATAACCTTGAGTTAATCTATTTTATTCCTCCCCACCTCTTTTTTTTAAAAAATTTTAAACTACTTCGTTTTATTCTATCTTTCTTCTATCTTCAGTCCACTTATGTTGTGGGGAGGTGCGACCTCCTTTGTTTCATATTTTTTGGCAGGTGAAAATCCACTGGTGACTTGCCAGGTCAATCCCAGCATTTGTTAGCCCCAGGAATATACGATAGCCTATTTTTGAGACTGGTGGAGGTGGAAATGTAAATTAGAGCAAGGTAGACCCGCAGCCTGTCAGGCACCATCTAAGCCGCTTTGCCAGCCGCATAACTAAGACCTGTTGTTATGACCACACAGTCCCCTTTTGGGCGAGAATCAAAAGAATAATTTTAGTAGATTTTGAACTTGAATTTTGCCCGAGCAGCAGCCATTAGGCCTACTCTTTTCGATTTCCAACTGCTAAGGGATTTTCAATGTGTGCACCACTGCACACGGGTGTTTGATCTCACTACTCAGAGATCAGGGGAAATATTTACTGGATGATTCATGTGAAAAAAAAAAGTCCTTATGGTAGAGAAGATAAAAGCATGCTGGAAAGGATACATAAAAGAGGATCAAAACTGATAGTGGGATTCCAGAATTACAGTCAAGAAGAGCGACAAAGCTGATAGTGGGATTCCAGAATTACAGTTATGAGGAAAGACTCAGAAAAACTACAGTGTCTAGAAAAGAGAAGAATTTGAGGTGACTTAATACAGGTTTTTAAGATATCACAGGAAAGGTTAAATTAGACTATAACAAGTTTTTCAAAATACAACCACCAACGAGAACAAGAGGGCACAGATACAAATTAACTAAAGAAAGGTCCAGATTAGATATTAGAAAAATATTTTTTTTTGTCAGAGAGTGGTGAATGCTTGGAGTGCATGGACAGTCAATGCATTTAAGAATAGATTGAATGCGCATAGCTTTTAGAGCAGGGTAATGCAATTGTAACTGGTTAAGTTAATACATAACCTTCTCACTTGAAGTGATCAGATTTCTCACTTTGCTTATTATAGGGAGTCCACCAATGTGCAGTAGTACAATTGCCCCTGATGTATAGTGAGATAACCTTTCTGTTAAACTCTATCTTCTCTGTCTTTAGTTTCCTACTGTGTACTCTTTAGTTCCACCTAAAAAAAGATGGAAGTGGTCACGAGGTACTCTGCCCCTTCCCCATTGACTGGTCAGCAGTCAATCTTATCCAGCTACTCACCCTTGAAATCCTATTGACTACCATGGCTACTTGTCACCCTGTCATTCCAAATGTGACAGCCTGATATCAGATTATATGTCCTCTACCCGCACTCAGGACACCAGATAATACAACCAAATGGGTTGGTCTAGAACCCCCGCCGCTTTTAGCGCAGCATTCTTCAAGGCACGCTGGTCTTGCTAACCGGGAGGCGACGAGAGGGTGAACTCTAATTGAACTGTTCCTGTCTGAATGAATTATTATTCTTCTTCTTCTGTCGTTCTCAATCTCCCACTACCAAACCCAGAAAGGGTAAGTAGCAGAATGTAGTCCAGAGAACGGAATGCGTTGTGTTGTAGTTTACAGCTTGGCTGCGATATTTGCACCTTTCGGTCCAACACATCTGACTTCAGCAAGCATTTTTTGAGTACCGGGTTAGCATTCCCTCTTCGATCCCTTCTCCTTAGCCAGTCTGCCCTGCTGCAGCCTGCTATCCAGGATCACCGCGTGGAGGTGTAGAAGGTTCTTGGCAGCTATGGTTCGCTGGCCCTGACGCTAGCAGTCAGCTATGGGACGCTGACCACTGCAGCTCATGCGCTGCTCAGCATCTTGATCCTGAATGAATTATTCGATCCATGTTCCAATTAATGTTAGCTCCAGTGAATAAGCTGCTGGTTCCAACCCCTCTTCTCCCTAACACATAACCCTGTTACAACAGTATGTTCCAACAAGCCTCTGCTCATAGCATGCCTGACAAAGGATGACTGTCTTGATCTGACTGTTGCAATGAGTCTTTGTGTTTATGTATCACATTGTTAGCCTTCATTGTAGTCAAATGAATACTTTTGTATAAATGATAATATATGAAAAATTCTGCAGCACCAATTAATACTTTCATATAAGGGATAATATATTATTACATGTTACTAGCTTGTGTGTTAGTTCGGCCTGTTGTTGTTGTTGTTGTTTCGAATGCCCACAATGAGTAGGTTACTCTTATGTGCGCCCTGAAAAGGGCGTTAAGTGACGGGTTGCACTAGCTTTCCTCACATCTCGAGCGTGCTGATGAAGGTGGACCTGGGTCCTTCAGGCGGTTGTGCTATGCTTGACGTCATCTGCGTGCCGCTCACTGCTACAGAGATCACATCGAATCTCACTTTGTTAGCCAGACTGTTTTCCAGGATGACCAACGAGGTCAGGTGAGGGTCTTGGCCTGTATATTTCTCCTGACCCTGGCTAACATTCTCTGATCAGTGAATTTTGCCTGACTAAATGTTATCCTCATTGTCCTGAGTTGGGCCTAAAAGAGGGGCTGAAAAAGTAAGACTGCAACTTGCCAGGCGACTGTAAGAGGTGATTGTGGGTTGGACATTAGCCCCGCTAGTCCATACATATAGAAATTATAAGCTACAAGAAAAAGAATAAACGCCTCTACAGCAGATGATAGAGGAGAAGTGACTGAGTCAAGTAAATGTACAAGTTATTATTATTTTTTTTAAAATTGGACACCTTCATATATTTGAGCAGCACCATTGATACTTCAGGGGGGACAACCTCGGCAAGTATAAGGGCATTGGAAAGGCAAGGACAGCATTCCTGTCACTGAATAATACTGTAAATGGAAATCCAAGGAAATAAAGACTTTTAAAAAAAAATACATACAATATTTTTCCCATTGCTGGGGCAGTCGAGTTTTGAAGGCTGAGGACTACACACCACTTCGCAACTACTGACACCACGTCATGTGCTGGCTATGTTTGTTTATTTCACCCCCAACAGAAAAACAACATATGCCATACCGGAGATTCAACTGCTGCCCTCCTTGTCAGCAGGCAGGCTTCCAAACCATTTGGCACGCGCTCCTCTCCAAGTAATACCAAGTTAAGATTATTTAATTTCAATACCTAGTCAGTATTCTTGTATGGAGCAGAAACTTGAAGAATAACAAAGGCAATACAGAGGAAACTCCAGTTGTTTGTCAATAAATGTCTATGGAGGATAATGTGTATAGACTGGAAAGATGTAGTGAGGAACGAAAATTTATGGGAAAGGAATCAACAACAACCAGTAAAACAACAAATTAAATGTAGGAAATGGGGGTTGGATAGGACACATGCTATAGAAAGCACCATCAAACGTGGCCAGACAGGTCCTGACATGGAATCCTCAGGGGAAGATGAAGAGAGGTAGACCAAGAAACACCTGCAGGAGAGACTGAAAATAAACTTTGGTCCCTTTGGGGGCCGAAGATGCAGCAGTGAATGAGCTGACAGAAGCCAGCGACTCGTAGCAAACCACAGCTGACCAAGCGACGACCCTGGAAACAGGCTGAACTGCTGTAGTCTGACTAATAAAATAAGGATAGCAGTGGCAAAGCAAACCTGGTACCCAAAAAAAGCCACCTGAAATTGGATGTGTCTGGCCGAAAGGCACAGATATTGCAGCCTTCCTGTAAACTACACCACAACGTCTTTTTCAAGACTAGCGTCAAAGAAGAGGAAATTTGCTGGAGGTTTGTCAATGGCCCAATGACGGGTATTAAAGATGATTATAATTTATATGTGCATTCGTAAATTTAAAAAAAAAAGAAATGGCTATGTTTTGGTTGCAATGATTTTTGCATGTTTTAGTGGCCTGAAACCCAGCCCACCACACGAGCGTAGCTTTCCTCATTACGTTCAGCGACCAGCCTTACAAAAGGTTAACATTTTCTTGTGAATTGGGCTTTTTTTGACTAGGCCACCTTACTGTCATCAAACCGGCACTTTGTTATGAAGGTTGATGTGGTGGAATTATCTGACAATTTGTCCTCGAGAGGTGATCCCTTGACCCTTTTTATCTTCTCAGATAGTGTGGAGGTGAGTGACCTTATTATTCAAATTGACCTGATTTGTATTTTCTGTTTTTAATTATGTATACAACCTGCTATAGAAGAATCAGGCGAGAGCACCCAAATAGACAGCTAGTGGTCGAAGACGAACCAACTAACAAATTTAAATAAAAGTAGCAATAACCCTAGCAGAACAAAACCTTTTCTGTTTTGTTTAGTCAAGAATTTAGTTCAGTGCAATCCATAGGTGCTTAGTCTCCATAGCTAGTGACGAAGAGTGTGGTTACCGATGGTATCAAAGTGTTATTGTGTGATTAGGTTTAGATGCATTATTATCACATGCCTTCTTCGTCCTTATCATCTTGAGTGCTTAGGTCATCAACCAACCCTCTCTAAACAGACCTGTCCTGTGCTATTTTTTCCAGTTCTTTCTAGCTTCTTCTCATTTTTCTTGTATGTGCCTCTTTGTCTTTGCTCCATGTGTTCTTTAGCCTTCCTTTGCTTCTTTTTCCCTAGGGATTCTTTGATAGAGATGACCTGGTGAAATAGCCTTGGGGCTTTCACAGTGTTTCACTTGTTTAGTACCAACTTTTTCCTAAGACTTCCTGTTCAGTCTGTTTTGCTTTTTCTCTCAGTTATTAAGCATTCGTTTGCAACCTTGTCAAATCACTGCATGCCCAAAGGCTTTCTCAGAGATTTATTGATAAAACGTATTGATCTTTAGACCTTCTTTCTAGGAGGTTCTATCTAGTGTGTCTTTGGGGTTGGCTGTGAGAGAAGTGCTATGTGTCTACAGATTACAGGTATTCCAGCAGTTTAAAAGGTCCATTAGATCCCATTTCTCTGTGGTTTCTTTCATAATCTATCAACTGCCAGCAGGAACAGACAACAGGATAGAAAACAGTCATGACAAATCCCAGGTTTGATGTTAACTGATTTTGTGAAATGTTCCACATGCACAACTACAGCCCTGACAAACCCCAAGTTTGATGTTAAATGATTCTGTGAGATGTTCCTAATGCACAACTACAGCCCTGACAAACCCCAGGTTTGATGTTAAATGATTCTGTGAAATGTTCCTAATGCACAACTACAGCCCTGACAAACCCCAAGCTTGATGTTAAATGATTCTGTGAGATGTTCCACATGCACAACTACAGCCCTGACAAACCCCAGGTTTGATGTTAAATGATTCTGTGAGATGTTCCTAATGCACAACTACAGCCCTGACAAACCCCAGGTTTGATGTTAAATGATTCTGTGAAATGTTCCTAATGCACAACTACAGCCCTGACAAACCCCAAGCTTGATGTTAAATGATTCTGTGAGATGTTCCACATGCACAACTACAGCCCTGAGAAAACCCCAGGTTTGATGTTAAATGATTCTGTGAGATGTTCCACATGCACAACTCTACACCACATTCTTCTCACGTGTCCAAACATCAGCACTTGCCTTATGTTTCTCTGTATCTGAGTATGTTGTGCCAAGTTGGAAAAACTGTGCATGTATCAAACTTATTGACCAAGCAATAAATTAGACTGGCTGGATAGTAACGGGGTCCCCGAAGCCCACTCCAACTAAAAGAATATATCCCATAATCGACGAGCACCACTTGAAATACAAAGAAATGTTGCATCAGAAATCAAAAGAAAGAAACGGATAAACAACCCAAAGCACTCTATGTTTGTACACTAGATGCAGTGCACAAGGTTGAAATCTAGATGAAGTTTGTTACATTCAACACATCCCGAATAGATTGATTCCAGAAAATGTCTTGAAAAATGAAATGAGCTGATGCAGATTCCCTGAATCGTGCTGCAGAAGGAATCTGTGCCTGGACACCACTTGCCCTCCGCAACATGTAGGTCACTAAAAAAGACTCTGAACTGTTGTATCACGATGCAGGGAAAACTTAAAGAGATGGGGATACCGGGATGATGGGACATTCGATTGTGGACTGACACAAGATCCAGACCACCTGATAATCTGCCCAAACCTTCTGGAAACATGCAATACAGGTGACATCTGAATGGGAATGGCGAGGCAATCCACGTTGCAAAACATTGGAGATGTGATGTCTGGCAGGTTGCCTCAGACCCAGGAAGTAAGTAAGCACATGTTTGTCCAGATTAGATATTAGGACATATTTTTGTAGTCAGAGAGTGGTGAATACTTGGAATGCATTGCCACAGGAAGTAGTGGCGGCAGGGATAATTAATGCATTCAAGAATAGATTAGATGCGCATAGCTTTTAGAGCAAGGAAATGTAAATGAAACTGGTTGTATACAGACTCTGCAGAGCCTTCTAAACCAGTGTAAAGACATTATGTCCAAACCATTTAGTGACCTGTTTGTCTAATATGGTCATTGTGAAAAGTGAACACGACCACTCAGCTACCAAGACGCCGTTAGTCTAAGTAGGCACTCAAACAAATTTAATGTGGTTGTAAATCTCCTAGATCTGCAAGAGAAGATTGAAGGTCATAGGATCCAGTTCAAGGAGCCCTGCTATGAATGCTGCCCATTACAAGTCATCTCAGAAAGCTTACAAACATCTGGAGATGATTCCTATGACTTCTATAAAGAGAGTTGTGGATGTTGAAGAAACTATTGGTAATGTTTGATATCAAATATGGGAGAAAGGATATATGTATGTATGTCTTTCTGTCTTTTCTTTCTTACCAACAGTTATCTCTTTATTTGTCCCTCTCTATCTCTGTATTGTACGACCTCCTTATGTCTATCTGTCTTGTTCTCTCTCTCTATCTCTCTCTCTCACTCTCTCTGTTTGAGTATGTACAATTGATTTCATAGTTGAATTTTTAAACACTTATATATTACGTAACAATACTTTTTTGTATTTTTTTAGTTGGTTGTTGTTTCGAATGCCCACAATGAGTAGGTTACTCTTATGTGTACCCTGAAAAGAGCATTAAGTGACGGGTTGCAGTAGCTTTCCTCACATCTCGAGCGTGCTGATGAAGGTGGACTGGGGTCCTCCATTCAGTTGTGCTATGTTTGACTTCATCTGCATGAAGATCACGTCGAACCTCACCTTGTTAGCCAGACTGTTGTCCTCGACAACAGCCCATTTCCAGGACAACCAATGAGGAGGTCAGGTTCGGGTCTTGACCAGTATATTTCTCCTGACCTTGGCTAACATTCTCTGATCAGTGTGTTTTGCCTGGCCAAACGTTAGCTTCATCATCCCTTTTTTGAGTTGGTGAATTGTACAACACAAAGTTAGTGATATGTGAATCTAATAATTGATTGTTGATATTGTAAATTTTAAACTAACGCATTCTCACTTGTTTTATACTGTTGCTATACACTGTTAGTTCTATGTTGTCCTCACCCAAGGGGGAAATCGTGAGACCTTGATATTTTTGTTTAGCCAATTTATACCCTAAACAGGTTAGTGCAACAAATTCGCTATCGCTCAGTTGGTAGTGTAAAATCTATAAATTATTAGGTCGCTGGTTCGAATCTAACAATTTTTTATTTCCAATTTGTGTGATGAAAACCTTTCAGTTTCTTTTGATTTGTCCTTCATTATAACAGGTTATTGTTAGGGTTACATAGCTTAGTCGACAGTGAGTTGGCTTAAAAAATCTGTGCAGTGATTCGTGCTTGGTGCGACCGCTCCTCTAGTCAATCCAGCTGTAAATGGGGTACCTGGCAAAATTTGGGAAGGTAAAATACAGCAAGTAAAGAAACTAGCCACCCCACCTCACATAGACTATGACTTAGAGTTATCTTCATCCCCAACGGCAATTGCTGCCTATAGGACTGACTTTTATCTTTTCATAAAGCTGCAAAAAGTTAGTTCCATGACAAAATGCACTAGATAGTCTCTTCAAATAACAATAAAAAAATTAAATATTGTAATGTAATTAATTTTGAAGCATACCTTTTAGCCTTTATGGAACTTGGAGAACAACAAAAGCATTAGAGAAAACTCCAGTCATTCGCCAATAAATGCCTATGGAGGATAATGGGAAAAAGCTTGCAAGACATGGTGAGGAATGAAGACCTATAGAAAAAAAGCCAGCAACAGATTAAACATAGGAAATGTGGATGGAGAGACCTTTTCTTAATTTGTCAAGTGATATACCTTCTGTCAAATGGGATAGCTGACACCATGCTCAACTCTCCTTAGTTGTTTCTCCTGTACCCTGAATCGTAGAGGTATATTTGTTCATTTTCCAATGATTGATAGACTGTACAGAATGTAGGTCAGTAGGGGGTTGCTGTAGTCAATAGGTTAAGGCACTCGCCTCTCACAGCGATGAACGGAAACGGTGGACGATCAAATTCCGCAACTTTGAAGTGACCTCTGGTCTCACAGGAGGTAAGACCAGAATGCCTGCATCCTGACCTATCTCTAGTCTTGCCACTGATCCAAGGTAACTTGGGATAAGAGTGAGATTGATGACCAGCGCATATTCTTCTTCACTATAATCCAAATACAGCGCACATCACATTATCAAGACAAAACCGTCTGATGTTGTGGCCATCATCGCTTTGCGATCGGCAATAACTTTTTGTTTTAGGTCAGTATAGCTGAGAGGTATAGGCACTTGCCTCTCAAGAAACAAAAGCCAGAAATAATGAAGTTTTGAATCCCACAAGCTTCAATCGTCCCCTCGTCTGTAGGGTGGTAAGACCAGAGTCTAGTCATATTGGATATTGACAAAATACTTGAAGATCCCTTACAAATGCTGTGCATATAAAATGACATAGCAGTTGAAAATTTATAAAAGTAAACTTATTAACTACTGTCCGGGCAAAATTCTAAAAAAAAGTAATGAAATTTCAACCAAATATGCAGGCCTAGTAATCCGCAGGAAGTAAAACATTGTAAAATAATGTATTACAGATAGCCTTCAGCTACCTGGCCGGAGGTATAACCTGCCTGTTTGAATATCAGGATTTCAAATGAGGAGTAGTTGACCCTGTACTCAGCCCTTGCTAGGCACCTCTTACAACATGCTTGGCAGGTTACATTGTTACTGACCTTTGATTCCCTTTTCAGACAGTGGTACGGCACGGGCAGTTGTCATAAAAGCCAGCAAAAAGGGCTTGCATAGGAGGTTGGCAACTTCGTCGCATAAAATGGAATGCCACTGAAACCACTACTGCAAAAGCACATATAAATGCTTTTTACAGGCTTTCCGTGAGAGAGCCATGTTCAGTGGTGGCGCCATGCTTCGTATGAAACAAACAAAATTAAACAAGACATATAAGTCTTAATCTGGGTCAAAGATACAACAGAGAATATGCTGACAGCAGCCAGCGACATATAGCTGGTTGCCTACATCTGGATCAGCAAACTATAGCCGACAAAGCCCTTACTGCCTTCAAGTGGCATCCTGGAAACAGACTGCAGCATGGCTAAGAGAAAAGGAATCAATCAGGGAAGGCAAACCAGGTCCCAAAAATACCAAGCTAAAATTGGATGTGTCAGACCGAAAGTTGCAGATATCACAACCTTGCTGTAAACTTCGACATAGTGTCACAATGTTTTTCAGGACAAATGCCGAAGAAAAAATCCTAGTCAGCATTTATTCAATTAATTTTGGATTGACTTTATTTCTCTCAGACTGCTGTCTTGCCTTTGGGCTGATATGCCGTGCCAATTCTCACTCTAAGGAGAAGCTCTACAGTTTTGCCTTAACAATGGAGGATGTTTCCAAAGGGGATGTACTTACCTCCATCTGCAAGAATGTGGCTATTGTCTTGTGCCGACCAGACATTGTGAGTTTCATATTATATTAAACAGAATCAGTATTATTACACTGCAGGTAGACCCATAGGTGTAAGTTTTATAACAGATATTTGAGCACTTCATCGTTAAATGAATATTAACCTTTACGTTGCCACATAATTTTGTCAGCACGTCACATTTGACTAGGCTGTTTACTTTGAGAGCCTGTATCCTATGATTTTGTTGTGTGTAGAGACACAAATTAATAAAGAACTTTTTTGTGTTTTTGTTGTGTATGTGTTATTTTCTGAGATACAAGAAGATGAAAGTGCAAATGTTGAAAAACAGCAGAAATATATAGACTCACCTGTTTTCATTGTCCCTTGCCTGGCAAAAAATTTTTTAGAGTTCCACAGAGAACAGATAATCAATGTTTACAAGATGAACATATCTGTTATTTTCCACTGTAAACGTAGTTATTGTACTTCATAAACAACAAACAAACAAACAAAAATCTACTTCAGATGATCAGTTGCAAAAACTTGAGCTTCCCATTAATGAATGAATCTTCAAATCCAAGTGAAAAACAAGAAATCTTTTCCAAATGTCTAAAACAAATTTCAAAATCATAACTGGATAGGACGGAAGTGGAACTCCAATAGAAAGAGCAGTATTTTCAGTCGATTTCTATGGCAGCCCAGTTGTCAATGTTTTAAAAAATGTCGGTCATAAAAACGTAGGATAAAAGTGACAGAGAATGATCTGGACAAATTTTCTTGCTAATGGTTACGTAAAAGTTAAATGTACTGATACAAGTTTGAAATTAGAAAGAATAGACCTGCTATAACATTTCAAACATGTTACAAAAGAACATCGTTCATGGGATCTAGCAACCTGATCATGTAAAGTGAATTGTTACAGAAACTTCAACTGAAAGAGAGTGCTCAAGTGCTTTAATACATTTGTCGTGTAAGAAATATGAATTTAGTGATGGCCCAATGAGTACAGGAAAAAAAGTTTTTAATTAACCCATTTCAGTCTGGGCCAATTTTGACGATTTGTATCTTTCCGGCTCAGTGGTCTCAAGGTGAGGTGTCCGCCTCGAGTGCCGGATGTCGTGGGTTCGAATCACGGTGGAGACCTTGATTTATTTCACATGGAATATCTGGTAAAAATTCCCCTGATCTCTAGGTAGTGAGATCGGACTCCCATGTTCAGTGTCGAGCACATTAAAAATACCTTGGCAGTTAGAAATCAAAAAGAGTAGGCATTTTGACCTCTGCCGGGACAAAAATTTCTAGTTAAAAATCTACACAAATTATTTGTACCTTCCCCCAGGCCTAGTAAGCCACAGGAATTTGTAAAATATCTACTACACAGTGTCTGGCTACCTGGCAACAGGCATTAACATGCCTTAAATTACATTAATGTTGAAGTGGGCATTGGATAGAACAATGGGGGGGGGGGGGGGGGGGGTGGGGGTAGTGCCAATTTATCCATAAAACATGCCTTTCGTATTATGTCCCAGCCAGAGTCAGGTGTGTGTTGAATATCCATGAGTAATTCAGATGTGTGATCATCGGACTGATCAAATAATACATCATTTATCAGGTCTAGAAGCCCAACTTTATTCCCGAAAAATGATTTCATAGAAATAACCTTATAGTTAACGTTAGTTGCACATGCGCATACACAACCATTGTGTACAGCCATACAAGAAATGAAATTCCACAAATTAAATCACGAAACACAAACGCATATTTCAGAAGTCGGTATTATATGTAGCGCCCGCAATTTTTGGTTTAATATCTGGCAAAAAACAGCATCAATGAGCTGGAAAGAGCTGATCACGCCTCTTCTGCGAAAGGGTAGAGACATCTTCATTGCCGTTTAGGGTGGCTTATAGTTTATTCAGGGGGGGTGGGATAGCTGGCCCACATGCTCAACCCCACTAAGTTGTCCTTCGACAACCTCGTCCTGTCCAATAACTGTGTTGCTATTCTTTATTTCCCTTTCGGACTTTGGTAACACACGAGCACTGTAATTTATTCCAATGACAATTGATCAGTAGTGAACAGAATCTTTGTGACTGTTTAGTCAGCAGAATTTGTTAAATCTTTGACTCAATTTACAGAGTTTGTTAAATCTTTGTATCTGTTCTGTGAACATCATTTGATAAATCTTTGTGGCTATTTACTGTACAGAATTTGTTAAATCTTTATGGCTGTTTTCGAGACACAGCCTGATATATGACATTTGCTTTGACAGGAAACATTTTTGGCTATAGTCGATGGCAGTGAACTAAGCATCACCACAAAGGATCTCCATCGCGGAAATAAGACATTAAAGTGAGTGAAAAATCTTCCAAGTCATGTCTGTGTGAGATAATGCAGTAAAACTGAGAGATGTGTCCAAGTCGTATCTGTGTGAGATAAGCCAGTGAGAGGTGTGTCCAAGTCATGTCTATGTAAGAAGACCCAGTCAAAAAGGAGTGAAATTTGTTCCAAGTCTTGTCCATGTGGTGCTAGCTATTATTGTGAGTGAGATGTGTCCAAGTCTTGTCCATATGGTGTGAACTATTATTGTGAGTGAGATGTGTCCAAGTCTAGTTCATGTGGTGTGAACTATTATTGTGAGTGAGATGTGTCCAAGTCTTGTTCATGTGGTGTGAACTGTTATTGTGAGTGAGATGTGTCCAAGTCTTGTCTATGTGGTGTGAACTATTATTGTGAGTGAGATGTGTCCAAGTCTAGTTCATGTGGTGTGAACTATTATTGTGAGTGAGATGTGTCCAAGTCTTGTTCATGTGGTGTGAACTGTTATTGTGAGTGAGATGTGTCCAAGTCGTGTCCATGTGGTGTGAACTATTATTGTCAGTGAGATGTGTCCAAGTCTAGTTCATGTGGTGTGAACTATTATTGTGAATGAGATGTGTCCAAGTCTTGTTCATGTGGTGTGAACTGTTATTGTGAGTGAGATGTGTCCAAGTCTTGTCCATGTGGTGTGAACTATTATTGTCAGTGAGATGTGGCCAAGGTCCAAGTCTTGTCCATGTAGGGCCAGCTATTATTGTGAGGGAGATAGGTCCAAGTCTTGTCCATGTGGTGTGAACTATTATTGTGAGTGAGATGTGGCCAAGGTCCAAGTCTTGTCCATGTAGGGCCAGCTATTATTGTGAGTCAGATATTGTGGGCTGAGTGGAATATGTCAAAGTTGTATCCATATAAAGTGAAAGTACAAGTCTTGTCCGTGTAGGGCCAGCTATTATTGTGAGTCAGATATTGTGGGCTGAGTGGAATATGTCAAAGTTGTATCCATATAAAGTGAAAGTACAAGTCTTGTCCGTGTAGGGCCAGCTATTATTGTGAGTCAGATATTGTGGGCTGAGTGGAATATGTCAAAGTTGTATCCATATAAAGTGAAAGTCCAAGTCTTGTCCGTGTAGGGCCAGCTATTATTGTGAGTCAGATATTGTGGGCTGAGTGGAATATGTCAAAGTTGTATCCATATAAAGTGAAAGTCCAAGTCTTGTCCGTGTAGGGCCAGCTATTATTGTGAGTCAGATATTGTGGGCTGAGTGGAATATGTCAAAGTTGTATCCATATAAAGTGAAAGTACAAGTCTTGTCCGTGTGATGCAAGTTATTCTTCTTGTTCTTCAGTCAACTGATGCTATGCTTCTAGCCCTGTAGGGTTCATGAAGGAGACTGTGTTTCAGGTCTTCGCCGTTCCCCCCACAGCTTTTCGAGCATGGTCACTCACCCAGATCAGACTGCCTCTCTTTGGTCTGCATAAGTAGGGCAGTCCTGCAGGATATGTTCTGGTATTTGTTTGGGTGCTCTGCAATTGGACGTGGTGGTGTCTCTAAGACCCATTTTGTGGAGGTGGGCCTTGAGTCTACACTGTCCCGTTCTGAGTCTGAAGATTTTTTGGTGGTCATCTCTGTCAAGTTTGTCTATGCTGTCATTTCCTGGCATGTATTCTTTGTGCTGGTCTCCCCATTCCATCTTGATGTGCATGGCCTGCTTTAAGAACTGGAAGACAGGGACATCCCTGGTTGGGAAGGTTGAAGGCTTCAATACGCTTTTCATTGCTCAGCAGAATAATCAAATTTTCGAAACTGTACAGCAGTATAGTGATGACATATTAACACTTTCATTGCTAACATATCGTTAGTGTTTTCCTCCATTACTGACGTCCACCTAGAAGATTTGTAATGCAGAGGAATAAAGGCTGCTTTCCCTGCAGTATGCACTGTACATGCAAGGTTTTTATTTCATCTCAGTTAAAAAAAAACCAATGCCTGTCCCATGTTTTGAACACATGCACTCGTGGTCAGAGGAGCAACACCCAAACTTCTCAGCCAGCCACTTCTCTTTCATAATGGGGCATTAAACAATTCTGGAATAGCTTATGCAATGTAGTCTTTTGTTTAAAAGGCCTATATAGGTCAAAATGTTCATTTAAATCTTGTCCTTTTTTACTTATTTATCCTTTATTGAATTTAAACAGATAATATTTGAAATAGATATACCAGGAATATGATGAGGTTTTGGGATTTCGCATGGGAAATGATTTTATATTCCTGCCCACTGTATACCGACAAAAGAAATATTATTTGGCAACAGCCAGTGTCCTTCCACAACAAGCTGTACGGAAGTGCACAGAGCGTCAAGTCAACTGCTGCCTGCCTTCCAGAGTCATTGAAGTCGAAGTCTGAAGAAGAAGAATACTTCTTTTTCTGTGTTCACCTTGAAAAGGGATTTTTAAGACGTTGTGTTATAGGTTACAGCAAGGCTGCCATATCAGCACCTTTCGGACCAGCATTTCTGGGACAGGATTTGCCTACCCTTTTCGATCACTAATTTCTTAGCCAGTCTGCATGATTGCAGTCTGTTTCCAGGGTCGCCACTTGGAGGCGGAATAGGGTCTTGGTCAGTTATAGGTCATTGACCCTGATGCAAACAGCCAGCTACGAGTTACTGGCTGTTGTCAGCTCATTCACTGCCGAATCTTTGGCCCCATTTTATACAAGATGTTAGAGTTGTTCATCTATCTGGGAGCAATATTGACAAGATCTGTGGTATGAAAAAGGATATATATCTAGGAATTAAAAAACCGAGAGGAGTTTTCATTTTACTAGGATTTCAATGACTGTATGTGCCAGATTGTAGTACTTAAATGGGGCATTAAGGTCATTAAAACCGATCTATTAATCAGAACTGGACAACCCAGTAGAACGAAACATTCATGGTTGCTTTTCAAGACAATCTACGTTTTAACCGTCCACAGTATACGCAGAGAAGCGAGCTTGAATCAAACATTTAAAAAACAGGGAAGTCGTGGGATGAGATGACACGGTTGGTTCATGTTAGGACAATCCAGCTGTTGTTTGTTGAAGACCTCCTATGTGAGTTGATAGGTTATTTATTGATACCAGTAATATTATTTTATTTCTGCAGATTTGGAAGGAAAGTCAGCCGAGCATTCTCCTTTAACAAAACTCCAAGCAAATTGACAAAAGCTGTCTCTGGAATAGTCCATGGCTTAAGTCCGTTTACCCGTGATAATAAAGCATTTGACAAAGGAGGAATAAAAAAGCTGGCCAGCACTTTTGACCTGACAGTAAGAACTGGTTGTGGGATGTCCATCATAAAGTGTGCATGATCATTTCTGTTGATGTTACAGATCCAGCAGCATCCGGACTCTTGCCCTTTGACCCATTGTCATGTAATAGTATCTGCACCTGTATGTTAGTTGTTATTTAGTGCCATACAGAGCTTTCTATTTATCTGGTCTGTGAGGAATCATCATTAGGAATAAATATCGTTGAGCTCTGAGCTCTCAAAGAGATGATTATCAACGGTTTTGTATGAGTGTGTGCAGAACTGGCATTCTCTAGTGTGTTGTGGTTGTATTCTGTTCAGGTGCTTGTTAACCCTTTGAACCTGTGACACCCATATATCGGAGTGTGTGTAAATACCCCATTCCCTGAGCCACTCGTTTGCCGGTGTGATGGGTGGACCATTATTTTAAAGCGTATTTTAGGCTGTACCACAAGGATTTTGGTTATGATATAGTGGCATCTACACAGTACACACATTTCCTGAAATAACAAATATGGCAGAGCAAATATTGAAGCATGTTTTTACAATAATTTTGATCAATTTCATGATGAAAAGGGGTTAGGGGGGGTTTGGAAAATTTCAGGAAATGCTCATTCTAAAAGATTAACAACAGAACAAGTCGTATGTAGTTTCAAGGATTCTGAGGTTGATCAATTAGATTTAGATGGTAACTTGTGAAAATGTTATGCTTACTTTGTCAGGTAACCCATTTACAGCTGGCTTGACTAGGAGAAGCAGTCATACCATGAATAAACTCATCACATGCCCCATCATGTCAACCAAGCTTGACATGATTTGAACCTGGCACATTGAAATTGTAAACCAAGCTTACAACTCACTTGCTTCCCTAAAGGGGAGTGACCGTTATTACCGTGAATGTTCAGGTATATTATTAAACACGTCACTACTATTTGTGGAGCATAGGTCCTAAGCTGGTTGCCTGCTTCGGAGAACTGATGAACGTTGGATCACAGCAACAGCTGTCTGGTGCCCACGAGACGGACAATGACCATTAGGAAGACCACTTGCGTACTGGTCTGACTCCCTCGAACTCAGAAACAACATCTACGATTCTACAGGCTGGAAACTTATCACCCACTGA
The DNA here is from genome assembly GCA_036924085.1 of Ariolimax columbianus. Classification (NCBI taxonomy): domain Eukaryota; kingdom Metazoa; phylum Mollusca; class Gastropoda; order Stylommatophora; family Arionidae; genus Ariolimax; species Ariolimax columbianus. The sequence goes on from JAVGWX010000021.1 coordinate 37,403,269, forward strand.
TCCACTGCGGCCCCAATGGAAACGAAGTTGGTACCCACAGCAACATAACCGCCTCTGAGGTCCAGTAATCCAGGTCCAACACTACATCTGTATTTACCCTATCCAGCCTATAAGGAACCCTTGATTCATTTGTTTGCAGTGTTGCTTTATTGGCAATTTAGGTGGCAACCTTCCAAGAATGAAGCAATGGCCCTTCTCGTGAACCACTGAGACCTCCGGACATTTCTGCTGAGAGTTGATCAGCAGGACAATATTAGAAAGATAGAAGAGGAAAGGGACCTAGGGGTTATAATAGATCATACAGGTAAAGTGAGTGAGCAAGTACAGGTAGCAGTGAAAAAGGCAAATGCAATGTTAGGTATGATAAAAAGAAATATTGAACATAGGAGCAAGGAAGTGATTGTCAAACTGTATAAAACTTTAGTTAGACCTAGATTGGAGTACTGTGTACAGGTGTAGAGTCCTTATCGTAGAGGGGATATAAACGTGCTGGAAAGAATACAAAAAAGAGCGACAAAGCTGATAGTGGGATTCCAGAATTACAGTTATGAGGAAAGACTCAGAAAAACCGGCTTACAGTGTCTAGAAAAGAAGAATTCAAGGTGACTTAATACAGGATATAAGAGGAACAGATAAATTAGACTATAACAAGTTTTCAAAATTCAACCACCAACAGGAACAAGAGGGTATAGAGCTACAAGCTGACTAAAGAGAGGTCCAGATTGGATATTAGGAAATATTTTTTTAGTCAGAGAGTGGTGAATGCTTTGAATGCATTACCACAGGAGGTAGTGGAGGCACAGACTGCTAATGTATTTAGGAATAGATTGGATGGGCATAGCTTTTAGAGCAAGGTGATGTAAATGTAACTGGTTGTATACAGACTGCAGAGTCTTCTAAACTGTTGTCTTCTGAAGACGTTAAGTTAAGGGCAATGGAGATATTGATCATCTGCTTTGCAAACAAATCTATTCTTGCTGACTACTCACAACAACAAAAATCAACCCTTTGATGATGAGCCATTTGTTACTGCCACCAAATTTTGCTTCATTGTATTGCCACTTTGACTTTCTTAATTTTGACACTTTGACCCTTATAGACTTTTTTGTCAACTGTTCTTTGACACTTTGACCCTTATAGACTATTTTGTCAACTGTACCTTGACACTTTGACTCTTATAGACTTTTTTGTCAATTGTACCTTGACACTTTGACTCTCTTAGACTTGCCATTTCGTTCATCTTGTGTCTGTATCACTGACTTCATAGACAGCAGTGCTAAGGGATGACAGAGATTGTGTTGGTCTGTTGCGCCAACAAATCTCGTGTAATGTCTGCAGGAACCCAGCACAACTCGTGTGCATTTTTTAAAAGTAGATGGATTTCCCTGTCAGATTCATCTTGTCAGTACCAGTTTTGAGTTGGCTGTTGAATGCCAGCCGATGGGCGCGACGCATAAGAAGGTGTTGCTAATTCCTTTAGGTGGTCTACAGAAATGTTGAAGTTAGATAGATAAAGATCCAGTAAATATGATTGGACGATAAAGGGTTTCATGTCACTGTCATGATCTGTAACTTCACTCTTGAAGTATCACTAAAGGGTGTAACATCACCGTCATGATCTGTAACTTTACTCTTGAAGTATCACTAAAGGGTGTAACATCACCATCATGATCTGTAACTTTACTCTTGAAGTACCACTAAAGGGTGTAACATCACCGTCATGATCTGTAACTTTACTCTTGAAGTATCACTAAATGATTTTGCTGCTTTATCCACATCTTCACTGTTTTGTTTTATCTCAGCAGGATGCCGTTAGTGAAACAAGTGATACCATAAGCTTGGGAGCATATTCACTGCAGGTATGTTTCAATTTCATATCTTTTTCCACTTAGTTCATTGGTTATCATGAGCAGAAGCAATTGTTCGTCCTATATAAAGTGTATGCTGTCCTTTGTTAGCTTCAGACCTTATTTAATTTAAATATCATCTTTCCATATTCCACCATCCATATTCTACTTTCCATATTCCTCCATCTATATTCCTCAATCCATGTTCCTTAATCGATGTTTCTGTATACATATTCCTCTATCAATGTTTCTTGGGAGGAAGACTAACGTCTGGCCAGGCAAAATATACTGGCCGAGACCCTCACCTCGGCTCCCTCATAGCTCTCCCTGGAAACGGGCTGTTTTCATGGCAGCCTGGCTATCAAGGTGAGGGATCGACGTGATCCTCATAGTAGTGAGCGACATGTAGATGAAGCCAAGCATAACACAACCGCCTAGAGGACCCCGATCCATCTTCGTCAGCACACTCGGGATGTGTGGAAAGTTACTGCAACCTGCCACTTAACGTCCTTTTCAGGGTGCATAAAAGAGTAACCTACTCATTGTGGGCGTTTGAAACAACAACAATATTTCTCTATCCATATTCTATTATCCATATTCCCCAATCCATATTGTTCTATCTGTATTCTTCTATAAATTTTCTTATATCCATATTTTTCTATGAAATCTTCTTGATGTGAAGGTACAATAGGTTATGTTAATTTACCTACATTCAGTCAAAGCACACCTGTGTCTGTTCCTCACATTCTATGTTATTTTTTTACAGGACAGTGGCTCCACCACCAGCTCAACACTGGGCTCACCTAACAGGCTAGCCCCACCTAAGCATACATTTCTCACACCCAAGATTGTTATGAAGAACGGTAGGACTCCAGTCAAGTGGGCCACCATCGGAACCAGTCCGGCCAGCAAAAGCAAATATTTGTGATGAAATTATAAATCTAAAGCTCTTATTGTGACATAATGCACTCAGGTTAAAGATAAAAGGATCACTGAAACTGTGCAAAAATATTGTTAAAGGTGATTACAGAGGGTTGTGAATAGGGCTAGCAACCTCATAAAGTACATTTTTGCTATGATACCTCCTCTGCAAATGATACGGTAGTCATATAGTAACATGTTTTTGAATATTTCATCTTGACTGAGCTTTGTAATTGAAATTAATATATTCTTCAATCTATTTTGAATCCGTACATGGGGCGGCCCATGCGGAAGGTTAACTTATAACTTGCATCAGAACAAAGCAATCATCTTCTTTGGGAAATGTTACAGGAAGCAGAGAGCAGGGGCTCACTGTAACTATTCTATCAACAAAATTATATATAGTTGCAGTGTTTATTCCTATTGCTGTGGAGGATTAACCGTAAGCATGCCCTTGTAACACCCTAGCGGACCAACTCGGCCTACAAAAACGGTGTGCGGAAGAAAAAATATTTTTTTTTTTACCTAGACACTCCCAACAGCCATTTTTTTAATGCTGAATATGTCACCATATATACATGACATTTTGCTGGTTAAAGTATCATATGTTAGATTACAAATGGCTTTTGAACAGTTTTAATTTTGTATACGCCAAAGGTGAAGTAGGTTGTTGGGAACGATCTATATCGAGTAGATCTGTTTATTTTGTTTGTTTAGATGAAAGAACTACGTTTAAATTGGAAACTAACAGTTGTGTTGATATTATAAACACAGTATCGATACATTGTTGTGGTTTCCATGGTTTTCTATCGGAGCGACTAGGCCTAGCGGTCGAGTCCAAATTTTTTTCAAAGATTTTCATAAATTTTCAACTTAATCATTTTGAATCTCAGAAACTAACAAACACACAACAAAAACAATAACACCCACAAGTTCTTTATTCAATTGTGTCTCTACACACAAAAAAATCATATTTATTAACAAACAAACAGAAAAGTTACAAATTTTGAAAGTCGACTACCATAGCGAGAAATTAAGTTAATTAATTAGGTCAAATTTTCGTCACAAAAAATGTGGAGGGCTAAAGGTTAAACAGAGTATGGGAATAAAGGTCACTTGCCCATGCAGTGTGCAGGCAAGGTCTTTATTTCATCGCTGATATAAAAATACTCTATGGTTACCAGTGTTTTGAACATGCGCACCCTTGGTCCGAAGGCCAGTACAAAAAATGTGGAGGGCTAAAGGTTAACAGAGTTAGGGAATAAAGGTCACTTGCCCATGCAGTGTGCAGGCAAGGTCTTTATTTCATCGCTGATATAAAAATACTCTATGGTTACCAGTGTTTTGAACATGCGCACCCTTGGTCCGAAGGCCAGTACAAAAAATGTGGAGGGCTAAAGGTTAACAGAGTTAGGGAATAAAGGTCACTTGCCCATGCAGTGTGCAGGCAAGGTCTTTATTTTATCGCTGATATAAAAATACTCTATGGTTACCAGTGTTTTGAACATGCGCACCCTTGGTCCGAAGGCCAGTACAAAAAATGTGGAGGGCTAAAGGTTAACAGAGTTAGGGAATAAAGGTCACTTGCCCATGCAGTGTGCAGGCAAGGTCTTTATTTTATCGCTGATATAAAAATACTCTATGGTTACCAGTGTTTTGAACATGCGCACCCTTGGTCCGAAGGCCAGTATCCAAGCTGCTCGACCACCCAATCCTCTCACACTAAAACAAAATGGCTGGAAAAGGAGACAGGCTACAAAGAAGGGAAAGTACTGGGTAATTTAATATGGCATGGCAAATGATCTACAGCAGAGTTGATCAGCTGCAGCAGAAACAGGAAGTTGTGAATGTCTTAACCGGTTAGTATGGCACATGATGTTGATGGTTGTTCATTGGGATGGAACTTTTGCCAGGAAGTGATAAGCTGTTATTGTAATTCTGGATCCTTGACCATTGTTCTCCGATTCATTTCTTAATTATTGTTTGCTTTGTTACCTTAATGTATTGTTCATATTGAGACCATATCATCTTTTCATATATTTTTTCGCTACTGATAAATGCACTGGGCATTCTGTGCTTAAGCCGCCGGCCACATGATCAGGTGGTGTGGGTTCGACTCCGGACTCCGCCGTCTTTTTCACAGGTGCTTGATGCTGAGTCCCCTGCATCTCGTAGTCACCCCTTAGTCGTCTTGTCCTTGACTTGCCACTGGGGCCGGGGGGCACGAGACGAGAGAGTGAGGATAAAAAGTAGCGCTAGCAAAATAAATTATGCCATCATCGTCTACGATGGACGGTGGTCTTTGCCTTTTTTTTAATGAATGCACCTGTGGTACTGGAAAAAATGACCCCTGAACATCTGCTGCAAAATTGCCCGACATACGAGGACTAGAGGAAGCAGAATTAGCCGTCACCTGTGGCAACACTAGACAAGCTCTAAGGCAGTGTCAGCAGCTGCTTTTTTTTTAAAAGAATTAAGTCGATGCCTGACGGCGTACGAAGAAGATATATTTATTCTGTCTTTACCCATCTAGGGTAAAAAAAAACTCAAACTCATGGTGGAAGCCATGGTGGACTTTATCGCTCTTCTCTTCGTGGCTCCTCTTCTACTCCAATGGGTGTAGAGGTCTGTTTTGAAAATACTTGCAATCAAATGTGCAGATAAATAGGTGATTGGCCTGTTGTGTCTCTGCATAATGGAGGAGCTTGCTCCGTTTGACCTTCATGCAGGCATCTCTTGGGTAGGAATTTAGTTACCTTTATAATTTTTGCCCAAACGATGGCTAACAGCCTGCTCTTATTTATTTTAAACTTTCAAAGGTTCTTTTACGCTCAGACCATGTACACAGGACCTCTAAGTTTATCATCCATTTCTGATAGGACTAGACGCTGTGGGTAATGGAGGCAGAGGTAGCACTGCAGCAGTTGGACAAAAGTAGTGAAACCAACGACACTGCTCAAACCTGGTCTGCTGAATAGGAAAGAGATGGCTAATACCAACCCCAGAACCAACAGCCCAGACCCCCTTCAGTGCCAGTATGACTGCGAGGGTGTGATTTCAGTGAACATGAACAGTCCAATCGTCAACTGCTCACTTTGTGGTAATACTACACTACTTGAGGCAGGATTGGTACCCGCACACGATTAACTATCATGTTGAGGAACAGGTCACTTATGACTTGACGTCGATCTCACCTGACTTGAGACCAGAGGATATTTGGAAATCTCAGGATTTGAACACCCAACCTTTCACACTTCTGTTCATTCATTTCTTGAGAGACATGCACTTTACCTCTCAGCTATAAAGACCTGCTGGGACTTGATCTTATTTCTTTATTTTCCTAATTACTGTAAACAAATAGTTGGAATATTCATTCATTCTTCTATTACATGTTAATGTATAATAATATATATAACTCAATATAGGTCAGTTTGTCTTGGACACAAATCTACAACCTGGGTTTTGACCAAACGCTCTTTGTCAAGGACAGAAAAACAGATGCCTAGCTAAATGAATGAGATGAAAATAAAACAGCTTTTTCATCTGTGTATCTTGAAATTCAGATCTTGTTAATGTAACTATTCTGCTCGCTTCTATTATTAGCCATTTTTTGTGTAGGTCAAATATACAGTTTGAAGAAATCCTTCATCCTCCTTACGACATTGAGGTGCATAAGTCATCAACCAACCCTCTCCAAGCATAACAGTCCTGTGCTATTTTCTCCAGTTCTTTCCAGCTTTCCTCTGTTTTCACTATGTCTCTTTTCCATGGTTGGTTGGTTATTGATCCAGCAGACTGTGTGCTCTTGCCCTTTGGCCCAATGCTAGTGGTATCTGCAAGGGTTTGTGAACTGTTTAGTTCCATACAGAATGTTCCATTTGTCTAGTTTTGAAGGAAGAAGCTCTTTCTTAACACCATCAAGCTCTGGACAATGACAAAAAATAGTGTTCAACAGTTTCATAGGGATGTGTGCACAGTCAACACTCTGGAGTATGTCATGGTTGGATTCAGTGTAGTTGTGTATGTTGCTTCTGTTTCGCTATGGGTTCCGTGACAGAGATTGCCTTGTGATACTGGCTTGGGACTTTTACAATGTGTGGCTTTTATGGCGCCACCTTCTTCCAAAGTTCTTCTGCTCCACCTGCCTTTGTCCTGTTCTTTCCTCGTAAGCTTTCATTTGTAACCTTGTCAAACCACTGCAGATCCAGAATCTTTCTCTGGAATTTATTGATAAAACCCTGTAATATCTTAATATTAAGCTTTGTCATCCGCCATGTTGTCTCTCCGTATAGAAGGACCGATTTCACAATGGAGTTGAAAATCCTTAGCCTGGCAGCTTGGTCGTTATGTAGAATGCCTACAATGAGTAAGTTTACTCTTTTGCACGCCCTGAAAAGTGTTAAATGGTGCAATGCAGAAGCTTTCCTCACATCCCGAGTGTGCTGATGAAGGTTGATTGAGGAGGTCCTTCAGGCGGTTGTGCTATACTTGGATTCATCAGTGTGTCGCTCACTACTATGGGGATCATGCCAATCCCCCACCTCTTTAGTCAGGATGCCAAGAAGAATAGCTTGTTTTCAAGGAGAACTGTGAAGGGTCTTGGCCAGTATATTTTACCTGACCTTGACTAGCATGTCTGATCAGAATGTTTTACCTGAGCAGATGTTAAGGCTTTGATCGCCTCTCATGTTATGCCTTCAAGCTGTCCGATTATCTTTTTTTTGGTTTTTGTTTTAGTGTTCGTCTTATTTCTCTATTCCCAAAGGCGGTGTGCGTTGCACTGTGGTTTTTATTTTGCACTTGTCGGCCCAATGTATCCAACTTCAGCATGCATTTTATAAAAGGATCTGCTTCCTCCTGTATTTTCTAAGGGTCTGCTTCCCCGGGGTAACAGCCGGTGCTGTGATGGGTATCAAACCCAGCATCTTCGGATTCTGAGCCGTGTCACTTAACCACTAGCCCACACCGTCTCCAGTCCAATATTTTCTCTCATTGCTTTTCTCTGTCCTTCTTGTCAGCAATTCTGTCCATTGTCACTTTGTTCCGACCTGCCTCTTCTCATGACATGCCAGAAAAATAATGACTGCTGATTCCCGATTTTTACCATAAGCTGTCGTTGTGTCTGTGCCTTTCCAAGAACACCCCGTATTAGCTTTCTTTACATTCCATGGAATTTTCAACGTTCTGTAAAATCACATTTCTATTGCCCTCAATGATCCCTGTACTTCCCTGCTGATTGTCCATGACTCACTGCCGCATGTCAGTACTGGTTCCATGTAGCATCCAATAACTCTCTTCCTTAAATTCAATTATAGTCTTTTTGTTGCACACGATTTCTCTTACTCTGGAAGACTGATTTTGTCCTGATATAGGAGGGTAATATTGTCTGCAAAGTCCAAGATTAAGGTCAACTCGATTTTTAGAACTGCTTGCTGGAAGAATTTGTTTGTTTAAAATCTCCTCCAACTTGCTCCTTACCAAGTATAAAGTCACAACTGTGGATGGCTCTTTACAGGAAACTTACTTCAAAACACTGTACGCTCTTGTAGTCAAGGTTTCTATAGAAGCAAGGGGAAGTAAAAAAAAGTCCCCTTAATATTTTATATGAACAGAATAGAGCATATCAGGGTTATTTTTTTGGCCTGCTTTTTATATCCATTTATCAACTTTTACATCCACTCCTTCTACTTCCACTCATCAATTTGCTCATCAATTTATCATCTTGTACATTCAATAGTATATTTTTGTGTCTTATTTATCATCTTCTTCATCAGCTGATCAACTTGTTCACCTATTTATCATCTTCTACACAAGCTCATCAATTTATCATCTTGTACATTCAATAATATATTTTGGGGTCTATTTATCATCTTCGACATACACTCATCAATTTGTTTATCCATTTATCACCATTTACATAAAATCATCAATTTGTTCATCTGTTTATCCTTACATATACTCATCAACTTATAATGTTTTCATCCAGTCATCAACTGTTACATCCACTTATCAACTTTTACATCCTTCTTCCGCATTATCCTGAAAAAGACGTTTCTGGCCAAGTGTCGTAGTTTACAGCGAGGTTGCAATATCTTTGCCTTTTAGTCGGACACTTCTGATTACAGCACAGTATTTTTGGGACCAGTTTTGCCTTCTCTCTGTGATCATCTCTAATCTCTTAGCCAGGCTGCACGTTTGTAGTGTTTCCAAGGGCACCACTTGGAGACAGAAAAGAGGCATGACCAGTTATAGGTCACTAACCCTGATGCATGCAGCCAGCTATGAATCACTGTTGCATCTTCGGCCCAAACTTTGACATCCACTCATCAATTTGTTTATCATCTTTTACATCAATTCATCAATGTGTTCGTCCAGTCGTCAGCTTATTCAACTCAACCTGCTCATCCAATAGAACTTTCATCCCCTTTATCAATTCATCAACTCAACCTGCTCATCCAATAGAACTTTCATCCCCTTATCAACTTGTTCATCATCTCAACTTGTTCATCCAATAGAACTTTCATCCCCTTTATCAATTCATCAACTCAACCTGCTCATCCAATAGAACTTTCATCCCCTTATCAACTTGTTCATCCAATAGAACTTTCATCCCCTTTATCAATTCATCAACTCAACTTGTTCATCCAATAGAACTTTCATCCCCTTATCAACTTGTTCATCATCTCAACTTGTTCATCCAATAGAACTTTCATCCCCTTTATCAATTCATCAACTCAACTTGTTCATCCAATAGAACTTTCATCCCCTTATCAACTTGTTCATCATCTCAACTTGTTCATCCAATAGAACTTTCATCCCCTTTATCAATTCATCAACTCAACTTGTTCATCCAATAGAACTTTCATCCCCTTTATCAATTCATCAACTCAACCTGCTCATCCAATAGAACTTTCATCCCCTTATCAACTTGTTCATCAACTCAACTTGTTCATCCAATAGAACTTTCATCCCCTTATCAACTTGTTCATCATCTCAACTTGTTCATCCAATAGAACTTTCATCCCCCTATCAATTCATCAACTCAACTTGTTCATCCAATAGAACTTTCATCCCCTTATCAACTTGTTCATCAACTCAACTTGTTCATCCAATAGAACTTTCATCCCCTTATCAACTTGTTCATCAACTTAACTTGTTCATCCAATAGAACTTTTATCAACTTGTTCATGTAACTATCATCTTGTTGCTCACAAGTTTCAGGTTTTCACATCTACCTTATATGTATTCACATTTATCTGTAATAATACTTTGTTAAACATGTACACTTATCTGGATTTTGTTTCTATAAATGTATAACTACCGCGTGATCTGTCAACATTTTTACATTGCTTGTGTATTAGAGACTTAACCAATTAAAATGTTTCCAGCTCCCTGTGCAGCATATGTCTACAACAAATACATGTCAAACCATCAAATGTTGACCTGTCTATTATATCTATTAAAGTTTTAGGGCTTAAAGTTTCTACAGGATGGAGTAGCAAGCCCCATGCCCAACTTTCCCTCCTTAATAAATTAGACTATAACAAGTTTTTAAAATACAAGCACCTACAAGAACTAGAGGGCACAGCTAAAAATTAACTAAAGAAAGGTTCAGATTAGATATTAGAAAATATTTTTTAGTCAGAGAGTGGTGAGTGTTAAGTATTAGAGGCAGGGACAATTAATGCATTTAAGAATGGATTGTAATACACATAGCTTTTAGAGCAAGGAAATGTAAAAGAAACTGGTTGTATACAGATTCTGCAAAGTCTTCTAAACCAATATAAAGACATTAAGTTAAGTAAGTTAACTTAGTCGCTCGCCTCTTACGACATGCCTGGCAGGTTACAGGCTAACTATTCTTTACTCCCATTTTGTACCCCGGCAATACTCAGACATTCATTGACTTAGTTGATTTATTTATTTGGATGTTCGCTCCAAGTGAAGCATAGGGCCACCACCACAGCTGGTCAGTAGTGGTTTCATCGCAGTGGTTTCACATGATGAGGTTGCTAGAACAAATTCACAACTCTTTTACAACATGCTTGGTAGGTATTTTTGGCTATGACGCCCCTGAGTGTGTGACCTAGTTAGCCAGATAAGAGTTTCACTAGACAGGGACCTGTAAGTAGGAAAGTAAGTAGCATGTCCTTTACAGAACATGGCTTCTTACAGCCGCCACCTATTTGGCTGTTATAAGTTTTTTGACAAGTGTGCAGTACGGTAGGTTGCCATTACTTTCTGTACTTGGAGGAGCAATCGACCGAGAGAAAAAAACCCAGTGTCTGTCAAACTGAACACATTGGAAATCAAATCCTGTTCGTTAGGATTGTGAAAACCGAGCAGCCTCCAGGGACTTGATGATGATATAATCCCTTTAGCCGTGAGCAGGTAGCTTTTGCCATGCCTCTCAGACAAGAGTACACGTCTTCCTCAGTTGTTGTGTAGAGTGTGTTGTGTATGGTTGGGGTGTGAGCACGGCAGTCGGTTTCGCAGATCGGCTAGCCCTGGGTGCAGGTTCAGGATTATACCTTTCTGCTGAGAGAGACTGAGCCATATGGGGGAAACCCGCGGCGATAAAGTCGAGCCCTTGCCTTTAACTAGCAAGATCAAGAGGTGCTCGACTGATACCTCGTTTTCGCAGCAGAATCTTCAATTTGTCTCACGGATGTTTGTAAAGAGGGGCATGGCTTGTTCTTAGCTTGTAGATCAAACTCTGGTCTCTTTGTTTCAATTTCTTGGCCAGTTTCTGGGTATCTGATTTTGCTTGGTGTCTGAAATATAGTCGACCCGTTTGGGATATGGCCCACTGATTTAGCCTTTCCTATCTATAGTTATGTCTCAGGATCTGCCTGCAGGTCTATAGTGTTTAGTTTAGTTTGGTCGAAGAATCATCATTGGGCACACGTTAACCCATAAGTGCTGTGTTCTTTTCCATATTTTTTGAGAATCTCAACACAATGCATGAATTCCGTAGCACCATTTAGGATCCCGTAATAGATGGGATAGATTTTTAACATAATTTTGAGTTTTTGCCCTGGCAGCGGTTGTTAAGCCTACTATTTTCCAACCACCAAGGGATTTTTAAAGTGCACGACACTGCACACAGGCGTCCAATCTCTACTACCCAGATATCAGGGAAAATACCAGAAAGTACACGTGAAAATAATCCCGGTCTCCACCATGATTTGAACCCGCGACCTCCAGCAACCAAGGCCGACATCTTACCTCGAGACCACTGAGCCGTTTCCTCCCCCCCCCCCTGTTGTGTGATACTACGTAGTGAATGGGGTAGTTTTACTCTGCTTCTGACCAGCTCATCAGCCTTCTCATTTCTTCGGACTCAGACGTGTCCAGGTAGACCCTAGAGCACAACTTCATAAGAGGTGAACAGTTGGTCAATTAATTTGTAGATATTATTAACATCGGGTGACGTTCTGTTCTCCCAGGCGCGAAGTGCAGATTATGAGTGAGAATATACCAATTTCCTTGGGTCGTATGGTGCCGCTTTCAAAATTTGAAACGTGAGTATGAAATAATACTGAATGCTACCTGGCATATGTTATAAGATATGACTAAGGGGGTTTGGCAATGTCACGGCTACTCAATCCTGTAGAAACTATAAGCTACGCCTTGGACCCTTTTTACTCCAGCTGTAGTATAGGGCCACCACTACAGTTGGTCTCCTTTAGGAAGCCTGTGCGAAAACACAGTGCTTTCAGAGAGATGGTTTCTGTAGCAATTTGATTTAGCACGTTGCTAGCCCCATATATACAACTCTCTTTAGTCAACTTTATGAAATGCATGGAAGTGCAGTGGTGCTATTCTTTCCTTCCCATGATGGGGCCCTGGGATCCACTCTGGGGTAAAGTAAAGTTAGTCCCATAGTATCCACTGACGTCAAGGATGAAGTGTTACAGACTTTACTGTGCTAGGCCTCAACTGTTTTAAATTGGCCCGTGCACTTCCTTGCTGCCTTTCCTTCCCTAACTGTAAGCAAGATACACCTTTACAGCTTGGTTGACTGGAACATATTGATAGTGAGAATGGATGGATGGTGTTAGTTTTGATTTAATGCTTTCAAGATAAGCGCAACTCACAGGATGAGTTTTCAATTTTGACTAAATAAAAAATAGTTGCCGATTGCAAGCGAAGATGGTGACAGCATCACACTTGAACTGCAAGATGTGATCTCATATGATTAGAGTTCAATCATGGTATAGCAGACTATGTCGCACTTGGGACACACATGTAAGGAGTCAGTCGACTGTGGGGTCGTTGTTGTTTAGTTCTTCTAGATGGCTTGTTTTCTCTGAGCCTCAGGGATGGTATTCCACTCGCTGATATGTATTGCTAGTGGACCAGGCGAAATAGGCAAGTATCTCCCAGGAGATGATGTCAATGTTGAAGCCCCTCAGACATGTTCTCAATTGTGACTAAATACTTTCAACTTTACCACAGCTTCAGGATGAGCTCTTTATTGTGACTGCATACTTTCACCTTTACCACAGCTGATGGATGGGTTCTCATTTCTGACTAATTACTTTCACCTTTACCCCTGCTTTAGGACGAGCTCTCAATTGTGACTAAATACTTTCACCTTTACCACAGCTTCAGGATGAGTTCTCAATTGTGACTAAATACTTTCACCTTTACCACAGATTCAGGATGAGTTCTCAATTGTGACTAAATACTTTCACCTTTACCATGAGTTGTCAATTGTGACTAAATACTTTCAGCTTTACCACAGCTTCAGGATTTCTCAATTATGACTAAATGCATTCAATGTAAGCACAAATCAGTCTCTGATAAATTAGACTATAAAAACTTTTTCAAAATACAGCCGCCTACAAGAACAAGAGGGCACAGTCGCAAATTAATTACAGAAAGTTCTAGATTAGATACCAGAAAATATTTTTGTTTCAGTCAACCAAAGAGTGGTGTATGCTTGGAATGCATTATCATAGGAATTAGTGGATGCAGTATCAATTAATGCATTCAAGAATGGATTGGATGTGCATAATTATTTTTAGATCAAGTGAATGTAAAAGAAGATGGTTGTATAGTCTTCTAAACCAGTATAAAAATGTTAATAGAATTCAATCTTCCATTGCCTCTTTTTAAAAAATAGTTTTTGCTGTGATTTTGTACAGTTCCGCATGTAACTATGTTTGTATATCCAGCATTCCCTTGTTCAGTAAGCACTTGCTTATAGTAACTGCCTTTACTACTTTTATATTTTACAATTTTGCCTAGGTTGTGTTCATTTACACATGCAAGTTATCATTAATTTTTGTGTACATCTCGGTCAGAAGTGTCAATATTATATTTAATATGAATACTTATGTTCTTATACATGTAAACTTGTTATTTTTTTCTTTCTGTAATTGTTCTTTTTATATACAATAATATACACACACAATATATGAATGTGTATTTATACACACACAAGTGTTTTTAATTAAAATTACATTTTTTTATTCAAAATTAATGAAGAAAACAGTTGCATACAGCTATCATTTTTAAATATTGTTATATCATTACATCTGATAACAAGTCCCTCAGTGCCTAAAACATACATGGATTCCTTTAGAAAAAGAGTGTTCTGGTTGTACATGTGGCCCGTCATGGACCATGACGCAGCTTTCATTCTGGTGTCAGCTGCCGTGGCATAACCTTGCAGACCTCGATCTGGAAGTGCATGATGGAAGTGTGGCATGCTGGATCTTCTTGACTGATGTTCAGAAGTGCTTCTATTTAATTCAATCGCTGCAATTTTTTTTCACAATGCGTTCAACTGCAATCAACTCTGGTGTCACTACTCGGTGTGTCTTACCAAATCGGGAACTGTCTGTGACAGAACTCGCACTATTTCTGAACTTCCTACTCCACTCATACACTTGCTGGAGTGACAGACTTGCATCACCATACTGAACCTCATTTACCAATGGGGGATGGCATGGGCTAGTGGTTAAGTGACGCGGCTCACAGCCCAAAGGTGCTGGGTTTGCTCCCTAATCACAGCACCGGCCATTACACCGGGGATGCAAACTCTTAGAAAATTAAGGAGAAAGCAGACCCTTATATAAAATGCATGATGAAGTTGGATGCATTATGCAGACAGGCATAAAATAAAAACATAATGCAACGCACACCGCCTTAGGGAATAGAGAAATAAGGTGAGCGCAAACAAAAAATTTACCATTGGATTTCAATAGGTTGCACTCCTTTGCTTCTCAAAAAGCATATCAGAACACTGCTTCTCTGTAATACATGTCACCAGTTGGACAGCCATCTCTAAACCATTACTATGACATATGGTTCGTATGCACCGTGAAATCATCTGCAGGACACTCTTGATATCCTTAGCAATGATACTGCCAACTTACATGACAATTACACAGTGTTTCAAATTTCTTTTGCTATTTTTAGGTTTAATTTTGAAGTTCCCTCATATTTATATATTTTTATTACACTGAAACTTTGTCAACCAAAAACAAAAGTAAATCAATCATTGAAAAACTTGTGTGAGAAATAAACAAGACACATGAAAGTGCAGTCCCCTCATCTTCACAGAATGGTTCTTAGCGAAACTGCCCTGTGCGGTTGTGGCAGACACCATAACATATCCTGCAGAACTGCCCTACTTATACAGACCAAAGAGACGCAGTCTGGCCCGGGGAGCAACCATGCTCAAAAAGTTTTGGGGGACCAGCAAAGACCTGAAACGCACTGTCTCCATCGTGAACCTCACTGAACTAGAAGCGCAGCAACAGTTGATTGAAGAAGAAGACAAATGGAACTAGAAGCGCAGCATCAGTTGATTGAAGAAGAAGACAAATGGAACTAGAAGCGCAGCATCAGTTGATTGAAGAAGAAGACAAATGGAACTAGAAGCGCAGCATCAGTTGATTGAAGAAGAAGACAAATGGAACTAGAAGCGCAGCATCAGTTGATTGAAGAAGAAGACAAATGGAACTAGAAGCGCAGCATCAGTTGAATGAAGAAGAAGACAAATGGAACTAGAAGCGCAGCATCAGTTGATTGAAGAAGAAGACAAATGGAACTAGAAGCGCAGCATCAGTTGATTGAAGAAGAAGACAAATGGAACTAGAAGCGCAGCATCAGTTGATTGAAGAAGAAGACAAATGGAACTAGAAGCGCAGCATCAGTTGATTGAAGAAGAAGACAAATGGAACTAGAAGCGCAGCAACAGTTGATTGAAGAAGAAGACAAATGGAACTAGAAGCGCAGCAACAGTTGATTGAAGAAGAAGACAAATGGAACTAGAAGCGCAGCATCAGTTGATTGAAGAAGAAGACAAATGGAACTAGAAGCGCAGCATCAGTTGATTGAAGAAGAAGACAAATGGAACTAGAAGCGCAGCATCAGTTGATTGAAGAAGAAGACAAATGGAACTAGAAGCGCAGCATCAGTTGATTGAAGAAGAAGACAAATGGAACTAGAAGCGCAGCATCAGTTGATTGAAGAAGAAGACAAATGGAACTAGAAGCGCAGCATCAGTTGATTGAAGAAGAAGACAAATGGAACTAGAAGCGCAGCATCAGTTGATTGAAGAAGAAGACAAATGGAACTAGAAGCGCAGCATCAGTTGATTGAAGAAGAAGACAAATGGAACTAGAAGCGCAGCATCAGTTGATTGAAGAAGAAGACAAATGGAACTAGAAGCGCAGCATCAGTTGATTGAAGAAGAAGAAGCTGTCCCACATGATAACAGTACGATGAAAACCAAATTACCATACCGTAAAATCTTGCGTATAATATGCAAAATATTTACTCATTTTGGTCTGCTAAAACTTGGGGGCGTATTACACAAAATATATTCTATATCAGAAGTAACCTGCATTGGAACGTCTGTCACAATTTGACAGTGAGAATGGTACGAAATTAAATGTGCCGCGTGTTTTCTTATGTGTCAGATATCGTTACAAAGCACATTTCGCATTGATCTTCAATCTTATTTTACTCCTAAAAAGGAATGAACTAGATAACACTAACGAAAATTCAACAAAGCTTCCTCAAATGTATTTAAAATAAACTTGACGCAGCAACAATGACATTTTGTGTGAGACAGATTGAAAAATCATGGTTCGTATTGTACACAAATTACAATTTTACCATAACATTTCGGCTAAATCAAGCATGCGTACTATGCTAGAGTGTGTATTATATACATGATTTTGTAGTATATTCTTTATTCATCTTCTTGCTGCATCTGAAGCATAGGGGCGCTAGTATAACTAGCCCTCTTACAGGAAGCCTATATCTCAGTACTTAAGTGATGGCTCCAATAGCAATGGTTTTAGTTGTTTTGCTAGTCCCATGCACAACCGTTACTCACCTTTTACATGCTTGAAAGGATACATTCAGTTTAGTTTTATGATTATCTTTGTTTAATTCATTGATTTCTAGTCTGGTAACTTTGAGCTGTTTAAGACCACTTCCGAACAAAAACATAAAACGGAAAAGACGGATTGCTGGTGTTAAGAAAAACTACAGAGGCTTGGATTGAAAAAATTGAGGAGATGATGAGACATTATTCATTTAACTTTGTTAGCTGGTTTCTTATATGTGGTTTCACTCTGTCTAGACCTTGATAAAAATCTTTTGGCTGAAACGTCTGTCTTTGTTTTTAAATAAAACTGATTTTAACCTTGCTGGACTGAAGAATTATGTTTAGAGTATTTTTCATGAGCTTACTGAGGAATCTCACATTGCACTACAGTCAATAGAACCTAGGTCCACCTTATCAAGTTAAGTTGGTATGCAAGAAGAGCCACTGTAACCAGCCATCAGAGAAATATCAAGAGTCAAATTAACTCAGTATGAGTGGCTTCAACAACAACTTGTATCATTGGTAGATGACTGTTAGAGCGATCATTGAGCATCGTGTCAAATAGTGTCTTTCATGGCTGCAACTTCGGGCAGAAAATAAATGCCACCCACACCCTAGTCGGGGATGGGATGGAAGACTAACGTCTGGTCAGGCAAATATACTGATCAGACATGTTAGTCAGGTTCAGGCAGAACATTCTGGACAAGAGCCTCACCTAGGCTTCCTTGTAGCCCTTCCTAGAAAAGGGCTATTTTCATGGCAGCCTGGCTAACATGGTGAGGATGACATGATCCCCATAGTAGTGAGTGACACGCAGGTGAAGCCAAGCATAGCGCAACCCTGGTCCACCTTCATCAGCACGCTCGGGATTCAGGAAAGCTACAACAAACTGCCACTAAACGTCCTTTTTAGGGCGCGCAAAAGGCCAAATTTCCTCATTATGGGCATTACTTCAACAACAACAACCCTAGAGGAGGAAATAATAATTTATATTTGGTAGAAAACGCCTTGTGAGACAGCTCCTCCTTTTTCTTCTTAGACCCTTGATCACTGATTGGCAAAGTCGTCCGTAACCTTCACGCCCGATCGTGTTTCTAAAAGCAGCAACAAACTCCTCCACTGCAGCTATCTTTTTATAGTGCCCTAGCAATGACTTATGATCTCTATTTAGACTTTAATGGTTTTTCACTATGTTGTCTTAGGTCATCATCTCTTTCGTCATTCTTGTTGGGTTCACACTGTGGCGGGTATGATGATGGTTTCAGGCTCTCTTCTTAAGACATGACCGATCCAATTCCAGCATTGACCCATATATGATGGTCTGCATATCTTCTTGATAAATTCTTCCAGGAATTTCTATGTATCCATCAGATGAGTGCCTGCCTAAGCAACTTTTGTACGGTGAGCTCATGACAGGACAGTGCTCGCATGGGGGGGACAAAAGAACGCTACAAAGGCACTCTAAAATTTTCTTTGAATAGTTTCTCCATTGTTGTTGCTGCCTGGGAGCTGCTTGCTCCGAACCGCTCAGCCTGGTGCACTGCCATCACACATGGTGCTTGCTTAGATGAGCAGAGGACCATTGTGGAGGCACAAGAAAAGCGAGTTGCAGGAAAGAATGAAAGACTGCCCAACTACAGATGCTGTTCATGTGTGCCCTACGTGCGGTAGAGTTTGTCACGCTCAGATCGGACTACAGTCAAATGCAGTCACATCTGAATAATCTTCTAAACATCTTCTCTTGCAATAGGTGCGATAGGCAACTAACTAACTAAGGAGGGAACCCACTGTGCGATAGGCAACTAACTAACTAAGGAGGGAACCCACTGTGCGATAGGCAACTAACTAAGGAGGGAACCCACTGTGCGATAGGCAACTAACTAAGGAGGGAACCCACTGTGCGATAGGCAACTAACTAACTAAGGAGGGAACCCACTGTGCGATAGGCAACTAACTAACTAAGGAGGGAATCCACTGTGCGATAGGCAACTAACTAAGGAGGGAACCCACTGTGCGATAGGCAACTAACTAAGGAGGGAACCCACTGTGCGATAGGCAACTAACTAACTAAGGAGGGAACCCACTGTGCGATAGGCAACTAACTAACTAAGGAGGGAACCCACTGTGCGATAGGCAACTAACTAAGGAGGGAACCCACTGTGCGATAGGCAACTAACTAAGGAGGGAACCCACTGTGCGATAGGCAACTAACTAAGGAGGGAACCCACTGTTTGACCAACCTGTGGTATTCTGATGAGAGATGTGTCCGGGACATACATTGCATGAGATCTTCATTTTTGTGTTGTTTTAGCGCTGCTAATACAGATGAGGCATTAGTCAGGCATACTATGTTTTCTTGGTGGATATCTTCATCTTGGATTACAACCTCGGCAGCTGCCTTAAGTGCCTCTGCTTCCACATGGAAGTTTTTGGCGTATATTCCCATTGTTAGTTACCATACTAGAAGTCATTCTTCTCCATTCTTTAGTCTGTAACAGACCCCTTCGCCTCCATTAGATGTGGCTTTGTTAGATGTCATCTGTAAATATGTGTAACCATGTTTCTGGCGGTTATATTCACCTAAGATATTCTTTCGTGATCAATTTCCTTTCTAAACCCGTCTTGAGTTCTAATACACTCTATGGTTTCTATCATATCGGGGAATTTTGTCGTTTGAGCTTATTTCCCTGCTGAAGTGTTTGTTGGTCCCTGCACATCTCCATACTTTTGATTCTAAAGCTAGTACATAATAAAAACAGCATATCTGAAAATATAAAGTAAACAAAAGAAACATTTAGACCAGAACAACACAATTTTGGAAAGTTTATTACGAAGTTTGCCTATAGATCTGCACGACAATACAAAAAGTGTTGCTCTAAATTATAAAACAATTAACATATCTTACATGTTAACAATACATTTGGGGGGGGGGGGGGGGGAGGGGGAGTCGGGCATACTGATCAAGACCCTACCTCACATCGCTGTCCTTGTAAACAGGCTGTATCACAGCAGTCTGAGGTGGGGGATCTCCTCTGAGATCCCCATAATGATAACGTTCCTCACGGACAAGTATGCCTCAAGATGTAAGATGGGTCACTGTGACTATCAAAGAAACGTAAAAGGGTTAACTCATTTCAGCATAACTAGCTTCGAACAAGAATCCTCATGTGTATCCCAGAATATGAAGGATTAGAACCAATCCTCACCACTTCTTTTCACTTTTGTCCTGTTTGTGCTTTTCAGCGTCAGGTCGTACAGAGGTTTCTTGATCGGGCTCTAGTGTGTGCTTCATACACGGGAAGCTTTACTGCTTCTGTTATTTCTGCTATCCTTCTTTTGCGTGGTCGGCCCTTGGCGTTGTATCCATTGTATCTGTATAGCACTGTTTTCTGAGGGATATCATTTGGTTTGTTGTCTCTTGATGAGGTCTAACACAGGCGTTGTACCTACTTGTTTGCTAATATCCTTGTTTCTGATTCTATCAATTCTTGTAGCTCCAAGCATTGTCGCATGCATTTCATCTCTGTTACAATATTTCTTTTATCTTTGTTTGATAATATCTAATTCTGGCACTGACAGCAAAATGTGGGTAGGAATATTGTGTTGTGTAGCATCTTTTTTTTATCCATTGTCACGTGCTTACATAGTAATATCGAGGACATTTGCATAATGATTTGACTTGCTTTATTACACCTGTGTTGGATTTCTGCACATCACTATCAGCGGTAAATGTGACTACGGATGGGTTAGCAACCTCATCATGACAAACAAGGTGGTACAGAAACTGCAGCAGCACATAAATGACTATGCACAGACTTCCTGCAATGTGGCGATCTGCAGTACTGGCCTTATATTCTCATTAAAGAGAAAAATAAAACTGAAAATGGCGATGCCTCTATAACTGTCCCTGGAAATCTGGGGGCATGAAAAAATGGCACTCTTCAAAGAGTCGCACCCGTGCCCACCCACACAACATCTGACTGAGACATCTGCCCTGGAACTCAGCCTTGGTCATGGGCGGTCAGCTTAATGGACCCTGGTTGCCTGAAAGATTACTTAGCTGACTTAATTCACCCAATGAAATAAGTCACTTGGCCCGAACAAACTGAGGCATTCTACAAAACACAATGCAGTCATTTTGTCTAGATGAAAACATGAACAGTTTCATAATACTAATAATTTTTCTTCACCCTAATGCATCCAAGGGAGCAAAGAATAGCACCTCCACAGCTTTACAAGCATTTTGTAAAAGGCGACTAATTAAAGGGTTGTGTCAGTAGTTAGCAGGCTTATCATGCAAATCAAACTGCTATTTAAATTGTCGCAGCAAGAGCACACAATGTGCTTGTTAAGCTTTTATTTGACCTTTTCTCACCAATTTCCAGCTGCATTAGTTGTTGGCTTCTTTGCTGCAGATGGATCTGGCCGGCCATCTATCACAAATTATACTATAAACCACATGAAGTCTTTCATGTTTCTTCAAACACAATTAATCTTTCACATTTATTTACAATTTTATATTTTTTTCAAGCACAATCAATCTTTCATATTTCTTCACAATCAATCTTTCGTATTTCTTCACATTCAATCTTTCATATTTCTTCACGAACAATCTTTCATAATTCTTCACAATCAATCTTTCATATTCTTCAAATATATTAGATCTTTTTTATTTATTCAAACACATTTGGTCTTTCATATTTCTTAAAAATGATTGTCTTTCATCTCTTAAAGCCTAAAAATATAAGCCTTCTTCCATCATCTCTAAAACCCATTAACATAAGCTTTCATCCTTCATCTCTCAAGGACCATAAACATAAGCCTTTTCCATCATCTCTAAAAACCCATAAACATAAGCCTTTTTCCATCATCTCTAAAAACCCATAAACATAAGCCTTCTTCCTTCATCTCTAAAAACCCATAAACATAAGCCTTTTTCCATCATCTCTAAAAACCCATAAACATAAGCCTTCTTCCTTCATCTCTAAAAACCCATAAACATAAGCCTTTTTCCATCATCTCTAAAAACCCATAAACATAAGCTTTCATCCTTCATCTCTTAAAACCCATAAACATAAGCCTTTTTCCATCATCTCTAAAAACCCATAAACATAAGCTTTCATCCTTCATCTCTTAAAACCCATAAACATAAGCCTTTTTCCATCATCTCTAAAAACCCATAAACATAAGCTTTCATCCTTCATCTCTTAAAACCCATAAACATAAGCCTTTTTCCATCATCTCTAAAAACCCATAAACATAAGCTTTCATCCTTCATCTCTTAAAACCCATAAACATAAGCCTTTTTCCATCATCTCTAAAAACCCATAAACATAAGCTTTCATCCTTCATCTCTAAAAACCCATAAACATAAGCCTTCTTCCTTCATCTCTAAAAACCCATAAACATAAGCCTTTTTCCATCATCTCTAAAAACCCATAAACATAAGCTTTCATCCTTCATCTCTTAAAACCCATAAACATAAGCCTTTTTCCATCATCTCTAAAAACCCATAAACATAAGCTTTCATCCTTCATCTCTTAAAACCCATAAACATAAGCCTTCTTCATCTCTAAAAACCCATAAACATAAGCCTTTTTCCATCATCTCTAAAAACCCATAAACATAAGCTTTCATCCTTCATCTCTTAAAACCCATAAACACAAGCATTCTTCCTTCATCTCTTACATGCCCCACATCATCAGAAAGTCATCAAGTTATGTCAAATAAAGTAGAACTGATATCACTGCACTTTGGTTGACACATAGGTGTTATCTTTTGGTATATGTTAAAGTGAGTGGATCATGATGGTACCTGCATCTTCACTCAAGCACCCCTGCACTGCTTAATCGAAACCCTTTGACATCTTAAATATGGTATATTAAAAAACCAACATGTCTAGTACCTTCGCTCATCTAGTGGCGTATATTCAGTGGGTGCTTGTCCAAGTGAAACTAACAAAATGTATTTTTAATAGTATGTTATAAGTGTTTTCATTAATTTAAAGGCAAATTATTTTTGCAAATTTTCGTAAAATTTGTTGTCGCTTAAGATGTCAATAGGCATAATAGCAACTGACTGTTATGTTGATCAGTGTTTAGGAATTACTTGTGTGTGGCTGGCAATGCAGCGCACATTCCTATGATTGTTATGGGCGAGAGAAGGTTGTCACGAAGGAAATCATGGTTTGCTGATAGCATTTAACTAACCATTGACAATTGTGCACCAAAAGTCCGCACTCAGCTAGATTCAATGTGATAGTTTTGTTTTTCAAAGTTTAAGAAGTATACATAGGTCAGGTTAGGTCATCCCTAAGCCAGTGAAGTTGTTGGGGCACAAATAAAGACAACTCCACGCCACACCTCTCTGCCAACGGCCTCTGCGTGTGCCTCCTCTGGTCGACGATTGGTGCATTCTTTTATGTTGTACTCCCACCACTTGTTGAGACAACCACTTCGTTGTCCGCCTAGCACCTTTCTGTGTTGGATCGTATTTGCAAGACAGTTTGATCTCGAAATGTGGCGTACCAAGTGAGTTTCCTTCTTTTGACTGCTGTCGAGAGGTCGTCAAAAAGCCCTATTGCTGTTGTAATTCTTTCTCATATTTCCTCATGTGTAAATCGATCTTTGTACGTGACGTTTAGAAGTCTTCGGAAACATCTCATCTCCAAGACCTGCATTCTCCGCTGCAAGTCAGCTGTAATTATCCATGTCACACAAGCATAGAAGCGTAAGCCTTGCAATCGTCACTATTGTCTGTGCTATTCTGGCCAACATCTTGCATTTCAATCCTTCATCACTGACAATCGAACCCAGATATTTAAAACGTAGTTCACACATTTTCATCAATTCGATGATCATTACAGCAATGATTTACGGATGTGAAGTTGAACTTGCACATAATAGATGCAGAGATCTTCAGAGAGCACATAATAGATGCAGAGATCTTCAGAGAGCACATAATAGATGCAGAGATCTTCAGAGAGCACATAATAGATGCAGAGATCTTCAGAGAGCACATAATAGATGCAGAGATCTTCAGAGAGCACATAATAGATGCAGAGATCTTCAGAGAGCACATAATAGATGCAGAGATCTTCAGAGAGCACATAATAGATGCAGAGATCTTCAGAGAGCACATAATAGATGCAGAAATCTTCAGAGAGCACATAATAGATGCAGAGATCTTCAGAGAGCACATAATAGATGCAGAGATCTTCAGAGAGCACATAATAGATGCAGAGATCTTCAGAGAGCACATAATAGATGCAGAGATCTTCAGAGAGCACATAATAGATGCAGAGATCTTCAGAGAGCACATAATAGATGCAGAGATCTTCAGAGAGCACATAATAGATGCAGAGATCTTCAGAGAGCACATAATAGATGCAGAAATCTTCAGAGAGCACATAATAGATGCAGAGATCTTCAGAGAGCACATAATAGATGCAGAGATCTTCAGAGAGCACATAATAGATGCAGAGATCTTCAGAGAGCACATAATAGATGCAGAGATCTTCAGAGAGCACATAATAGATGCAGAGATCTTCAGAGAGCACATAATAGATGCAGAGATCTTCAGAGAGCACATAATAGATGCAGAGATCTTCAGAGAGCACATAATAGATGCAGAGATCTTCAGAGAGCACATAATAGATGCAGAGATCTTCAGAGAGCACATAATAGATGCAGAAATCTTCAGAGAGCAAGGAGAGGTGCGTTAAAAAAATTTTGATATGGTATAAAAACCTTAGAAATTCAACTGAGAAATTCAACATCAAACTTCGTAAAGAGCATAACTGTATAGCATATGTGTAAGTTTTACAGCAGAACAAGAAAACATTCTTATTTGGGTGCTACATTATCATTAGGGCCAGCAACAACAACGTTGTGCAATAATTTATTACTAACGATACAATAGAAATTAATTTTGGTAAACATAATACAAAATATTGAACATTTTGCTTTTATCACAGTTTAATGTAATTTTTACTATATTATCTATTTAAACTTCTGAAAAACTTCTAAAAAGTAATATATACAACATAGAAAAACCTGTGAAAATAAACTTCCTAAGTAATAATTTTTACCTCAAAACAAAAACAGGAGATACAGAAAGATGAATGATCATCTTGTAAAATCTTGATTAGCCTCAGAGTTACAGATAGCCCTGAAAGGCAAGAATAAATCTTGATTAGTCTAAGAGTTACAGATAACCCTGAAAGGCAAGAATAAATCTTGATTAGCCTCAGAGTTACAGATAACTCTGAAAGGCAAGAATAAATCTTGATTAGCCTAAGAGTTACAGATGGCCCTGAAAGGCAAGAATAAATCTTGATTAGCCTCAGAGTTACAGATAACCCTGAAAGGCAAGAATAAATCTTGATTAGCCTAAGAGTTACAGATAACCCTGAAAGGCAAAAATAAATCTTGCTTAAATTAACAAAACCAAGAAATGGAAGATAAAGGGGGAAAATTCTTGTCAATGGGAAAGTGAGTAATGCAAGAGGTAGCTCAGACAGTACGTACACATGTTGTATGAGAAGTCATATGACATCTATTCCACCAATGACAGGCCGTTGAATGCGAACTAGCCTTCTCGGTTTGAAAAGAAGCCATAGACACAATAACTTATATGTTAGTACAATGGATGGGCAATGGCTAATACGGGCAGTGAGATCCACAAAAATATGGCTATCGCAACTACGGGCAGTGAGATCCACAAAAATATGGCTATCGCAAAACCCAAAGATAACATCAACCTCCTGAAAAGGAGAGATCAAAGCACCATTTTCTGGCTTTGCATTAAACATACAACCAAACAGTTACATACTTCAGAGTGCCGGCGCTGCACACATCTCTATGAAACTGTTGAACACCATCTTTTTTTAATGTCTAGTGCTTGCCAGTGTTAGGAAAGAGCTTCTTTCTACAAGGCCAGACAAATGGAACACTTTGTACGGAACTAAACAACAGCTTACAAACACTTGCAGATACTACTATATGGCATTGGGCCAAATGGCAAGAGCCCAT
The DNA here is from genome assembly GCA_036924085.1 of Ariolimax columbianus. Lineage (NCBI taxonomy): Eukaryota > Metazoa > Mollusca > Gastropoda > Stylommatophora > Arionidae > Ariolimax > Ariolimax columbianus. Next base: position 37,429,425 of record JAVGWX010000021.1, read on the forward strand.
AGGTCACTGGATCAATAACCAACCAACAGTTACTCGAACAAAATCCAATCACAACAGCCTCCAGAGTTTTGTCTGCACACATCCTTATGAAACTGTTGAACACTCTTTATTTAGTCCCCAGCACATGGTGGTGTTAGGAAAGAGCTTTTCCCTCAGAGGCCAAACCAATGTAACACTTTAAATGGAATTAAACAATAGCTCACAAACATCTGCAGATATCACATTGGGCCAAAGGGCAGAGGCCCACAGACTGCTGGACCAATAACCAATCAACTAACAGTAGTTCTCTTCCCCTGAGGTGAAAGGTGCAACAAATTTATCTTTGGCTTCAGGGCGTGGGGGGATGTCCATGCTCTGGAAGATGTTGGAAGCATCTGCCATGTATGATACTGCTTTAAAGGAATGAGCAGCTCTTATTTATGTGCCAGAGATCATAAGAACAAGTGGGCGGTAAGTTGCAACACAGTGAATGAGCTGACAACACCCATCGGTTCATAGGTGGCTGCTTGCACCAGGGTCTAGAGCTGACCAAGATCCTTGTCTGTCTCCAAGCAGGCTAGACTAGTGCAGTCTGGCTAAGGTAATTGATAACGCAGTGTGAAGGCAAACCAGGTACCCAAAAAAGCTGGCTGTGTCGGGCCGAAATTCGCAGATCTTGCTGCAAACATCGACACAGCGTCCTTTCCATAACAAACGCCGTAGAAGAAAAAGCATGTATACAGATTTTCTAGAAATGAGACCAGCTGTATATACAACTTATGCTTCATATTAAAAATAACAAATAAATAATGACAAATTCTTGGAAACATGTTTACTTTCAAAGGGGACAGATGCTGAGGTGTTCTACCCTTCACGCTGGAGCAAAAAAAGTGAATGATGAATGATCAGATTATAATAAAACCCTGCATATGTACCTGATAAAGAGAATTTGGTTGAAACGTTCTGTTACTTGTGTGTAGTCTGTTCTACAATGAGATATCTGTTTATATATCTCATTCTATATTACCAAATATATATTTAATCTACATTAATTAACAAATTATTTTGTTGATAACTGAATTAGGAGGCTGCTTGGCCTATGGGTAAAGCATCCGCTTCACAATCATAACGCACCCAGTTTGAATCATGCTCGTATCCAGTTTGGCAGGCATAGGTTATGTATTTTTTTCACTCCTCGTATGGAAAGTAATGACAACCTACCGTACTGCACACCTGCCAAGAAACTTATAACAGTCAAATGGGTTGGCGGTTGTAAGATGTGACGTTCTCTAAAAGACATGCTACTTACTTTAACTGAATAAACAAGTATGAATCAGATATCACCATGGAACAGTATCAAGATTGAATCTATGTGCGACCAATAATAGACCTTTATCAGGCCCAAAATCAACATAACTGAAAACACCAAACAGATCACAACAACAATGATGAATGTAGACTGGAGTATTAAACTAACAATTCTTTTGGTCATACTCTATGTTTTGTTTTTCTTCTGGCACTGTAACTGTCTTTATTTATGTTGATCTCAAAGTACAGTCTCAGCTTCAAAGGATTTCATTCTATTATTACTCCAATTGTTTCACCTTTTTAAAACAATTCGATTTCATATTTTTAATGTCATTCTTCTCATACTTGTATTAAAGCTTCTCTCACATTACAGGATACAGCTGAGTGGGCTGTATGTTTGATACACCAGCTCAATGGAACAAAACAACACCATATAAACACATGCAGATATTACTGCATGGCACTGGGCTGAAGGGCAAGATCCCAGAATCTGATGGATAGATAAGGACGACAAACTTACTGTATGCTTTATCATTTAATATTTATCCTCAGCCATGTTTACAATGTTATTTGTACCACATTACGTTCAGCTTTGTGGGCATCCTATATCTACAAATATAAAGCCATTAAGTTATCGCATCTCAGCTATCATCTAACATTGTAATCTTTAACAAACCACAACAATAAACAACACAGCAACAACAATTTAGACACAACAACCATAGACTCCCCGGCCTTGACGCTGGTGAGGTCACTGAAATAGTCCGAGGTCACTGAAGGGTCAGAGTTCAGTTTAGAGCTTATCCATTCATCTATAACCTCTTCCATGATGTTCAGGGGAACATAGCCAACTTTTAATATCTGGTGGTGGAAGTCCTTCACGTCAAACAAGGAGCCTGTAAGTAGATAATTATAGCTTTACACGTCTCTACAAGAAACACAAAATAAGGCAAGGCTGTGGCAGAATTGTGGATTAAAATTAAGAGTAACAAACATAATTAGATATGGTAAGATTCCGCGCTTGTATGTAGAATGGAAGAAAATCGGATACCAAGAGGGTTATAGGAGATAAACAAATTAAGGATACAGGACACACCCCCCCCCCCCCCCCCGAAAGTCACAAAGTACGCTGGGAAGACAACATACAACAGTCCCTAAGTGATCGAGGGCTGGATTGGAAAGAGGCCAGGAACAAGAAGGCGGATGGAACAGTATGGCGTGTTATCAAGTTATCCAGCTAATGTGGTGCGCTCACTGGTTCTTTCGATATTCGTCTATGCCTGGGACACATGGACCATTACAGCAGACCTCCAGAGAAGAACCCTAGCCATTGAGACGAGATGTTTTAGAAGTCTCCTAAATGTCACCAACAAAAATCGTATCACAAATGACGAAGTACGACGAAAAATCAAGAAGTAGACTTTACGATGACCTCCTCACAATGATCAAAATGCAAAAAGGTGACTTAGTATGGCCATGTCTCGAAGCAAAAGGGCCTGGAAAATACAATAGGCCTACTACAGGGCTGAGTCAAAGGTAAGCAAAGGTGTGGATGTCTCGAGAAATTTTCTTTTATGAGCGAAGTCAAATATTAGTGAAGTAAAATATTCGTGAAGTTAAATATTCTTATTTGAATTTATATTTCTTGTTTTTCCCGATGAAGACCTTTAGGCCGTAATGCCGGTTTTGTTTCTGTATTCGTCTCAGCGTTGTAAATATTGCTGGCTTTTTAAAACACTCATTCTTATAAGTACTAAAGCTACAACAAGATTACACTATGCAAAGAGAAACATACCCAGAGCTTTCTCCGCTTTCTCTCTCAGGTTCTTGATCTTAATCTCACCAACTTTATAGGCACAGGCCTGGCCAGGGGCTGTAATGTACCTGTCTACTTCAGCCGCCACTTGGCTCAAAGGGAAATCACTGTACCCGCTTAAAAATTCAATAGCGCTCTCCCTTGACCAGCTGTGTTGATGAAAGATAAAGCAAATACTGAGGACAATTAATGAAAGTTGTTCATAATGGGATAAAAAGAAATGAAAACAAATGTAAAAGTTGATTAAGGTTGAGTTTAATCAAAATTTTAAAATGGGTATGGTCAGATACCGCACCGAGACGAGAACAAACAAAACCTACGTTACGACCAAAAGGCCTTCATCAGGGACAACAAATCAACACATAAGGAAAAAAAGTGTCAACTTATCTGATAGTAGACCCAATCTGACGGAGCGACCGGTTGGGTCAGATGCTTGACTTGAGCAAAAGTTGTTCACAACATTCAGGCATAAATTATTTTTTTTTTTTTTTTTTTTGTACATTCTCCTAGTCGTACATTGGTCTTGTCAGTATTCCTTTATGTTTGTGAGACATGGACAATTACAGCTGACCAGGAGGGAAGATTACAAGTTTTGGAGATGAGATGTTCCCGAAGACTTTAAAACGTCACATACAAAGATCAAGTTACAAATGAGGAAATACAAGAAAGAATTACAACAGCAATAGGGCCTTTTGAAGACCTCTTGGCAACGGTCAGAAGACGAAAACTCGGTTGGAAAGGCCACATATCGAGATCAAACTGTTTTGCAAATTCGATCCTGCACGGAAAGTTGCAAGGCAGACGATGAACAGGTCGTCTCGAAATGAGGTGAGAGGACAACATAAAAGAATGGACCAATCTCCGACCAGAGGAAGCACAGGCAGGGGCGGCAGACAGAGAAGGGTGGTGTGGGGATATCTTCACGGAAGCCCAATAACCTCACCGGGAATAGGATGACTTGACCTCCTTCGTGAGTCCACCTCTGACCCACTTTTGATCGACCTCTCCCTTTTTTGCTCAGAGTGGCAGCAGGGTTATATAGAGTCCTGGTTTCTATGAGCCATTTCCCATTTCCATTAGTTCTATGCAATTCATCATTTGAGTGCAGATAACTCAAATTAATTATGTGATCCACGAGTTATTCAATGTTATCTCCCTTTTAGAGATTTTGAGTCTAAAAATGGTGATCTTCGTCCATCACATGTGATGAAGACCACTCTCTTTGTTCAGCAACGTGGACAGCCTTTTTGCTTGCTTTGTACACTGAAATGAGTGACTTGCGCTGTGAATTGGATTAAAGTTAGGAAGAAACTGCGCTAGAAGAAACCTCACACTCTCGTCCTGAGCTACCTTTGTCCAGGGGGCAAGATTTTATCGAGACTTTTTTCCCGTAAACAGGTATCCTGCGAGGCAGCGGAGGGCGATAACATTTATCGTCGTGTGTCGTGCCTTTCCCATAACCACAAGACTTCGTAGGGACATCACTCAGCATGTGAATGATGTGTTGGGCATCTCACCCGGGCCGTCTTCTAGTCTATTATAGTAGTGTCTAAATTTAACAGTCACATAAAACCGACACTGTCTGCAGCTCGGGCGAAGGGTGCCAATCTCATGAAGTTCATCTGTGTGAACTAGACCGTGAAAATGTGACACATGTTTAAGCGCAATTAAACCGATATCCATACCAGGATAATTGGAGATAATAAAATTCAAAAAACGAACCAATAAACCAGTCCAAATGGAAAACGACACATTTGTGTGAACACAAGTGTAAATCGTTGACTAGTGTGAATTACAGGTAAATCCGTGATCTGGTGGCATCCACAATGAACTGAAACACCAGAACAATATTGACCCGCAGCCGGTAGGGTGCCATCTTGTTCGTTCTTTAGAATGGTAAGATCTGCCAATAGGGCAAGAATGCAAAGAACGTATACTTGGTTTTAACTTGGCGGTCACAAGCTATCAAAAGATTTTTTTTTTAGGGTTTGATTAAAAGTTTGCATTTCTGAATTCTACTGGCGAAGGCACGCCCCTTTCCACCGCAGACTCTTGTCGTCTTGGTGATATCAGGACCTGTTTGCCAGTGTTTGGATGTGTGTGTGTGTGTGTTTAACTGTTTGTAGTGTGGACGTATTGACCAGTGTGTATGTGTGTATGTTTCTGTTTGTGATGTGACCGTATTGGCCAGTGTTTGGATGCGTGCTCGGAACTGTTTTGTACTAGAGGCGCTCAAATCAAACAGTGACGTTTTGTTCTTGTAGTATCTGAATGGGTTATAGAGTGCTGGGATTACTATCATTAGTTAGGGACACTTGTGTCCGATTTCTACCTGGATGGGTTATAGAGTGCTGGGATTACTATCATTAGTTAGGGACACTTGTGTCCGATTTCTACCTTGCTGGGTTATAGAGTGCTGGGATTACTATCATTAGTTAGGGACACTTGTGTACGATTTCTACCTGGCTGGGTTATAGAGTGCTGGGATTACTATCATTAGTTAGGGACACTTGTGTCCGATTTCTACCTGGCTGGGTTATAGAGTGCTGGGATTACTATCATTAGTTAGGGACACTTGTGTCCGATTTCTACCTGGCTGGGTTATAGAGTGCTGGGATTACTATCATTAGTTAGGGACACTTGTGTCCGATTTCTACATGGCTGGGTTATAGAGTGCTGGGATTACTATCATTAGTTAGGGACACTTGTGTCCGATTTCTACCTGGATGGGTTATAGAGTGCTGGGATTACTATCACTACATTACCGTTTGCGGAAAAAAACCGGCTTAGTTTGATCACAATGGACGCCCTGCTCCTGCAAGATAACGCTTGACGTCATACGGCTCACCGCACAACGTGTGGAAACTCGGCTGGGAGGTATTGCCTCATCCATCCAACAGCCCAGACCTCGCTCCAAAAGATTTACACCTGTTTGGACCGCTGAAAAAATTCCTGGAAGGTCAGCATTTCAGCACTGATAACGAAGTGAAACATACTGTCCTAGATTGGTTCAGACATACTGGCAAATCTTTCTACGCGGAAGCTTTTCAAGCATTACTTAAACGCTGGGATAAGAGCATAAACGTTGCTGGAGATTATATCGGGGACGACGTGGGCTAGTGGTTAAGTGAAACGGCTCCCGACCCGAAGGTACTGGGTTTGATTCCCATTACAGCACCGGCCGTTACCCAGGGGAAGCAAACCCTTAGAAAATACAGAAGGAAGCAAACCCTTAGAAAATGCAGGAGGATGCAGACCCTTGCATAAAATGCTGAAGTCGGATGCACTGGGCCAACAGGTGCAAAATAAAAACCACAGTGCAACGTACACCACCTTGGGGAATAGAGAAATAAGGCGAACGTTAAAAAAAATTAAAAAAAATAAAATAAGAAATGGCATTTTAACAACTTGAAAGAAAACAAAAACATCGTTCCTTACAACAAAAAAAACAACCTAAAACGGTTCCGGTTTGACTTGAACGCCACACGCAATATATTCCACTATGGACGTTTTGGAGTAAAGTAGTTTTGCCAATCCTATCTGCACACGGAGAAGTGGTAATACCAAGAAAAATATCAGACATGCAACTGGACACGAAGTGTTGTCGAACCCGGTATGGTTGGATTGTAAGCTGGACTTGGACTCGATTTACACACCCACACCACGCACCCCCCCCCCCACCACCCTCTTCTAAACTGGACTTGGACTCGATTTACACACCTACACCACGCACCCCACTCCCCCACCCCCACCCCTTCCAAACCACCCCTACCTTTCAAAGAAAAGCGAGTTTGTTCCTATTTATAGGTTTGTATGCGAGCGTTACCGTGGGGTGTGTGAATCGGGCGTCCACTTCCAATTTTAATTACCCTCCCCCTCCCCACAGCTGCTCCGCTCTTATATAAACTCTCCCCCCCCCCCATAGCTGCTCCGCTCTTACATAAACTCTCCCCCCCCCCCACACCTGTTCCGCTCTTACATAAACTCTCTTCCCCCCCCCCCACAGCTGCTCCGCTCTTACATAAACTCTCTCCCCCCCACAGCTGCTCCGCTCTTACATAAACTCTTCCCCCCCCCCACAGCTGCTCCGCTCTTACATAAACTCTCCCCCCCCCCAACAGCTGCTCCGCTCTTACATAACCCCCCCCCCCCCACAGCTGCTCCGCTCTTACATAAACCCTCCCCCCTCCCCCTGTCACGTGGAGGTCCTCAAGGTCGTTGTTCACGCACCAGCTAGAGGCTGAGCAGTAGCCTAACGCTAGAGCACTCGATTTTCAATGCAAGAGTACTTGGTTCGACTTCTTTTGTCGATACGCTCCAGTCGACCCAGCAGAAATAGGTACCTTACTGCCAGAGAATGAAAGGCAGTGAGGAAGAGAACTGGTAACTTCACTACATAAAAAAGCTGATGTACAATTAATCGTCCCCTGCAACAGTGCCTGATATGGATGATTTCTTTACCGTTTGAGAATAATAATAACAATAATGTTTTTGAGTTCAAGAATTTGGGCAGTATTTTGTCGGCAGACGGCAGGATCGACAGAGACAAGGTGTCAGAAAGCATACGATGTGACTTACCAGCTGTCACCACTGCTTAGGCACCCAAATATTAGTTTGGCATCTAAGCAGCAGCTGATAAACAGTATATTTATGCCGACTCTGTGCTACCAGTGCCAAACATGGCCGCTCTCCAGGGCGCGTGAGAGCAGAATTTCGACGTGTGAAATGAAGTGATTGAGAAAGGTTATCAGTGTTACCAGGAGAGAGAGAATGCGGAACGACGACATTCGAAGTATGGTCGGCACTAAGTCTTGTGCAGAATACATTTCCAGGCAGAAAATAAGTTGGTTTGGTCATCTCATGAGAATGCACCCTCATCATCTTCCACTGATGGCTTACAAAGCTGGTAGATCCGGCTACAGGGTAAGGAGGTGGCCGCAAGGCAGGTGGATAGATGAGATTAGAGTGATTGTGCAGCGACACATTGACCGACGCAACGCACTTGGCGCAGGGCGGACGACTTAGGATCTCTACGGCGCTCAACGGTACAAGTGGAAAGAAAACTAACTAGTTAATAATAATAACAGTTGTCCAACGCAAGCGAAGATAGCGAGAGCATAAGACATGTGTAGTCAGATGAGACCCCGTCCCGCCCCCCCCCCCCATATGACATTTACAGTCCGATCTGATGGCGATAAACTTTGCCGTATGTAGGGCACACGTGAACAGCTGAGTAATTTGGCCGTCTTGTGTTCTGTGCTTTCGTGCAGCTCGCTTTTTCTACGCCTCAGGAATTATTCTATTCTCTGTGATGCGAGCACCATGTATGATGACAGTGTGCCAGGCTGAGCGGTTGGGAGCAAGCAGCTCTCAGAAGGAGACATCAATGAAGAAATTGTTCAAAGAAACTTTTAGATTGTATTTGTATCATTTCTTATGTACCCCCCCCCCCCCCCAACAAACGCTTGTCTATCGTGAGCTCACTGTACAACAGCTGTTAGTTATCTAACTAACCGATGAGTTGCGGGTGGTTGAGCGGTAGGGCGCCAGTCTCCTTGACCTAGCGAAGAGGTTCAAAATCTTGATAAGGCATATATTGTTTTGTTTTTTAATCGGAGGTACAATACAAGGGAGGAGCGCGTGGCCAAATGGTTTCGATGCCTGCCTGCCGAAAAGGATGGCAGCAGTTCGATACGTAGTTTTTCTGTTGGGGGTGAAACACACTAACATAGCCAGCACACAACCTGGCGACAGCAGTAGCAACACGACCTGTAGTCCTCAGCCTTAAAACCCCTCGACTACCCTAGTGCTGGGAAAAAGCCGTAAGACAGTTTTTTGTGTGTTTTTTTGTTGTTGTTGTACAAAATAACGTTAGCCTAACGACTGCAACATCAAACGGCCTTTATTCCTCTTCCCTATTGAACTTCTACAGCAATCGGATTATAGGCCGTGACGATAAATGTCGTAATATGAACTAACCACCTGCCCTACAAATCGCACTAGATAATAATGATGGTAGAGTTGAAGCCGGTACCTTCCAGAATGAAAAGCGTGCTCTGCCACTATGCCATCACAATTGTCTTTGTATCTTCTTCTACGAATCTTATTCATTCTTCTTTGACATTCGACCTGAAGAAAAAAAAAACGTCGTGCCAATATCTACGCCTTTCGGCCCGACACATCCCATTTCAGCTGGCTCTTTTATGGATTCCGAGTCTGCCATTAAATCTAACATTAGTCGTTTTAATATACTAAGCGTGTTCAAATGAAACCGGACCTAAATGCACCAAGTGAACATACGTACGATGCGCATGCTGACGTCACTTCTGATGTAAACATTACATACCAACCGTCAAGTTTGCAAAATTTTATTATCCGTGCTCATAGTTTCCTCAGCAGACCGTTGAAAACATGGCGGGTGTGATACGGAATCCATCCAGAGTTGATCAGCGAGCGGTGATTGGGTTTCTAACAGCTGAAGGATGTAGACCAGTTGACATTCATCACAGAATGCAGGCAGTGTATGGTGACAAAAGTGTGTCACCTCTGTCTGAGAACATTGACAGTGTTGTTAAAAGTTAAATGCCCTGATATAGACAGATTACTCACCCGAAAGCATGTATTCCTGTGTCAACGACAAGCCTGCATGCCCGGAAGATCTCAGATACATACCGACCAAATCTGTTGGGGGAAGGAAGGGGATGGGATAGACTGAGTTAATAACAGAGAAGCTGAATGTATGTCGATGTATGTATTCACTTGTCTGTCTGATCATCTGTATAATTATGTGATCCGTCTGTCTGTCCTTCTGTATGATTATGTGATATGTCTGTCTGTCTGTTCAATTGTATAATTATGTGATCTGTCTGTCTGTCTGTTCAATTGTATAATTATGTGATCTGTCTGTCTGTCTGTCTATTCAATTGTATAATTATGTTATCTGTCTGTCTGTCTGTTCATCTGTATAATTATGTGATATGTTTGTCTGTCTGTTAGGATTATTCAACTTTCCACCCATCCTTCCGTTCATTCATTTGCCCATTTAACTATTTTTTCTGCCATTCTTCTAACAACCAACCAACCAACGATCAATCCAACCAACGAATCCATCCAGCAAACCATCCAGCCAACCACCCATCCATCCATTCAACCAAACAACAATTCATCCAACCAACCAACCACACAACCAACTATCCAGCAAATCATCCATCCATCCAAATAACCACCCATCTAGCCAATCATCCATCCAACTAACCATCTAACCAACCATTCATCGATTCAACCAACCATTCATCCAACCAACCACCCAACCAACCAACCATTCAATTAACCAACCAACCACCCATCTAACCATCGAACCAACCATCCAACCAATCATTCCTTCAACCAAACAACCACTCATTCAGCAAACCAACTAGCCATTCATCTAACCAACCAATCAACCAACCATTGAACCACCCAACCAACCATTCAACCATCCATCCAACCATTAATACAGCAAACCGACCATCCAACCAACTATTCATCCATTTAACCAACCATCCAACCAACATTTCAGCCAATCATTCACCAAACCATTTAACCAACCATCCAACCAACGAACAAAACAACCATCCAACCAACGAACAAACCAGTCATCAAACCAACCATCAATCAAATTATCTAACTAAACATCCAACCAACCATTCATCCAACCAACCATTCTTCCATGTAACCATCATCCATTTACCCAAACATCGCCCATTCACATAACCATTCATCCATCCAACCAACCAACAAACCAGCCATTCAACTAACCATTCAGCGATTTAACGAACCAACTAACCATTCATCCATCCAAACAACCATCCAAACAACCATCCATCCAACCATCCATCCAACCATCATCCATTCACCAAACCATCAGCCTTTCGCCCAACCATTCACTCAACCATTTATCCATCTACTCACCCATCCATCCACTCAACCATCCATCCACTCAACCAACCATCCAATCACCCATCCAACCACTCATCCACTTATCTGTCGGTCCGCCCACCCGCGAGTGAAGTCAACAAACATACCAGAAAGTTACACGAAAACAAACCACGCCCACTTACAGCTCAAACGGTTCCTGGTAAAGTCCCAGCTCATGGCCTAGATACTCTGCGTACAGGGCCCATCCCTCGGCATAGGCGCTGTACACGGGGAAGTGGAAGGGCACACTGTAGAGGCGGCCATTCAGGGGTTGGGCTCGGTAGAGTGGAATATCGAAATGCTGGGAGTACAAATCCTGGAAGTGATGGCCAGGGTAGGCCTCGTGTAGGGTCAGAGGCATCATAGTGAATGTGGACCTGGCCGGAAGTGATATTCTGTCATCAGTTTGTTATTCACGTGTATTTGATGAACAATTAAAAGAAAAAACAACCAAGGGACTACATCTGATTAATTCACCCCAAACAATATAAATATCTATTTTTAGGTCAGGTATATATTGTTAGCACGGGAGAGGGGGGGGGGGGTAGTATTGACACAGAATAGTCCCAATTTGTAACTGTCAAACATCGCGGCTATAACGGATTGACAATATACATAAATTTAATCATAAAACAGTAAATGACTCAGCCAACTTTGATTACCCTACCACATGTGCACATACTCAGTGCATTGAGCTTTCTTGGAAAACGGTAGAGGAGAGAAACAAGCGCAAAAATGGCACCCAAACAAGTATATGCTTTGCACGTGAAACTTGTTTATCGTGACCGTATGCAGATATATGTATACGTACTTGGTGTATACTTATTTGTACGTGTGTGAAAGTATGTATATGTACACGCATGTACGTTTTTTATGTGTGTATAAATGAATATGTATGTGGGTGGATAAATAAACATCTACACGTGTGTATACATAAGTATGCATGTGTGTGTATAATTAAATATGCATGAGTGTGTGTAAATGAATATGCATGGGTGTGTAAATGAATATGCACGGGTGTGTGTAAATGAATATGCATGAGTGTGTGTAAATGAATATGCATGAGTGTGTGTAAATGAATATGCATGGGTGTGTGTAAATGAATATGCATGGGTGTGTGTAAATGAATATGCATGAGTGTGTATAATTAAATATGCATGGGTGTGTGTAAATGAATATGCATGGGTGTGTGTAAATGAATATGCATGGGTGTGTGTAAATGAATATGCATGGGTGTGTGTAAATGAATATGCATGGGTGTGTGTAAATGAATATGCATGGGTGTGTGTAAATGAATATGCATGGGTGTGTAAATGAATATGCATGGGTGTGTAAATGAATATGCATGGGTGTATGTAAATGAATATGCATGGGTGTGTGTAGTATAAATATCTGGGGCTGGTCTCTTGGTGGCTCGATTGACTCCGCCAGGCGGAGTGCGAGCGCGGGCTTGCCTACCAAGCTCGCCCGCCTCTCCCTGGCACTCTAGCAGGACCAATTTGGTGGAGTCGTACCGCTGGTAAGGGTGCGTTACTGTAGTCCGTATCGAGAAGCTTTGTCAGTCCGTGTTGTTCGTCGAAGGCTAGTGTGTATAGCCAATCTCGACAGTTCGTCTCACTTGTGGTCCTTCTCTCGCAATGAGCTTTGGACCGGCAAAATGGAAAGCAGGAATCGTGCCTAAAGGCCATGTCCTCGCCCGACGATCCGGTTGGAGAAGGGCAGGCCGGCAGGCAAAAATCGTCTCCAGTCCGAGTGAAAACCATCGCCGGGGCCGTTGGGATCCGTTCTGCACAGAGCGCTGCCATCCCTCCCCGAGCGAGCCCGGTCGGTCGGTTGGTCCCTAGGTCGACGGAGTGAGGGACGGAACAACCGTCTGTCCGTCAGTCGGTCCCTGCGGCCGTCTTCGTGAGGCTTTTTACACATCCATCCTTCTCCGACCGGTGTGTGTGGTTCATCCGTCTCCGACAGATATCTGGTTGATCCTGCCAGTAGTCATATACTTGTCTCAAAGATTAAGCCATGCAAGTCTAAGTTCACACCGTCTCATGGTGAAACCGCGAATGGCTCATTCAATCAGTCGAGGTTCCTTAGATGACACGATCCTAATTGGATAACTGTGGCAATTCTAGAGCTAATACATGCTTACCAAGCTCCGACCCTCGCGGAAGAAGCACTTTTATTAGTTCAAAACCAATCGTCGTTTCCCCTCGCGAGGTTGCGGCGTCCCCACTGGTGACTCTGGATAACTTTGTGCTGATCGCATGGTCTCATGTGCCGGTGACGCATCTTTCAAATGTCTGCCCTATCAAATGTCGATGGAACGTGACATGCCTACCATGTTTGTAATGAGTAACGGGGAATCAGGGTTCGATTCTGGAGAGAGAGCATTAGAAACGGCTACCACATCCAAGGAAGGCAGCAGGCGCGCAACTTACCCACTCCCGGCACGGGGAGGTAGTGACAAAAAATAATAATACGGGACTCTTTCGAGGCCCCGTAATTGGAATGAGTACAATTTAAACCCTTTAACGAGGATCTATCGGAGGGCAAGTCTGGTGCCAGCAGTCGTGGTAATTCCAGCTCCAATAGCGTATATTAAAGTTGTTGCAGTTAAAAAGCTCGCAGTTGGATCTCAGGCGCAGGTGGGCGGTCCGGCTCGCGCCGGTTCACTGCCCGTTGTCTCCTGCCCTACCGTCTGCCGGCTCTCTCCAGCGGGTGCTCTTTGCTGAGCGTCTCGGGTGGCCGGCGCGTTTACCGTGAAAAAATTAGTGTTCAAAGCAGGTCTCGGCTGCCTGAATAATGGTGCATGGAATAATGGAATAGGACCTCGGTTCTATTTTGTTGGTTTTCGGAACTGGAGTTAATTATTAACAGGGACAAACGGGGGCATTCGTATTGCGGCGTTAGAGGTGAAATTCTTGGATCGTCGCAAGACGAGCTACTGCGAAAGCATTTGTCAAGAATGTTTTCATTAATCAAGAACGAAAGTCAGAGGCGCGAAGACGATCAGATACCGTCGTAGTTCTGACCATAAACGATGCCGACTAGCGATCCGCAGGAGTTGCTTCGATGACTCTGCGGGCAGCTTCCGGGAAACCAAAGTGTTTTGGTTCCGGGGGAAGTATAGTTGCAAAGCTGAAACTTAAAGGAATTGACGGAAGGGCACCACCAGGAGTGGAACCTGCGGCTTAATTTGACTCAACACGCCAACACTGAAATGATTGACATGCCGAGAGCACCTTAGTTAGGTCTAATACGGAACGTGTGCTGGGTTTAGACCCTCGGAAGACAGGTCAGTTTTACCCTACTAATGACAGGCGTTGCTACGGTAATCCTGCTCAATCCGATAAGAATCGCAGGTTTCAGACACTTGGTCATTGACTGACTACAAGCTCTCTCTTGATTCGTTGGGTCTAAAAGTGAACGGGTGCTGGTGTTGGACCCTCGGAAGACAGGTCAGTTTTACCCTAATAATGACAGGGCGTTTCTACGGTAATCCTGCTCAATCCGAGATGAATCGCATGTTTCAGACACTTGGTCATTGACTGACTAAAAGCTCTCTCTTGATTCGTTGGTCTCAGACACTTGGTCCACATGCCTGGCTGATAATCCAATGGTGCGATGCTACCATCTGAGGGATTACGGCCGAACGCCTCTAAGCCGGAATCCCGCCCCGAATCTCAGCACCACTGCGACGGGAGGCAACGATATGGTCTCAGCCCGACCCGATCGAGCCGCAGAAACAGGTTGCTGTCGTCCCACCGATCAAAGCTGGCCGGGAGCTGCTCGATATTCACCCCATACGGCGTTGAGGTATGAAACCACTAGTAAAAGACTTAGTTCTCGGTCGGGGTGTTGTAAGCAGTAGAGCAGCCACCTCACTGCGGACTGTTGAGACTCATCCGTTAATCATGAGATATGTCCGCACACCAGGCGAACAACATCTCCGTGCCATGACCAGGCTTGTCCCCTGGTTAAATGCACTCCTGCCTTGCTCTTTACCTCTGTCTGCTATCAGTCATCCCAATAGACGCAGAAGAGATGCAGTCCAGCGGATATTGCACCCCCTGCGCTATTGTGACAACCTCCCAGGTGACGGGGAATGCTAGGCGTGCTATCACTGCAGATGAGTCGAGAAAATAAAGGGAGCAAAGAGATACCTCACTCACATGCATATGCTACGTTCCTGGCAGGACGTGACGATCCTGAGACACAGTCACACTGGACTGCCTCTCTTCCGGGATAGTACAAACTAGTACATAGTCCATCAAATCATATCATTGCCAAACCCTATAGACACGAGTGGGGAAGACTCGATAGTCCTGCAAGACAACTTCCATAAGAGAGACAACTCTGACCAAAAACAACTGCTGCCTTGCAGTTAGGCTGGGGACAGCCAAAGGCTAAGGAGGGCATCCCCACAGAAACGCCTGTTGAAATCGGATGCACTGAGTCACAGGCATAACAAAATAAAACAATGCAACGTATATCGCTGTAAACAGCGAACGATGACGAAGAAGAAGTACATATGTGAGTTCACGTGAAGTCGACGCATCAGAGTAAATGCTTTGGACGTTGTCACAGCCACTCTTGCCAACTTTGTTCAATTCTGGTCACCTCAATAACTGAGATTGTGGTGTTTGGTCGCCAGTTATTACAAATCTGGTCACCTCAATAACTGAGATTGTGGTGTTTGGTCGTCCAGTTATTACAATTCTGGTCCCCTCAATAACTGAGATTGTGGTGTTTGGTCGTCCAGTTATTACAATTCTGGTCACCTCAATAACTGAGATTGTGGTGTTTGGTCGTCCAGTTATTACAATTCTGGTCACCTCAATAACTGAGATTGTGGTGTTTGGTCGTCCAGTTATTACAATTCTGGTCACCTCAATAACTGAGATTGTGGTGTTTGGTCGTCCAGTTATTGCAATTCTGGTCACCTCAATAACTGAGATTGTGGTGTTTGGTCGTCCAGTTATTACAATTCTGGTCACCTCAATAACTGAGATTGTGGTGTTTGGTCGTCCAGTTATTACAATTCTGGTCACCTCAATAACTGAGATTGTGGTGTTTGGTCGTCCAGTTATTACAATTCTGGTCACCTCAATAACTGAGATTGTGGTGTTTGGTTGTCCAGTTATTACAATTCTGGTCACCTCAATAACTGAGATTGTGGTGTTTGGTTGTCCAGTTATTACAATTCTGGTCACCTCAATAACTGAGATTGTGGTGTTTGGTCGTCCAGTTATTACAATTCTGGTCCCCTCAATAACTGAGATTGTGGTGTTTGGTCGTCCAGTTATTACAATTCTGGTCACCTCAATAACTGAGATTGTGGTGTTTGGTCGTCCAGTTATTACAATTCTGGTCACCTCAATAACTGAGATTGTGGTGTTTGGTCGCCCAGTTATTGCAATTCTGGTCACCTCAATAACTGAGATTGTGGTGTTTGGTCGTCCATTTATTACAATTCTGGTCACCTCAATAACTGAGATTGTGGTGTTTGGTCGTCCAGTTATTACAATTCTGGTCACCTCAATAACTGAGATTGTGGTGTTTGGTCGTCCAGTTATTACAATTCTGGTCACCTCAATAACTGAGATTGTGGTGTTTGGTCGTCCAGTTATTACAATTCTGGTCACCTCAATAACTGAGATTGTGGTGTTTGGTCGTCCAGTTATTACAATTCTGGTCCCCTCAATAACTGAGATTGTGGTGTTTGGTCGCCCAGTTATTGCAATTCTGGTCACCTCAATAACTGAGATTGTGGTGTTTGGTCGCCCAGTTATTGCAATTCTGGTCACCTCAATAACTGAGATTGTGGTGTTTGGTCGTCCAGTTATTACAATCTGCCAGACAATATTCTTCTGCTCCTTTGTAGGGCCTTACATTCTTCCATAGGATTGCTGTCTCAAAAAACAGATTCAGTCCTACAATGGATTCCGGCCCCCTGTGGGATCCCTGGAAACGAGAAAGCAGATGCGTTCGCAAAAGCCGGAAGTGGTGGCAAGCAGATTCTTCATCCGCAGAGTTATAAAGAAGTAAAGACACTCATCAATCGATCCATTAGGACAGAAGGGAGAGAACAGCATAAAGAATATAAACCAGAAAATGACAGCATAGACAAACTTCGCAGAGATGGGCAGACAAAGATCTTCAGACTCAGAACGGAACATTGTAGTCTCAAGGTTCAGATTCACAGAATGGGTTTCAGAGACACTGCCATGTGCGATTGTGGAGGACCCAAGCAAACACCAGAACATATTCTATACAGGCCAAAGAGAGGCAGTCTGCCCTGGGAGAGCGACCATGCTCGAAAAGCTGTGGGGGACCGGCGAAGACCTGAAACGCACAGTCTCCTACGTGAACCTCACCGGTCTAGAAGCACAGCATAGGTTGATCGATGAAGAAGAAGACGAAGATAGCAAACTGAATATAACCATCGTATCTACACATCTTCTTTACGTAAGCTTTTACTTATTTTTTTAAAATAAAATTACATCGATCTGTCCTTCCCTTAACCCGAAATGGAGACCCGCTACAGTCATCAGCTGTCAAATACGAATGATGGAAAACCATGGAACTCTGTTTGGGGTGAATTAAGACGCAAGTACCAAAAACAGTTTCCTCAAAATTTGTTGAAAGGCAACAACAAAAAACAGTAAAAACTAAAATTTAAAAAAAAGGCTAAACTTAGATCGGGGATTGTGCTAGCCTTTCATTATCTTATGTGAAGGCCTTATTGATGACGGTGGTGATGGAGGTGGTGATAATAGCAATATTGGTGACGATGGTGATGGAGGTGGTGATGGAGGTGGTGATAATGGTAATATTGGTGACGATGGTGATGGGGGTGGTGATGGAGGTGGTGATAATGGCAATATTGGTGACGATGGTGATGGGGGTGGTGATGGAGGTGGTGATAATGGTAATATTGGTGACGATGGTGATAATGGCAATATTGGTGACGGTGGTGATAATGGTAATATTGGTGACGCTGGTGATAATGGCGGTGGTGATAATGGTAATATTGGTGACGATGGTGATAATGGCGGTGGTGATAATGGTAATATTGGTGACGGTGGTGATAATGGTAATATTGGTGACGATGGTGATACTGGTGATAATAGTAATATTGGTGACGGTGGTGATGGCGATGGTGATATTGGTAATATTTGTGACGCTGGTGATAATGGCGGTGGTGATAATGGTAATATTGGTGACGCTGGTGATAATGGCGGTGGTGATAATGGTAATATTGGTGACGCTGGTGATAATGGCGCTGGTGATAATGGTAATATTGGTGACGATGGTGATAATGGCGGTGGTGATAATGGTAATATTGGTGACGGTGGTGATAATGGTAATATTGGTGACGATGGTGATAATGGTAATATTGGTGACGGTGGTGATGGCGATGGTGATATTGGTAATATTTATGACGCTGGTGATAATGGCAGTGGTGATAATGATAATATTGGTGACGGTGGTGATGATGTCGTTGTTGGTAATGACGATGGTGTTCTGCCGAAGACGGATTAGTCGGACCGAAAGGTGCAAATATCGCAGTCAAACTGTAAACTAGTGATACAACACATTCCGTTCTCCGGACTACATCCTGCTACTTGCAAAGCCCTGTTCAGGACTTGGTAGCTGGAGATTGAGAACGAATGCAGAAGAAGAGAAGAAGACGATGGTGATGATTGTGGTAATGATGGTGATGATGTCGGTGTTGGTGATGATGATGATGGTGGCGATGTTGATGGTGGCGATGTTGATGGTGGCGATGATGGTGGTGGGGATGATGATGATGGTGGTGGGGATGATGATGATGATGGCGATGATGATGGTGCTGATGATGATGGTGGGGATGATGGTGGTGGGGATGATGGTGGTGGGGATGATGATGGTGGCGATGATGATGGTGGGGATGATGATGATGATGGCGATGATGGTGGCGATGATGGTGGCGATGATGATGATGGTGGCGATGAGGGTGGTGGTGGCGATGATGGTGGCGATGATGATGGTGGCGATGATGGTGGCGATGATGATGGTGGCGATTTTGATGGTGGCGATAATGATGGCGATGATGGTGGCGATGATGATGATGGTGGCGATGATGATGATGATGGCGATGATGGTGGCGATGATGATGATGATGGCGATGATGGTGGCGATGATGGTGATGATGGCGATGATGGTGGCGATGATGGTGGCGATGATGATGATGATGGCGATGATGGTGGCGATGATGATGATGATGGCGATGATGGTGGCGATGATGGGGGCGATGATGATGATGATGGCGATGATGATGATGGGGATGATGGTGGCGATGATGATGATTATGGCGATGATGGTGGCGATGATAATGGTGGCGATGATGGTGGCGATGATGGTGGCGATGATGATGATGATGATGGCGATGATGATGATGGCGATGATGGTGGCGATGATGATGGTGGCGATGATGATGGCGATGATGGTGGCGATGATGATGATGATGGCGATGATGGTGGCGATGATGATGGTGGCGATGATGATGATGGTGGCGATGATGATGATGGTGGCGATGATGATGGTGGCGATGATGATGGTGGTGGCGATGATGATGGTGGCGATCATGATGGTGGCGATGATGATGGTGGTGGCGATGATGATGGTGGTGGCGATGATGATGGTGGCGATGATGATGGTGGTGGCGATGATGATGGTGGCGATGATGATCAAAAATTGTGATTATAATACTGATGATGATGATGATAAAGATTGTGATCAAAACGGTGATGATCTTTATGAGAATGACGACGATAATGGTGCTGATGATGATGGAAAATTTGTAATGAAGATAGTGATTGTGATGTTTGTGTTATCATGATGATGCTGATGATTGAAATAACTATGGTGATACTGAATGCAATGATTACAATAATGATGTAAGTTTCTTCTAGTGTTTACCTTTTCATGGGCTCTTTAAGGTTAACATAGAACATGCTAAGGCCGTATGATCCCCAGGGACCATCTCTCTCGACTGGCACGACTCTGTTCAACAAAACAGTTAAAAAACATTAGTTATAAGATACCTTGTTCAAAGATCACCCTCCAATCACGTATTGGGCATTAAGACGTCTAAATTTGTTAAATATCAGGTAAAGAATGCAAGTTTCTGAAGTTACAGAAGGGCTGTTATGTCAGGTCAGGTCAGGTCATCCCGTAACCGGTGAGGTCGTTGGGGCACACATGAAGACATCCTCACAACTCCACGCCATCCCTCTCTGTCAGAGGCCGCTGCCTGTGACTCTTCTGGTGGAAGACTGGTGCATTCATTTATGTTGTCCTCCCATCTCTTTTTGGGCCTCTTCGTCGTCTGCCATGCACCTTCCCGTGGAGGATTGTTTGCAAGACCATTTGATCTCGATATGTGACCGTACCAAGTGAGTTTCCTTCTTTTGACAGTTGCCAAGAGATCTTCGAAAGGCCCTATTGCTGTTGTAATTCTATCTCGTATTTCCTCGTTTGTAACTCGATCTTTGTACGTGACGTTTAAAAGTGTTCGGAAACATCTCATCTACAAGGCCTGTATCCTTCGTTGAAGGTCAGCTGTAACTGTCCATGTCTCACACGCATAGAGGAATATTGACAGTACCAGTGTACGCTGTTATGTATGCGTAGCGAACATCGTACTTCCATCACTTATCATGCCACTTATCATGCCTCGTTGATCCAATGACAGTCCGTCTAAACAACACTTTGCCAAATTTCCAGCTTGCTCCAGAGCCATGCCCAAGCATTCCTTGACATCTTGGTGCCATCGCCTTCTTGGCATGGCTCAGTCTCTCTTGCCCGGCACCATACTTTCCAATACGGTTCTCCCAAGACAGTTGTGTCTTTTGATATGGCCAAAGTAATTCAATTTTCTGTTCATGATAGAATTTATGAAACAGTTCTCTATGCCCACATCTTGTCGAATGTCTGGAATGTTTTTTTTCTGTCTGTCCCGGGTATTCTGGGAACATTCTCTATAAATTACGACTCGAAGGACTCGGTTCTCTTTCATGAGGTTTGGGTAACTGTCCATGTTACGCAGCCGTATGCTACCACTGGAAAAACACCGATTCTCAAAATGTTCACTGGTTAGTTTGCTGGCATTCTAACATAGTTTCTAGAGGTTGTGTAGTCTTTGCATTGCTATTGTTAATCTCCTTCTGATTTTCTTTGAGTAGTCACCTGGAGCTGAGATACTCAAAGTTCGTGACTTGATCTATTTCCACTCCCCTGAATTTGAATTTCTGTTGACCTCTTGTGCCATAGGTGCTCATTTTCTTTGTTTGTTTATGTTTACAAAGACGTTTTGATCTTCGCTGCAGCTCATTCAGCGGACATAGAAATGTTTGAATCTTGTGTGGGAATGAAAGAGTTGGTATGCTGGCAATCAGGGGCGTATGTGGTGGTCATGCTGGGGTTTGAGTGAAGAGTTGGTATGGTGGAAATCATGGGCGTATGTGGTGGTCATGCTGGGGTGTGAGTGAAGAGTTGGCATGCTGGCCTCAGGGGCGTATGTGGTGATCATGCTGATGCTGGAGTTTGAGTGAAGAGTTGGCATGCTGGCCTCAGGGGCGTATGTGGTGATCATGCTGGGGTGTGAGTGAAGAGTGTGTATGCTGGCTATCAGGGGCGTATGTGGTGGTCATGCTGGGGTGTGAGTGAAGAGTTGGCATGCTGGCCTCAGGGGCGTATGTGGTGGTCATGCTGGGGTTTGAGTGAAGAGTTGGCATGCTGGCCTCAGGGGCGTATGTAGTGGTTATACTGGGGTTTGAGGGAATGAAACAGTTGCAATGCTGGACCAGGGGCGTATCTAGTGGTCATATTGGGTTTGGAGTAAAGAGTTGGCATGCCGGCCTCAGAGGCGTATGCAGTGGTTATGCTGGGGTTTGAGTAAATGAAAGAGTTGACATGCTGGCCTCAGGAGCGTATGTAGTGGTTATGCTGGGGTTTGAGGGAATGAAAGAGTTGGCATCCTTGTCTCAGGGGCACATCGGATGGATAGGGTAGATGTAGCTCTATGTTGTCTTTAGAAAACGTGTGTGAAGGATATTAAGTACGGGGATAGGGCTGAGGTGTCCAAATGTCATGCATGTCTATCTTCCTGCGTAGAATGAGTGGGTAAGTGGGTGAGTAAGTGGGTGGGGGGTTGGTTGAATGGGTGGGTGACTGAGTTGGTGGGTGAGTGAGTGGGTGGGTAAGTGGGTGAGTGAGTGGGTGGGTGGGTGAGTTTGGGTGAATGGGTGGGTGACTGAGTTGGTGGGTGAGTGAGTGGGTGAGTGAATTTTGAGTTTTGGTGAATGGGTGGGTGACTGAGTTGGTAGGTGGGTGAATTTGGGTGAATGGGTGGGTGTCTGAGTTTGTGGGTGAGTGAGTGGGTGAGTGAGTGGGGGATTGAGTAGGTGGGTGACGATGAGTGGATGAGTGGGTGAGTCGGTGAGTGATGAGTGGGTGTGTGAGTGGGTGGGTGGGTGAGTGGGTGGGAGGGTGAGAATTGTGGGTGAGTGGGTTTGAGTGAGTGGGTGGGTGAGTTTGGGTGAGTGGGTGAGTAAGTGAGTGAGTGGGTGGGTGGGTGAGTGTGTGGGTGAGTGAGTGGGTGAGTGAGTGGGTGAGTGAGTGGGTGGGTGAGTGGACGGGTGCGTGGGTGAGTGAGTGGGTGGGTGGGTGAACGGGTGGTGAAGTAAGTGAATATGTATGCAGATACCTGCCTACATGCATGCATGAACGTACGTAAGCAAGAAAGCCGCGCCCGAACGCACGCACACACACACACACACACACACACACATACATATATATATATATTATATCCCTTCAACGGGATCAAGATGCTGAGCAGCGCATGAGCTGGGATGGTCAGCGACCCATAGCTGACTGCTAGCGTCAGAGCCAGCGAACCTGAGTTGCCAAGACCCTTCTACACATCCACGCGGTGATCCTGGATAACAGACTGCAGCAGTGCAGACTGGCTAAGGAGAAGGGATCGAAGAGAGAATGCTAACTCGGTACTCAAAAAATACTTGCTGAAGTCGGATGTGTTGGACCGAAAGGTGCAAATATCACAGTCAAGATGTAAACTACAACACAAAGCATTCTGTTCACTGGACTATATTCTGCTACTTCAGCCCTTTCAGGGTTTGGTAGTTGGAGATTGGGAACGAACAAACCCAAGCCATATCCCTGCAACTACCCACCTACCTACTCCTTCACCTTATCAAACATCATCCTACCAATCACTCAACACACCATCACTGACCCACCAACTCCATCACTCACCTACTCCATCACTCACCTACTCCATCACTCACCTACTCCATCACTCACCAACTCTATCACCCACAAACTCCATCACTCACCTACTCCATCACTCACCTACTCCATCACCCACCAACTCCATCAGTCACCAACTCCATCACTCACCTACTCCATCACTCACCAACTCCATCACTCACCTACTCCATCACCCACCAACTCCATCACTCACTTACTCCATCACTCACCTACTCCATCACTCATCTACTCCATCACTCACCAACTCCATCACTCACCTACTCCATCACTCACCAACTCCATCACTCACCAACTCCATCACTCACCTACTCCATCACTCACTCACACAAACATTAGCTTCCATCCATACCTCTCGTGCTTTACGTCTACCTTGGCCACGTTCTGTGAGGACACAATGCACAGGTGTGGTATGGTATCGCGCCTGTAAGATAAATCCGCCCACTAAACACATTGTACTAGCTAGCTGGTAAGGCAATACCACTTCAAGCTCCCAATTATTTTTCTGCCTCAACGATGATGTTATAGAGCCAGGGTTACACACTTGCGGCCCGCGGATATCATGCGGCATGTGTAACAGTCAACTGCGGCCCACGACTGATTGAAGTTGTATCGTGGGATCAAGCATAACATCGTTGAAACAAGAACATATGACATATGTACCATCAGATCACATTATCTCCTTTGTCAGTCCGGTAAGCATGTCGTAAACATAGAAAACAATATTTTGTGTGTCCATAACGTTTGAAGTGCTGTATCAATGCGGACCTAGGTATTTGGTCAGTCCATCCCGTTACTGTATAGGTGGGTCGCTGGGTCGGCATGTACAGTGATATGACCCCCAACAAATTGTTCTACGTGTCCATCTGTTGCCAGGCTTGCGTACAACATGCCCAGCCCAGCGATGTTTGTATGATATCTCTGCTTCCACGTCATACCACATGTTCAGTCCAGCGATGTTTGCATGATATCTCTGCTTCCACAAATTTGAATTTCTTCATTTCGCATCTGATTCTTTATGGAAATATTTAGTAAGCGCCGTTCCTTTCTCTCTCAGTCAGCTTCTAAGCATCTGTTCTGTGCAAGCTCTACACGTCACATCCGTCAATCATTGCTGGGATGACTACGGAATTAAAAGTATGTGCTCTTGTCGTGGTGTCTTTCATCTCTTTTCGTGGTGTCTTTCATCTCTTGTCGTGGTGTCTTTCATCTCTTGTCGTGGTGTCTTTCATCTCTTGTCGTGGTGTCTTTCATCTCTTTTCGTGGTGTCTTTCATCTCTTGTCGTGGTGTCTTTCATCTCTTGCCGTGGTGTCTTTCATCTCTTGTCATGGTGTCTTTCATCTCTTGCCGTGGTGTCTTTCATCTCTTGGAGTACTGAATTAAATGGAGTTAGAACAAGACCAAGATGCTTCTCGCCATTTAGAGGTTTCGTGGTTGACTTTGTGGTTGGTATTAATCTCTTGACTTAGGTAGCTGTAGGAGTTACATCCTCAATAGTTTCCTCTTCTATCTCGCTGTCCTGCTTGGGCAGTGAGATTCTCTCTGGCAATGTGTTTTACTTCTATGTATCTTCAGACTAGCAGCTCTGCTGACCCCATTTAGGTCGTTCAAGGATTGTTGGGCTTCATTTATGGCATGGCTGATTAGCGCAATGTCATTAGCAAGTCGTAAATGGGATTTGCACGGAATAAACGTCAAACGTATCTTGAACCCAATGTCCAACTGATATTCACGTCGGTAGGTTTTCATCCAGATATTTCAACCTGTGCGAGTCCCAACCTGCAAACGTCACTTGAGAAGGATCAAAGTAATTACTTTTTCTTTTATCACGGCTTATATTTGCTGGATCCTTGATGACAAATTCATCTCAAACAAAATCGTGTTCTATTCTATTTTCTCTGTGCTTCAATTTAACAATTAACCAATGTAGTCCCCGCTATTTCCTCAAACTGCTAAAGCCAGCTGTGTCGCGAATTTGTCGTTCCTGCTGCCATTGGTACACGGCGTATCCCACAAGTCTCGATCAGACGTTTGGGCTTATCTAATTAACTGTTAATTGTGGTTAACGAAGAAACGAATATGAAAGGGATACAACTCTTAGTTACTAGCTGTAACTTATTCTTTCCCCTGATTTAGTTTTTGAACATAATTTGAGTCTCAAGTAGTTTGCTCGGCATTTTAAAACTAGACGCATATAAAAGTATGTCATTTGGAAAGATGGGGTGGGAAATGGGGGTTGGCGGGTAATGGGGGTTGAAGATATGTGAACTACCACAGAACTTAAAAGGTCTAGAGTACAGAGTTTCGAAGTCTAGAGTACAGAACAGAACTTAAAATCCAAGTGCACAGAACTTTACTAGTGCAAAGAAGAAGAAGAAGAAACGCAGAAGATGAAGATAAGAAGAATAAAAAAAAGAAGATGAAGAAATATACAGAGTATTACAGAGGCACGACACGATGACCAACATAAATATCCTCATACGGCCCTCGGATTTGATATTATGGAGGCGACTTCTTTATCTTCTCCTTTGTGATCCTGAGAAAAACTAGTAATTCAATTCTCTTATTGCTGTATCTGATAGTCCTTTTGTGACTGTTGTTTCTAGGGCTGAAAGTGAGAAAGAGAGGAAGAGAAATAGAGAGAGAGAAAGAAAGAAATATAGAGAGAGAGAAAGAGAGAGAAAAAAAGAAATAGAGAGAGAGAAAGAGAAATAGAGAGAGAGAGAAAGAAAGAAATAGAGAGAGAAAGAAAGAGAGAGAGAGAGAATGAGAAAGAGAGAGAGAGCAGTGTTGGTGTAGCAAGAGAACAAAATGAAGGAATAAATGGATGGTAAAAGAAAAAGGAAAATGTGAACATCAGAGAAAGAGAAACAAGGGAGACGGAGTGACAGAAGGTGGGAGAAACCGAAGGAATACAGTTAGAGTTGAACAGGACAAGCAAATAAGATATCAACATGTGATTATGGTATTACTTTAGGATGAAGAGAAGAAAGAGGAAGAAGATGATGAAAATGAGTAAGAAGAAGATTAAGAAGAGCAAAAACAAGAGGACAAACAAAATTATAGAAAAAAAGAAGAAGCAGAAAAAGAAGACGAATGTGAAGAAGAATCGAAATGATAATATTTAGATGATGAAAGAGGACATAACATAGGAACTGGTTTGAGAAGAACAAGATGAATTCGACGGAAAAGGAAACGACGAAGAGGCACAAGACGATTAAAAGAGCAATGGATAATACCTGGATGATGAGGAGAATGAAAGAAGTGGTAGATCAGCAAACAGAAGATGAAAAATCAAACAGTGTAGAAGAAGAATAAGAATAAGAAGAAGAAGAAGAAGAAGAAGAAGAAGAATACTCACGTGATGGGAGCGATAGAAACATTATAGAACATGGTCTCCAATCTTGGTATAATTTGATCGTCTAACATGGATCTGTACTTCTCCAAGATCTGCTCCTGTGGTTAACAAATAGACAAATGATCAAATGGGAAATACTTTTTTAGTCAGAGAGTGGTGAATGTTTGAAATGCATTGCCACGGGAGGTAGTGGAGGCAGGGACAGTTCATGCATTTAAGAATAAATTGGATGCGCATAGCTTTTAGAGCAAGGTGATGTAAATGAAACTGGTTGTATACAGACTCTGCAGATTCTGATATTCAGTCAAGCATCTGGCCCAACCGGTCGCTTAGACAGACTGGGTGTACTATCAGATAAGTTGACAATTTTTTCCTTATATGTTGATTTGTTAGTTCAGTATTGTTGTCCCTGATGAAGGCCTATTGGTCGTAATGTAGGTTTTGTTTGTGTTCTCGTCTCGGTGCGGTACCTGACCATACCCATTTTAAAATTTTGATTAAACTCAACATTAATCAACTTTTACCATTTTTTGTTCTTCATGTTTTTATCCCAGAGTCTTCTAAACCAGTATTAAGACATTAATTTAAGTTAAGGTAACGACAACTTCCAGAAAATCGATGAAGCATGTACAGGTACAAACTGGACATAGAACGAACCTGGTGGGGTAACAGTAGCCGCCCACTGCTGTATTAGTTGGCCGTTGAGTCAAAAGTAAGTTCTTAACTAACGCTTGATGCTCATAACGCAGTCGTAACACAAAGCCCCTGACAGCAGAATCCCAGTTTCTTATCTGCTTCTTATTCTTCTGCGTTCGTTCTCAATCTTCCACTACCAAACCCTGAAAAGGGATTTGTAAATAGCCCGGAGTATGGAATGCGTTGAGTCGTTAGTTTACAGCTTGACTGCGATATTTGCACTTTTCCGTCTTCGACAGTCTGATCTCCCAGATCCCGAAGTGTTTCTACGACTGGAAAATGTTGGGTTGTTGTTGCTGTTATGTTTGTTGTTGTTGGTGATGGTGTGGTGGTGGTGGTGTGGTGGTGGTGGCTACTTTGTTACATACAGGAGAGGCAGAACAGCGAGGACGGGAAAAGGTCACAATAACTTACACACAGCTCAGGTATAGTACAATAACGTCTGTAACACTTCATTCTGGGGTAGGAAGACTAACGTCTGGTCAGGCAAAATATACTGATCAGACATGATAGTCAGGGTTAGGCAGACCATACTGGCCAAGACCCTCAAATTGGCTTCCTCCTAGCCCTTCCCGGAAACGGGCTGTTTTCATAGCAGTTGTAACAGACCTTAGCTGTACATACAATATATAGGTAGGAGCTTAGACAACCATTTATTTATTTTCTTATTTGTGGGATTTGAGTCAGTGCAGCTGAACTCAGTCCCGCCAGAATTTTAGCAACCAAATCGAACCACAACGTAACTTGACGTAAGTTACAGGCCATGTGTCCACACACCGAAAGTATAAGCGGTGGGTGACACGTAGCCTTGTTGCCGCCGACCAACCCGCGTCGTCTCGAAACCACGTGAAAAGGATGGGAGATAATGGCAAGCAGACGGACAAACACTTGTTGAGAAAGACTTCTTTTTCAGCGTGCCCAATGGGAGGAAATCAGGTAGGGCAAGGTCAGTCGAACTTGGTGGTCAAAGTTGCTTAGAAATGATACGACATTCAAAGAAGGAAGCAATTTCAGCCATGCTGGGATTTGAGGCGTGACATGTGGCTTCCTCCTGCTGAAAATAGCCAGCATGCAATTCCTTGCCGTCCAACTGGTTCACAGTATATCAGTGTCAGATTATATTGAACGGTGTTCATTGGTTTTAAAGTTGTAAGGTAAGACCAGGGGCCGGTAACGAGTAGAACACGCTGTATTTTCAAGGTAGTAGCAACTCAACTATGGTTTAAATGTTGAAGTTGCAGGTCCCATTAACAACTTTCATTAGTTGCTAATTGTCGAGATGGTAGGAAGGTTACAGTGATCCTAAAATTTTATGGATACTACTCGAATGATAAACTGAGATTGGGTGCTCATTTCCAGCTGGTGAAACTGAAGCGTGTAGTTTCCAATGCGAACCTAATCCCTTCGTTCTGAGAGGCGAGATGCCTAACAGGCTCTCACTCATAAGCCAACTTTTTATCTTCGTTTTCCTTTGAGTCCCGTGGCAACAATCCCCGTATGGAAGGAAGATAACACTTCATGAACTAAACCGCAGTCTTGGTGAGGTGGGGTGGTGAGTTCCCTTCCTTGCTATTTATATCTTCTCCAACTCATACACCAGGCTCCCATTTACAACTGTGTCGACTGGAGGAGTGGTCGTACCAGGAAAGAGCCACGTCCGGATTTGTTTCTATCCATCCATGATTTCGAACTCTGCCGCGCTGTAATCCCAGTCTTAGCAAACCAGATCACTGTCTAGTAGGAGACCTACATTATTATTCGAATACATTTTTTAAAAAAATGTAGGGTTGAAGAATAAAGGTCCTTTGATCTTGCAGTCGCCACGCAGTGTGAAAGCTAGATTTTAATTTTATCTCCACTTATGCCTTACCGAAGTTTGGCTTGGCTTGGCTTCGTTCGTTCTCAATCTCCCATAACCAAACCCTGAAAAAGGCTTAAGTAGAAAAATGTAGTCCAGAGAACGGAATGCGTTGTGTCATAGTTTTCAGCTTCACTACGAAATTTGCACCTTTCGGTCTGACACATCCGACTTCAGTAAGCATTTTTTGAGTACCGGGTTAGGCTTCCCTCTTCGATCCCTTCTCCTTAGCCAGTCTATTCTGCTGCAGCCTGTTATCTAGGATAACCGCGTGGAGGTGTAGAAGGCTCTTGGCAGCTCTGGTTCGCAGGCCCTGACGCTAACAGTCAGCTATGGGTCGCTGACCGCGGCAGCTCATGCGCTGCTCAGCATCTTGATCCTGAAATTTGTACGCGAGTCATTTTGGTCATGAGGCCAGCAAGCAACTCATTCAACCATCCACTATTCAATTATAAAATAATGCAAAAAAAAAAAATAGAATTCCAGGAAATGAAAGACATTCTTCGTCAAAAACCCATGCCAATGAATGCACAAAAGAGAGCTCTTCATTTCTACGTAGAACCAGATCTATTACATGGAAACAAATAAGGACGCTCTCAGGAGACCACAGAAATTTGAGTTGACATAATAAGAATGTTCCTAATCCCAGGGGCGGATAATATGACTAATGAGGCTGAGCTAAGGGAAATCAATGTCAGGGGAAGCTTATTACACACATCGGAAAGAAGCAATCCTTTAGGGGAGCGGGGAGAAGGAAATGGGGGGGGTGGGGGGTGGGGGGGGGGGGGGTTATGTTGTATGTTGACGATATGAGAAGACGAACTCAGTGTATATAGTGACAGTACGCGAAATTGATTGATGATGAAATGGATTCTCCTTTTTCAAATCCCATTTCAAGAAAACTCATGTTGTCTCAGATTCCCTCTGTGAACTGAGCGTAATTATTTAAGGAAACTTACGCGCAAGCAATTTGTATAATATTGCAGTTGTGGTTTCTGCAGAAATCTGTTTTACAAGTCCACGTAGCTTGCTAGCTCCACGTACCCTGTATGATCGTCCTTTGCCACATAAATACAAGGTCTGCGATGCGAACGACAGAACAAAAACTGGCCGGAAAACTAATGGTTTCCTCTTTATCACGAACTCTTTCTCCTATTTCAACCAACTTTCCCATAACCTAGGGAGCTGGGATTTTGTACCCAGTCTCTACTTGTGTGATTTGCTAATCTTTCAATATTACACTTGAGACATCAGTGTACTTGCGGGTGCCTGTTGCTGACCAATTAATGACTAATCGATATTATTATGTTTAATAATAATGTTCGCGTAGGCGTCAAAGGTCCGTTGCGTCGATCGACCACTACCATGTCCAACTGCTGAGGCTGTGTTGATGCGTAGCGTGTCGACCGAAATCCCTTTAGACTCCCAGGTACTCCGCAGCCTTGGTATGGGGCAGCGAGGAGTGTGTTAGACCAATGTTTGTGTCAGGCTTTCCGTGTCAAACTCCCTATTTTTATGTGTCCCACAGTCGAGACTTCTGATTGTGTCCACCATTTGGTCAGCGTGACCCTTTGCCGTGCTGAGAATACGAGATTGGGAGAGGTATCGTGTAACCTCCAGTGGAGGGAGGAGCGGGCAAGATAAAGTCGGCTTCAGTCCAAGCACAAATGTCCTTGAGTAGAGATAACCTGGACTGAATTCTGATCTGCAGTTAAGTGAAACGTTGAACTCCGTCATGGACTGGTTTCCCGCGGCTTGGGCCAGGCATGAAATACAACGAAATGCATCATAACAATCAGAATAACCGATCGAAAGCACATACATCACTTCCACAGAATAAAGTCCCTTATACCACTTGGTGACGGAGTTGTGAAATATAATTCGTACAGAAACCACCAAACATCGGAAAACTCAACAGAAACACCGGAGAGAGTCGAGAGCGCAGCCATTAAGGCGAGACCATCATTCTCTATTTCCGGCCATAAATTGTTTGTTTCTAGAATATTCTACAACAACGTTGGCTAAAATGAACAATCTATGTCCTATGTGCCATATCGTGTCTGGTCTGTATTAATTGTCAAAATATGTGCAGCTGTGTAGTTTATTTTTCAAAATATGATGAAGTCGTCGAGATGGTCATTGCTAACCATAGAAAGATATGTACATTCTCATGACGTATTCCACAAAATTACAGAACAATAAGCCTCATTAGCCACACTAGCAAGGTTATGCTTAGATTAATCCTCGACCGATTGAAACTCCAAGCGGAGAACATCATTGCTGAGGAGCAGGCATGGTTCAGACAGGGAAGAACCACTACAGAACATATATTTATTTTAAGGCTGCTAAGCGAGAAATATCTAGAACAGCAGCAAAAACTGTATCGTGTGTTCCTTGATTTTAAGAAGGCGTCTGATAGGGTATGGCATAAAGCGCTATGGGCAACCATGGGGATGTATAAAATCAACGGAAATATTATAAAGGTCTTTGAACACCTGTATGACAAGGCATCAGCGCAGTTCTTGTGAATGGGAGGCGAAGTGACTGGTTTCAGTTGGTGTGAGACAGGGTTGTACACTCTCTCCAACTCCAACAGGGTTGGCGGGTTCAGAATCAAGAATTGGTCAGAAGGGTCAATAAAACAGCTCTTGAGTATGGTATGGAAATAAACGCTGAAAATACAAAATTAATGACCAACAACGCCGACAGCTTCAAGAGCTGGAAGGACAACATAAGAGAATGGACCGATCTCCGACCAGAAGAGGCGCAGGCAGCGGCCAGAGAAGGGTGGCGTGGTGTTGTGAGGATGTCTTCATGTGTGCCCCCAACAACCTCACCGGTTACGGGATGACCTGACCTGATTCCACAAATGGATTTCAGTCACGAGTTGTTGATGTCTAGGACGCTACCATTGACATAACTGCTTATGGATTTCAGTCACGTGTTGTTGATGTCTAGTACGCTACCTTTGACATAACTGCTTATGTATTTCAGTCACGAGTTGTTGATGTCTAGTACGCTACCATTGACATAACTGCTTATGGATTTCAGTCACGAGTTGTTGATGTCTAGTACGCTACCATTGACATAACTGCTTATGGATTTCAGTCACGAATTATTGATGTCTAGTACGCTATTATTGACATAACTGCTTCTAACTTTGCCTTTGGTTCGCGCACATCCTCACACTTTGGTTGGGATACCGAGGTTGCCTCCTGTGGGTTATACGGTGGAGACGATGGCGATGGATAGGCCATTCATTACAGAAACCAGTTGATAACATTACCAGACACGCTCAGTTTTTTAATCCACAGGGCAAGAGAAGTAGAGGAAGACCAAGACACTCATGGAAGAGATAACTGGAAGCAAATATAAAGGCAGTAACCAGGACGTGGACATAATTGGATCAGATGGCTCATAATAGGAAGACTTGGTGAGTATTTGTTGATGACCTATGCTCCACGGGGAGCTGACAGGTCTCTGATTGATTGAGTTGATTGATACAATTGAGTAGAAGCTTGTCCTCTCAGCAGTTACATTCCTGCCAATACTTCAATCTGGGATATCTGATCATTGGAAAGGCTACGGGAGAACACCCTAAAAAGTATGCCTCTACTTTTGTCCTCAGTCGTCTTGGCCAAGTCTTGCCAATGGATCAGGGTAATTGAGGACGAGAGGCGTTATAATAGAACATACAGGAAAAATGAATGGGCAAGTCCAGGTAGCAGTGAATAAGGCAAATGCAATGTTAGGTATGTTAAAAAGAAATATTAAACATAGGAATAAGGAAGTGATAGTCAAACTTTATAAAGCAGTAGTTAGACCTAGATTGAAGTACTGTGTACACGTGTGGAGTCCTTAACATAGAGGGGATATACACATGCTGGAAACGATTCAAAGAAGAGCCACAAAACTGATAGTAGGATTCCAGAATTACAGTTACGAGGAAAGACTCAGAAAAACCGGCCTACAGTGTCTAGATAGAGAAGAATTCGAGGTGACTTAATACAGGTTTATAAGATAATCACAGGAAAGGTAGAATTATACTAAAGACAAAGGCCGCCGTCGATCGTAGACGATGATGGCATAATTTATTTTTCTAGCGCTATTTTTAGTAAGGATTAACTGCACAAATTTGAATTACAAGAATTAGAATTAGAATTACCATGTAGTCCTAGTAGTATGTTGTGCCTGACCCTGACACGATGTCCTGGTAAGAATGTTGGATCTGACCCTGACGCGGCGTCCTGCTAATTATGTAGTGCCGGGCCCTGACGCGGTGTCTTGGTAGGTATGTTGTGCCGGGCCCTGACGCGGCGTCCTAGTCAGTATGTAGGGCCGGACCGGACTAGCGCCTCAGATTCACCATGGCATAAACAGAATGTGTTCACGTTCTAGATGATGAACCACCTCTCCAAGCAGCTTGTCACAAACGTTAAATAGAGTGATTATGGCATAGCTACTGATGTGCGATGAATCCTTGCTAGGGTTAGGAAGAGAGCAACGATAACCATGGAGCCAGTCTTCAGATGCTAATAAATTCACTATAATGGTATTGAAATCTCTCACGCCATTTGTAATCTCTGCCACACCGAGCTGCTTGATGTGGCAATACCTTACTACTCCACCGGGACCTGGGACAGTTGTCTTGCAGGAGCGTAGAATCTGTGCCACCTCTGCCTCGGTTATCAAGCTTGCACAAACATCTTCCCTGATGGCAGTGTCTAGAACATTTTTCCCAATTTCCTGGTGAACATCTTTGTACCCATTTCTCTGTCTGGGCAACAAATCGATTTAAAAATGCAAGGCCCTTCTCCCGCCTGTCTTCAGAAGCATCTCTGTCGAGTCCGCAATAACCGGGACGAACTGGCTTGTATTCTTTTCATTCCACATTCAATACAGAGCGTGTGGAAGATATTATCATTTACCCATCTGTTATTGATTCTTCACAGCTCTTGTTTTTCGATTCCCTCGCTAAGGCATTGAAACAATTTAGTGGTTCTGGGTGTTTTCTAATTCCTCCCAATAGCCTCATCGAAATTCTTGAGCCATTTAACATAGACAGACTGTTAGACACGAGAAGGAATTGTACCGTGAGAAAAACTGTTTCATATTTAAAAGCCTGGTGTCTTGACACGAATTGTTTGACACTGAAAGGGTTAGCGTGCTGTATGACCTGTTTGACACTGAAAGGGTTAGCATGCTGACATGACCTGCTTGACACTCAAAGGGTTAGCGTGCTGACATGACCTGCTTGACACTGAAAGGGTTAGCGTGCTGACATGACCTGTTTGACACTGAAAATGTTAGCGTGCTGACATGACCTGCTTGACACTGAAAGGGTTGGCGTGCTGACATGACCTGTTTGACACTGAAAATGTTAGCGTGCTGACATGACCTGTCTGACACTGAAAGGGTTAGCGTGCTGACATGACCTGTTTGACACTGAAAGGGTTAGCGTGCTGATTTGACCTGTTTGACACTGAAAGGGTTAGTGTGCTGACTAGACCTGTTTGACACTGAAAGGGCTAGCGTTCTGACATGACCTGTTTGACACTGAAAGGGTTAGTGTGCTGACTAGACCTGTTTGACACTGAAAGGGCTAGCGTCCTGACATGACCTGTTTGACACTGAAAGGGCTAGCGTCCTGACATTACCTGTTTGACACTGAAAGAGCCAATGTCCTTAAAAGGCCTGCTTGACACTGAAAGGGACAATGTCACGAAACGGCCTGTTTGACACTGAAAGGGCTAATGTCCTGAAAAGGCCTGTTTGACACTGAAAAATCCAATGTCCTGAAAAGGGCTGTTTGACACTGAAAGGGCTAGCGTCCTGACAAGACCTGATAGTAGTAGTGATGGTAGTAGTAGTAGTTCCGTAGTACTGAAAGTAGTAGTAGTAATAGTAGTAGCAATGAAAGTAGTAGTAGTAGTAGTAGTAATAGTAGTAGTAGTAGTAGTAGTAGCAGCAGCAACAGCAGCAGCAGTAGCAGTATAGTTTGTCTTTCAATTCATGAACAAGGTCCGAAGCAATTTTCTACTGAACTGCATGTCAGATCCAAATGATTTTTTGCCTGCAGCATTATAATATCCATGACGCTAAAACATTGATATTATTTAGTCCATAGATGTTAAGCCATTTGCACATCAGCAAATTATTTTCATATTATAGGACCATTGTAAAGAAATTACATTGAATTAAAAATTTTACAGTATGCAGCCGATTTTCTTAGCATTTATTAATAGGCGTATCTCCTTAACGTCTTGATAGATCAATTGATTGTTTGTGTTGCCCTTTATGTACAATCGTAAAAATGGCACCGATATGCAACAGTTAGTGCAGTCATTCGATCACTTTTAGACCCACAAGGTTGTATCAACTGCGCAGATAATTTTATGTTGTGTAACGCATTTGAATATTACAATGTATTTGTTTCCCTATAGTATGTACATCTAATTGTTTTGATAACCATTCTAATTCATCCAAGTCTGCTAATCAGTATGTCCAAAAAAGATGGCATTAATCATCCGAATCTGTCGATTTAAAGAGGTTGATAATTGTTACTGGCTGGACAAATTGTAATCCATCTCGTTGCCAGTATTGTTCTTCTTCCAAGAGCACATGTTCAACACACTTCTTCCAGAACTGAACGTCTATTTTTGAAAGGTTCTCACGTGTCAGCACTTCAACATCACACATTTTAAATGTCCTGTTCTGTTCAGCAATTTGTCCTTTGACTTTAGCACACACAAGCTCTAATGTTAATTTTAGTTTCAGGAGAGTTACAAGTTGATTTTTCGTCAACAGTTTCAATATCTCCCGGTTATGACTTCTATATCGAAATCGTCAAATTTTCTTTTCTTTGATTGATATGGAAATGGTAGTACAACTAACTCTGGTGTCATTGTACGGACTGGTATGGTAATTGTAGTACTACTAACTCTGGTGTGATTGTACGAACTGATATAGTAATTGTAGTACTACTAACTCTGGTGTGATTGTACGAACTGATGTGGTAATTGTAGTACTACTAACTCTGGTAGGATTGTAAGGACCTATATGGTAATGGTAGTACTACTAACCTTGCGGGGATTGTAAGGATCTATCTGTTAATGACGGTACTACTAACCTTGCGGGGATTGTAAGGATCTATCTGTTAATGACGGTACTACTAACCTTGCTGTTATTGTAAGGATCTATCTGTTAATGACGGTACTACTAACCTTGCTGTGATTGTAAACATATATCTGTTAATGACAGTACTACTAACCTTGCTGTTATTGTAAGGATCTATCTGTTAATGACAGTACTACTAACCTTGCGGGGATTGTAAGGATCTATCTGTTAATGACGGTACTACTAACCTTGCTGTGATTGTAAAATCGTGGAATACCTTCAACGAACTTGAAAAATGACTTGAGATCTCCATCAAAACCCACGCTGGACATAACCTACCAGGCACATTTGGAAATGAAGAGACAACAATAGTTTCAACAGTCATTTAGTTGCAAGTTAACTACAGAATATAAGTAGAACTACAAGGAATGAATCAATTAATTAGTTTCTACTTGTAAAACAGCAATGTAACTATTACTGGTCCAAATAGTAAATACAAAAAAGTCATTAACATGCCCTTTGCAGAGAAGTGGAGAAATCGATAATTGTATAAACTAGTACTGTACCCAGAAATATAACATATTTTACAGTAATGTTAAATGTTGGCCTTTTCAATAAACTGGAGTCATGAAAGTAGGTCATTTAAGTAGGCCTCATCTGTTAATGAGGCTGAATTACTAGTTTCCATCTTCGTTGTCTTTGCTTGTTTAAAAATAAGCCAGGTACTCATTTACAGCTGTGTAAACTAGAACAGGTAGTGAAAGTAAAAAATGGAAATAATCACTTACCATATGTTGTAACAAAAAAGAGATGTGAGACAGAGGTGTGTCTTGTCACCTTGGCTTTTTGTAACATTTATACCAGTGTTCTCCAACATGGGTGCCAGTGCCCACTGGTGGACGATTTTAGCTTCCAGGTGGGTGGTAATAGAATATTTGCTTTTTTGTATTAAATATTATTATTCTTAGCCTTATTATTACTATTATTATTACTACTTTTAATATTACTATTATTACTATATTATTATTACTATTATAATTATTACTAATAATATTATTACTACTATTATTATTACTTTTACTATTATTACTATTACTATTATTATTACTATTACTATTATTATTACTATTATTATTATTATTATTACTATTATTACTATTACTATTATTATTACTACTATTATTATTACTATTATTACTATTACTATTATTACTATTATTATTATTACTATTGTTATTACTATTACTATTTTTACTATTATTATTATTACTATTATTATTACTATTATTATTACTATTATTATTTCTTTTGTTATTACTATTATCATTTCTATTATTATTACTATTATTACTATTATTATTATTATTACTATTATTATTACTATTATTATTATTATTATTACTATTATTATTACTATTATTATTATTATTACTATTGTTACTATTATTGTTATTTTTATTATGTAATGAAGAGGATACAACAACCTGAGGAAACTGTGGTAGAATTCCAGCAATCCAGCAAAAGTTAAAATGTTGAAAACCTGTGTTTTTTTTCCGTGACAGCATACGGCCGTGAAACATGGACAGTTTCCCAAACCCCACGGACGAGAATCGAGTCCTTCGAGTCAAAACGGTTCTCAGAATGCAATGGACCGAAAAAAAGAAGAATGTAGACATTCGACAAGAGTTAGGCATAGAGGATAACTGGTTCATAAATTCAATCATGAATAGAAAGAAATTGAAATACTCTGGCCGCACCAAAATACACAACGATCTTTCGAGAACAGTAATTGAAGGTATGGTGCCGGACAAGAGAGGTAGAGGCAGACCGAGAAGGCGGTGGTGCCGGACAAGAGAGGTAGAGGCAGACCGAGAAGGCGGTGGTGCCGTACAAAAGAGGTAGAGGCAGACCGAGAAGGCGGTGGTGCCGGACAAGAGAGGTAGACCGAGAAGGCGGTGGTGCCGGGCAAGAGAGGTAGAGGCAGACCGAGAAGGCGGTGGTGCTGGACAAGAGAGGTAGAGGCAGACCGAGAAGGCGGTGGTGCCAGGCAAGAGAGGTAGAGGGAGACCGAGAAGGCGGTGGTGCTGGACAAGAGAGGTAGAGGCAGACCGAGAAGGCGGTGGTGCCGGACAAGAGAGGTAGAGGCAGACCGAGAAGGCGGTGGTGCCGGACAAGAGAGGTAGACCGAGAAGGCGGTGGTGCCGGGCAAGAGAGGTAGAGGCAGACCGAGAAGGTGGTGGTGCCGGACAAGAGAGGTAGAGGCAGATCGAAAGGCGGTGGTTCCGGACAAGAGAGGTAGAGGCAGACCGAGAAGGCGGTGGTGCTGGACAAGAGAGGTAGAGGCAGACCGAGAAGGCGGTGGTGCCGGACAAGAGAGGTAGAGGCAGACCGAGAAGGCGGTGGTGCCGGACAAGAGCGGTAGAGGGAGACCGAGAAGGCGGTGGTGCCGGGCAAGAGAGGTAGAGGCAGACCGAGAAGGCGGTGGTGCCGGACAAGAGCGGTAGAGGCAGACCGAGAAGGCGGTGGTGCCGGACAAGAGCGGTAGAGGGAGACCGAGAAGGCGGTGGTGCCGGGCAAGAGAGGTAGAGGCAGACCGAGAAGGCGGTGGTGCCGGACAAGAGCGGTAGAGGGAGACCGAGAAAGCGATGGCACCAAGATATCAAGGACTTCTTGGGCATGAATCTAGAGCAGTCTGTAGATTTGGTAAGAGATCTAATTATTTCACACTGGCTTTGATGGTAATGCCGTTCTGCAAATGGCATGTCACATGATGATGATGATGTACGCCTTGGTTTCATTCGTTCTCAATCTCCCGCTTCCAAACCCTGAAAGGGCTTAAGTAGCTGAATGTAGTCCAGAGAAAGGAATGCGTTGTGTCATAGTTTACAGCTTGACTGCGATATTTGCACCTTTCGGTCCAACACATCCGACTTCAGCAAGCATATTTTTAGTACCGGGTTAGTATTGCCTCTTCGATCCCTTCTCCTTAGCCAGTCTGTCCTGCTGCAGCCTGTTATCCAGGATCGCCGCGTGGATGTGTAGAAGGGTCTTGGCAGCTCTGGTTCGCTGGCCCTGACACTAGCAGTCAGCTATGAGTCGCTAACCACTTCAGCTCATGCGCTGCTCAGCATCTTTATCTCGGTGATGATTTATTAAAAACATTTAAAAAATTCAAACTCAGTGGACGATTACGAATTTTTGTTTTCCATTTAGATAGTAGTGACTGTTAATGATAATTTACCCTCACGAAAGTTATAAAAGTGGGCGACAAGTACAACAAAGGTGACACACACTTATCTATACTTGGAAAGAATTTCAGAAAGAATGACAGAGCAAAACATCAATGGAAGAACAATCAACACGTTGGTGGAAAGGGAGCAAGATTTGCAGGAACTGGTGAAGGCAATCAGCAACGCAAGTGAACAAAATGGATTGGACATTAATATAAGGAAAACAAAAGCTATGATTATTAGCAAAACAGACATGAAACCCACAAAAACTATCACAGCGAACAGGGTGATACTGAAACAAATAAACTGTTACTTGTTTCTGGGACAGATCATAACAAGTGATGGTAGATGTCATAGGGAAGGGAAGCGGAATAATCAACAGTGTTTTTAAAAACATGAGAAAAATACTGACTTTCAGGGAAATACAAAATTAACATATATTCAGTTATTTTTGTTTATTCATTATTACTATATGAGACAGGGCTGATTAGCAAACGGTCAACACAATATAGGTTTTTGAAATGTATGAAGCGTGTTCAAATGAAACCGGAACAAGCTGCAGCAAGTGAATTTACATACGATACGCACGATGACGTCACTTCACGTGTAAACAGCATATACCAACCGTCCCAGTTTGCAAAATTGCATTATCCTCCGACTCAAAGTTTCCGCAGCAGACCGTTGAAAACATGGCGGGTGTGATAGGGAATCCGTCCAGAGTTGATCAGCGAGCGGTGGTTCTTCTTCTTCTTCTTCTTTTTCGTTCGCTGTCAGACGTCAACTTGAATTTGTTCGAAGAAAGCAGCTGTCATCCTGAGGCTGTCGACACTGCTGTAGAGCTTGTCTAGTGTTGGCACTAGTGATGGCCACATGTGCTTTTTCTGGTCCTCGTATGTCGGGCAATTTTGCAGCAGATGTTCATGGGTCATTTTCCCTGTACCACAGGTGCATTCGTCAGTGCCACCTATCTTCAGTTTATTGAATAGATGGTACCTCAGTCTGTTGTGGGCTGTGTGGAGTCTGAAGACCACGACCTGCTTTCTTCTGTTCAACTGTAATAGGCATCGTTTTTTTGTGTAGCCAGTATGCTCTGTTTCCCATTTGGCCATGTATCTGGCCCTAATAAACCTTTTGGACTCTTCGTAGGTCACACTAGAATCTGGTTGTGGTAGTCTTCTTTTGCCAGTCTGTCTGCCTCCTCGTTGCCTCGAATGTTACAGTGGGATGGAACCCACTGTACCATTACTTTTTTTGGTTCGAACTGCTGGCATAGTTGACAGAGTACTGCTCTTAAATCATTAAGTTCTGTTTTTTTCTGGCTTTTTAGTGCTGTAATCACGAACAGGGTATCTGTAAACAGGACTAATCTGGCTTTCATTGCTTTCGCTTGTCAGCATTGCTTCTACTGCAGCCTTCAATGCCTCTGCCTCCGCTCTGAAATTGCTTGAAAATTTTCCAGTTGCTACTGACAGTGTTATGAACGGTGGTTCAGCTTCTAACAACTGAAGGATGTCGACCAGTTGATCAGCGAGCGGTGGTTCAGCTTCTAACAACTGAAGGATGTCGACCAGTTGATCAGCGAGTGGTGGTTCAGCTTCTAACAGCTGAAGGATGTCGACCAGTTGATCAGTGAGCGGTGGTTCAGCTTCTAACAACTGAAGGATGTCGACCAGTCTATCAGCGAGCGGTGGTTCAGCTTCTAACAACTGAAGGATGTCGACCAGTTGACATTCATCGCAGAACACAGACAGTGAAGAACTGGACAATGATGTTTAAAGAGGACGTGAGTTAACAATGATCTTCCGAGACC
Source organism: Ariolimax columbianus (assembly GCA_036924085.1). NCBI lineage: Eukaryota > Metazoa > Mollusca > Gastropoda > Stylommatophora > Arionidae > Ariolimax > Ariolimax columbianus. The sequence continues at coordinate 37,470,886 of JAVGWX010000021.1, forward strand.
AGGTTCATTTTGTTGCTTTAGCTCACATCCTTCTTTAAACATCGTTGTCCAGTTCTTCACTGTTGTCTTCGACACGCTTTTGTCACAATACAGTGCCTGCATTCTGCGATGAATGTCAAATAGTCGACATCCTTCAACTGTTAGGAAACTAATCACCGCTCGCTGATCAACTCTGAACAGATTCCGTATCACATCCGTCATGTGTTTAACGGTCTACTAAGGAACCTATGAGTCGGATTATAATTACATTTTGCAAACTTGACGGTTGGTATGTATTGTTTACACCAGAAGTGACGTCATCATGCGCATCGTACGTATGTGCCTTTGTTACAGTTTGGTCCGGTTTCATTTGAACACGCCTCGTAGATAGATTATACAGAAGAATTTGGACCATTTAGACTGGTTAATTAGTTAATTAGTGTGTGTTTTTTTTCCTATGAATTAGCCTGGAATGGACATTGACTATATGAATCTACGCTTAAACTGTGTCATCTTTTCACAGTCTAGCTCACGTGGATGAACTTCACGAGATTGATGCCCTTCGCCCTGGCTGCAGACAGTGTTGGTTTTGGTGGGACTGTGAAATTCAGACACGCCTGTAACGAACTAGAACACGGACCGGGAAAGATACTAACTGACACGCTGAGTGATGTCCCTACGACCTCTTGCAGTTATGGGAAAGGCACAACACACAACGATAGATGGCATCTCTCTCCGTTGCCTTGCGGGGTACCTGGTTACGGGAAAGGCTTCGGGAGTAGACATTGAAGAAAAAATCTGCATCATGTGCTATCTCCAGTCGTCTCGATAATGTCTTGCTACTAGTCAAGGGTAGCTCAGGACCAGAGAGTGAGGTTCACAATAAGTGCAGTTACTCCATAAATTTAATTCAAATCACAGCGCAAGTCACAGCAACAGAGATGATTGTCCCCACAACTAAACAAAGAGAGTGGTCTTCATCACATGTGACGGACGAACAACATACAGGAGAATAGATCGAATGCCGTGGAAGGAAAAACAAACAAATAAAGGATGCCTTACGAGATTAGAAATGGGAAAATAAAACATGAAAAAACATGTTAAAGTTGATTAATGTTGAGTTTAATCAAAATTTAAAAATGGGTATGGTCAGATACCGCACCGAGACGAGAACACAAACAAAACCTACGTTACGACCAATAGGCCTTCATCAGGGATAATAATACTGAACTAACAAATCAAGTACAAAATGGTCAACTCATCTGATAGTAGACCCAGTCTGTCTAAGGGACCGGTTGGGCCAGATGCTTGACTGAATATGAAGGGGAGTTGTCAAATAAGGTGACCAGGAGAGCGTAAGATGTGAAGGGAAATGCGCGGATAAGCCATTTGTGGCTTAAAATGGAAACTGCCAAATAGTGATCCAGGTGTGAGGGTTTAAGAAAAAGTATGGAAGATATTAATACCATGCGGTTGGAGACAACCCATGCTGGAGATAAGTCTATTCTCAAGGGCGAATCGATGACGATCGTCAGAGAAGCAAGAAACTAGACCAGTGACACCAACGTCAGCCTTACCCCGGTACTCAGGACCATTGAAGTGGCTGGCAATTGGGGAACCAGTGCGATTGTGGATGTCATTAAGGTGTTGGCAGAAACGCTCCCGTAGTTCCATACCAGTTTCTCCAATGTATGTCATACCACACTGGAGGCAGATGATAGAATAGATGAGGTTACGGGAATTGCATGTGAATCCCTCTTTGATGAAGAATTCTGCTTTGGGAAAGGTGATGGAGCGAGAAAGATGAGAGATTACAAGTGGAAAGGGAAGTAATGTTACACATACGAATTAGGATTATTAAATATTTTGAAGATAAAAACTTACCTCTTTAATTTTCTTTTCAATTCTAGCGACCTCTTTTACCCCGAGCTCAAAGACATCATTAGCAGTGACGTCAAAGCCCAGGTACCATTTAAGACATGCTTCATAATATTCAATTCCCTGTGGTAGAGAATGGACTCCTGGCACGTTTCTCGTAGCGTCAAAGTAATCCTGGAGGAGATGAACCAATTATATTACAGCACTACACTCGGTATTTTGTTGTTGTTGAGACTGGTCGTACTGAGTTGTTCATTATTAATGGATGTTCTGTGGTCTCTAGTTGTTGTAGATCTTTTAGCTAGGTGTGGGAGCGAAGAGTAATCAGGGTCCGGTGAAACATACCGAACAACGTGGGAGAGAAGAGTATTCACGGCCAGATAAAACATGCTGATCTTGGCCCTGATTACTCTTCTCCCCACCTTTATCAGTATGTTTCATCTGACCCTGATCACTCTTCTCTCCCACCTTGATCAGCATGTTTCATCTGATCCTGATTACTCTTCTCTCCCACCTTGATCAGTATGTTTCACCTGACTGATTACTCTTCGCTTTCACTTTCACCATTTCGGGCAAAACAATTTATATAATGTATTAGCAAATGGGATTCTGTATTTCCTTGTTTGCGGTGGTGGTGGAGGTGGGCAGAGAGAGATATTCGGCTGAACAGGTCACGTGATGTCATTATAAGTTAGTCATGGTGGGGGATTTAAGCTAGGCACTGAAAATCCCGACTCCGCTCGGAACAGTTATGAAATAATCTATCGCTGGTAAAATTAGACATTTCTGATTGATGAATTGAGATGGAGAAAAGATATCGCGGCTTGACGGGGAGGGTAAGAGGCGTGGTGGGTAGTGATGGGTTGTGACCTAATTTGCTTTCAGCTTGAGGCTTGTTCAGAGGCAATTTAATTTGGGGCACTGCAAGGGATAATTATGAAACTCGTTAACACAGCTCGAAATCTGAAACAAGCATGGACGAGTTTAGATGGGGGGGGGGGGGGGGGGGGGAGGGGAGGGGAGGGGAAAGAAGGGGGGGGTTGGTGGTGATGAGCGGGAAATAGGATGAGGAAAGAGAGGGCCAAGCTGGAGAGTTGGGGAAGAACGCACAAAAGTAATATGCAGGAGTACTGAAGGAATGGGAGAACCTTTAATTGATAGACTCACGCTGTATCTTTTATTTGTACAGTTCGACTGACGGGCAGATGAACAGCACGCAGTCTGCTAATTGCTACTTAAAACCGAAATAATAGTACTCAGAAACAGGCTTTCTCTAAACCAACCATCCGTACTCGTGGCTCTATGCTTCACATTAGACCGCAGACGTAAAATGAATATATAAATCAATAAACATATGAACAGAAAACTATTTTCTTACTGAAAAACGCAAAGCTAATTAAACTAAAGACATTTTTCCTGGAGTGAAAATACTTGAAAAACCGCTCATCGGGAAAAGTAATTTATAAAGAAAATGGAAGGTAATTACTAGATCATTTTTATTAGACATTTCTTTTCATACAGTATGAACAAAATAACTCGGGGAATGTTATTGGAAGAAAAAACGTTATAGTGTTTTGTTATATACTTTATTTGGTTCCATTTTATAGCGGAGAGTACTTTTTGCAACGAGTAAGGTTCACTGAGATGCTGTGAGTTGTAGAGCTTTCACTTCGAGTGGAAGGGGTAGTCGGTTCGATTTCTGTGATGAAAAGGTAAGAAGCGGATGCGGTGCATGACGAGGTGGTTAATGACTCGGTTCCACAGCGTAGTGGCACGAATTCACGGCGAATTGATTAATGGCACGGCTCCACGGCGAAGTGGTTAATGGCACGGCTTCACGGCGAATTGATTAATGGCACGGCTCCACTAGGAAGTGGTTAATGACACGGCTCCACGGCGAATTGATTAATGGCACGGCTCCACTAGGAAGTGGTTAATGACACGGCTCCACGGCGAATTGATTAATGGCACGGCTCCACTAGGAAGTGGTTAATGGCACGGCTCCACGGCAAATTGATTAATGGCACGACTTCACGGGGAAGTGGTTAGCGGGACGGCACCACGGCGAAGTGGTTAATGACACGGCTCTACGCGAAGTGGTTAATGACACAACTTCACGGCGAATTGATTAATGGCACGGCTCCACTAGGAAGTGGTTAATGGCACGTCCTACAGTGTCGCAGTTAGTGACTCAACTCGGACCACAGCAAAGAGGTTAGTGTCTGCACGGCTCACAGTGACGCAGTTAGTGACTCAACTCGGACCACAGCACACAGATCCACTGAGGACCAGGTCATCCTCATAGCCCAGGAGATAGAAGATGCCTACCAGGCACAGAAACACACAGTAGCTGTTTGGGTGGATCTGGAAAAGGCATTTGACAAAGTCTGGAAAGATGGACTTAAGAGTCAAGCTAAGAAGAAGTGATGTTTGTGGGAAAATGTACAAGTGGATCAACCACTACCTCAAACAAAGAACGGACAGAGTCCAAGTACAAGGGCAGATGAGCAAAAAGGTGACACTCGAGCAGGGAGTACCCCAAGGGGGAGTACTGTCACCCACACTCTTCCTGGTATATATAAACGATATTACAGAGAATATACCAAGAAGAGTCCATAGCTCAATGTTTGCAGACGATCTGGCTATGTGGACCTCTGAAAAGAATCTCACCATAGCAAGAAATCGGATGCAGACGGCCCTAACTTCGCTGGAAGAGTGGGCGAACTCATGGCTGGTCAAAATAAACCAGGAGAAAACCACATGCACAATATTCTCGCTTTCATTAAAACCCCAAAGTACCAAATTAAGTCTAAATGGCAAATTCCTGCAGCCAAACGACAACCCAACCTATCATCGAGTCACAATTCATCGGCGCATGACATGGACAAGTCAGATTGAGAGAAACCGAATGAAAGCCAGAGAAAGAATGGCAATCATGAGGAAACTTGCCGGCACAAGCTGGGGAGCAGACGAAGGCATACTAAAGAAACTGTACACTCGAAGAGTGAGACCAGTTCTCGAGTATGGCATTGCGGCATGGACAACAGCAGCGAAGGCGAACTTCGATAAAGTTAGCAAACTTCAAAACCAAGCCATGAGAATTATAACAGGTGGCATGAAGTCAACGCCAATTGTAGAACTTGAAAAGATTACAAAACTGCAATCCATGACTGATAGAAGAGACTGCAGAGCCCAGTTGCAGTCAGAGAAGCTCCGAAGACTGACCGACCATCCAATGCACCAGAGACTAAACAATTTGGGAAATGGGAAACTAAAGCGGAGAAACTTTGCAGAAATAGCCAAAGCAAAGATGCACGAAGATCCCATAAACGCACTAACAACACCAAAACCCATCACTACTGTACGAAAACCTACCTGGAGGCAGGATATATTTCCAGAGGTGGTAGAAAATATACCAGGTATTGCAAACAAAAACTGCCAGACTGAAAAAGAAAGGAGAGATACTACCCTAAGCTTCATAACGAAAAGCTACCCAAGCATAGACTGGACCCATGCATACACCGACGGTTCTGTAACAAACACAACACAGAACGGAGGGGCAGGAGCATTCCTGAACCTACCAAATGGCAGAAAAATAACACTGTCATTCGCTACTGGTAAGTACACAAGCAATTTCAGAGCGGAGGCAGAGGCACTGAGGGCGGCAGTGGAAGAAATGGTGACACACAGTGAAAATGAAAGCCATATAGTCCTGCTTACAGATGCTCTCGCCGTAGTCACAGCGCTAAAAAGCCAGAAAAACACTGAGCTTAATGACTTAAGAGCAGCACTCTGCAAACTGTGCCAGCAGTCCGCACCAAAAAGGGTAGTGGTACAGTGGGTCCCATCACACTGCAACATCCAAGGCAACGAGGAGGCAGACAGACTGGCAAAAGAAGGTGCAAGACTACCACAAACAGATACCAGTATGACGTACGAAGAGTCAAAACGGCTTATCAAAGCCAGATACATGACCAAATGGGAAACCGAACATACTGGTTACACCAAAAACGATGCCTATTACCAGTTGAACCGAAGAGAGTAGGTTGTTGTCTTCAGACTTCGCACTGGCCACAATAGACTGAGGTACCACCTATTCAACAAATTGAAGATAGGGTGTACCGACGAATGCCCGTGCGGTACTGGTAAAATGACCGCTGAACATCTGCTGCAGAACTGCCCGACATACGAGGATCAGAGAGAGCAGATGTGGCCATCACCAGTGGAACTGCAAGACAAGCTCTATGGCAGTGGCGACAGCCTCAGGATGACCGCCGCTTTTTTCGAAAAAATAATGGTTACTGTCTGACTGCGTACGCAGAAGGAGAAGAAGAAGAAGGACCACAGCAAAGCGGCTAGTGGCGGCACGGCTCACAGTGACGCAGTTAGTGACTCAACTCGGACCACAGCAAATCGGTTAGTAGAAACACGACTCACAACACAGAGTAGTCTATGTTCTAGTTCTTGAAACAGCAAGACCGCAGTCTTTTTGAAAGTAATTCCATTAACAAAATTCATGCTGAAGTCGGATACACTGATACACCGGGTCGTTAATGCGCAAAACACGGAACAAAACGCATCATCTTCGGAAACAGAGACAAATTAGAGCAATAAAAAACAAAAATTAACCTGTAATAAACACGACCCAGTTGACCTGCATGTAGATGTGTACATAATTAACAGCGAGGGAAGGCAGAGCGGAAGAGGAACTGTCTCGACACTTAATTTAAAAAAAAACTGAAGTCAAGTGCAGTGAAATCTCTAACACTGCATCCCCGACAGCAGTGACTCCAATGGAACTACCTATCAAGATCAGAAAACGCATCGGACAAAAAAAACAATAAACCGTGCCAGCCAAACTAGACACGGGCGTGTTCCGAGACGGGAACTTTGCGATTGTGAAACCGGTGTTCTGGTTAGTGGGATAGAAGAAGGAAATGTCCAAGAAGCAATGGCATGCCATATACTTTCATCAGGGATCAAGATGCTGAGTGGGATCAAGATGCTGAGGGGGATCAAGATGCTGAGTGGGATCAAGATGCTGAGTTGGATCAAGATGCTGAGTGGGATCAAGATGCTGAGTGGGATCAAGATGCTGAGTTGGATCAAGATGCTGAGTGGGATCAAGATGCTGAGCAGCGCATGAGCTGTAGTGGTCAGCGACCCGTAGCTGACTGCTAGCGTCATGGCCAGCGAACCAGAGCTGCCAAGACCCTTCTATACCTCCACGCGGTGATCCTGGCTAACAGGCTGCAGCAGGGCAGACTGGCTAAGGAGAAGGGATCGAAGAGGGAATGCTTACCCGGTCCTCAAAAAATGCTTGCTGAAGTCAGATGTGTTGGACCGAAAGGTGCAAATATCGCAGTCAAGCTGTAAACTACGACACAACGCATTCCTTTCTCTGTATTACATTCTGCTACTTAAATCCTTTCAGGGTTTGGTAGCGGGAGATTGAGAAGGGACGAAGCCAAGCCAAGCCATATACTTCCATCTGACGGACGCAGTAGCCCAGATATGTCAGGACGAATTGGCTTCGCTGCTTCGGGGATGAACGGCCATTGCTACGTGTGGAACAATAGAAGATTATCTCTGAGTTCGAAGTTGCATATTTATCAGTCGCGTGTGATGTCAGTACAAGTGTATGGAGCCGAAGCCTGGATTCCGCTGAAAAAGAACATCTCAAGACTCGAGTTCTTTCATATGCGCAATCAGTGGCGTATTCTTGGAATTCGTTGGTACGATCTCGTACTAAATGTCGAGGTCTCTACTATGACTAACCTATCAATTTGTATCGGAAGTCCTGGACCGTCGCCGCCTTTCCCTGTTTGGACATGTTGTCCGACAAGATCAGGAAATTCCAGCTCACCAGATCCTTACCAATGCAGTTCAAAGTGCTAAGAGTATCCAACCAGTTGGCTGGAAGCGCAGGAGGGTCCGTCCCCGAATTACATGGCTTCAACAGATCGCAACTGTCACCCCCCTCCCCCTATATAGGAGGTATGGCAGAACGGCGTTTCTACTGGTCATGGTGGCATTCTACCGACGCAAACCGGCCTCAGATGCCTAGGCGGGCATTATTATTATTATTATACTTTCAAGAACATTGGGATGGAGACTTATGCTGAACGGAAGAGATCTGTTGGGAGCACAGGATAGTGGTGGGACATGATCAGACTACTTCAACACTAGTCTCTGGACTAACAGAGGACAGTGGTGTAACATGATCAGCCGACTCCAAGATCAGTTTCCGGACTGACTAACAGAGGACAGTGGTGTGACATGATCAGCCGACTTCAACACCAGGATCCTGACTGACTAACAGAGATTGAGTGGCCTCGAGATAAGACGTCGGCCTCGGGTGCTGGAGATCGTGGGTTCAAATCACGATGGAAACATGGCTTTTTTCATCCGAACCTTCTGGTATTTCTCAGGATTTCTGGGCAGTAGAGATCGGACGCCCGTGTGCAGTGTCGAGCTCGTTAAAAATCCATCGGCAGTTGGAAAACAAAGAAGAGTAGGCTTCACGGCTGCTGCCTGGGCAAGATTCAAAATTATGTAAACAATCTACCCAGTCTTTTACAGGATCCTCGCCCGTGCTACGGAGCTCGTGCATTGTGCCAAGATTCTAAAACAATATGGATACTAACACAGCACTTGACTAAAACTAAACTAAACTAAAACTATTCTAACAGAGGACAGTTGAGGGACATGATCAGACGTCCTCAGCACCCAGTCTCCGGACTGACTAACAGATGACAGTCGAGGGACATGATCAGACGACTTCAACAAAAGTATCTGGACTGATTAACAAAGGACAGTCGAGGGACATGATCAGACGTCCTCAGCACCCAGTCTCCGGACTGACTAACAGATGACAGTCGAGGGACATGATCAGACGACTTCAACAAAAGTCTCTGGACTGATTAACAAAGGACAGTCGAGGGACATGATCAGACGACTTCAACACCCAGTCTCTGGACTGACTAACCAAATGATGATGAATCGAATCTAACTTAATCTAACCCAATGTTATACAATCCAGTCTGCCTGTCTCTTATTATAATTATATGTATGTCTATCTGTCTGCCCAGCCAATTATCCATTTTGTTATATATCCAAATGCAAAACGCGCCGAAATTTGTCAATCAAACTAGTTCTACCCATAACTAGAATCCCGCACAGTCATTTCATCAGTAACAACAAGCAAGTTTTTGTCCAACCTAATTTAATTATTAATCCTTATTGTTGTCGTTGTTTTGTCCTCTTAATGACGGGCACAGCCTTTTCATGCACTTGTCCCTTGCGTTTAATAACTTGCGAAGATGGCTGACTTTCGTAGATTGACGTCAATAGATGTAAACGAACTCACGAGGAGAATCTGGAATAATTAAAAACCGGAAGATCATCCATCATTCCCATGAAGCTTTCCAATACCTCTAACAGACGAATTTCCTATCTGCCTGCCCGTCTGTTTGAAAGATTGGGTATTTTCTTTCAAAGCATGCCGGGTCCTGAGTTATTGCCCCTTCCCCAGACGTATTGTCTTGTCGACTCCTCATTGGCTGGGTCTGGATGAGAAATTTTCAAGCAGTTTATCTTTCATTTCCGTGATTTCCCGAGAGAAAGTAGCCATGGTGTTGTTGATAAGTAAACAAGGAGAAAATGGAGGATATCACCATAAGATACATCACCTTTCTGCCGGGAAATGTCCTCTCAATATGCAGAAACGTACTTGTTGAATGAAAGGAAATGTTGTTCTTGCGCATGCGCTATATAACCGGATATCTCAATCTTGTTTCCGGCCCAAGTAAGGGATAAAATACTGTTTATTATCGTGAGCGGTTCTAAATCTTTACTTCCGCCTGTTTCTGTGTGCCAGACACACGTCACACTCTGCACAGCCGAATCTCAGACATCAAGGGATCAAGAATCAAGAGAGGGTTGTCATGGATGGCACAGGCAGAGAGAACAACCAGACACGTGACTCCAGCTGAGACGATAGCCAAAGGGGAAGAATGTGGTTTCTCGGCTAGAGTGAGAGGAGAGGTCGTCACTGAGCGCAGTAGGGCATACATGTCTACAACCTCCAGTATGAGAATGGAGACGGAAGCAGTGACCTCAGCACTGAAATGGATATCTGAGACTTCTATAACACGGGCAGTCATCGTGACAGACGCGCAAGCCGCACTTCAGAAGGCACTGAAGGCTTAGGTACGAGTGGATAGCAGCTGTTGAGGTCTCAAACCTCCAGAGGTTGACATGGATCTACTGTCCTGCTCAAGCTGCGGTTCAGGGCAATGAAAGAGCCGATATTATGGCTTCACAAGCTCCCATCATGGGCACATTAGTGATGGATAGAAGTGACATTTTGAAATAAATCAATGACCGCTTGCTAGACGAAGACACCGCAATAGATGAGGAAGAAATCCACAGGCTGCAAAGTTTCGACATTAAACGAGGTTCGAGCGGAGTATGGCGCATGAGAGGACGGCGCAGGAGAGTGTACAACAATCGAGCTACATGGACCATCAGCATCCATACCTTGCGCCATTTGATGAGAGAGACTGAGCACCTATGGGTATGCATGGAGTGCAGTGACGTCGATTCTTAAAAAAATAGAAACAGAAACTGTGTCCCGAAAAGGTAGAACAAAATAGCAGGACTAACGTTGCAAGGACGCGGGAAATGGCTTTCTTATGACGTGTCTTAATTTGATGACCTTCTTTTCTGTTCCTCTCCCTGTCTTGTTCTGTTTTTAGGACTCTATTGTAGCCAGGGCATACACATAAGTTCTCTGTCTCTCTCAGTATATGACGATGTGTGTGGATACTGTGTTTGTATTTCTGCATCGTACTCTCACGCGGTAGCGAGGTCTGGGCTGGACGTCCCGCTCGATAAAAGAAGGTGAAACGTCTGTTATAGCATCTCCTTTCCAGATGTAGAGATCGTCTCTGGATTCACTATTTGGCTTGCCGGGCAGGAGTGTCCATGCCAATGGCCTCTCCTACATTATTGTGTCCCCAGCAGCACCTTCACGAGGGGCCCCCTGGTTCTTACAGAGCCTGCAGTGGGGCGCGGCCGAGAACCCGGTGGTATAATTGGGCAGGCAGATTAGGCTCATTAGCCTTGGTTGCAGCCAATCTAAGAAAAGGTAAACTCTGACTCTAAACACAGGTAGACGAAGCTCGTTAGCTTGTTCATGTAGTTAGCCTAGGAGAGGGAGAACTCTAGTTTGAAACCCACAAGTCCCAGAGAGTGCTAGCTTGTCCTGTGACGATGGAGTATCATCGGATGTCTCGAGTAACTAGCATCTGCGGGCAACAACTCCACTGCCGTGTGGAAATATTGGGAGAGGGTAGGGCTACGGGAGTAAACCCAGACAGAAAATCCGGAGTGGTAGCACCTAAAGCAGATGGTTTCAAAATTGCGAACTCATTCCGGCAGCTCCTGCAGCTGAGCTGGTGCCAAATTGTAATGCCTTACATTCCTTTGGATTACATCAGCAATGGGCACCTCAGGGTCTCCATATTTAGCGCATAGGCTTGCACCTTTGAGAGGCCACTCACAGAGCGCCACGCGCATGGTTTACGTAGACTGAGACGCCTATGAAAATGAGGGCCAGAATTTGCACTGAGACGAAAACACAAAGGAAACCTATGTTACGACCATAAGGCCTTCATCAGGCACAACGAATAACAACAATAATGAACTAACGAATCATATAAGAAGGGAAGAATACATACATCGGTGATGTCAATATATATGGACGAAATAGGGTACTTAACTGAGGAAACGTCACACCGCTCATCTGGAGTCGGATGAAGGATATCAGATGACAGACAATTGGCTTTTCGTCTCGGTCCGGTTTCTGACCAAACCAATTTATAATGTTGTTTTTTCACTGTATGTTTGTTTAACTATATATCCACATTGCCACCACAGCCTCGCCTTGCCTATTCATCTATTGCAGTGTTTTCTTCAAACAGGCGGTCATTGATAGGATCACTTGTCCATTTGAGACACAACAATATTGTTGTGTATGGTCTAAGCTTGAGGATAGCCTACTTATGAAGTAAGGGGAATCTAAACAATATATGGATCAAACTCGGCCTCTATTCTGTTTTTTTCTTCTTTGGTGTTCGCTGTGAAGAGCACGCTGTGTTGTAGTTTATAGAGAGGCTGTCTGTTTGAAACACCTGATTTCAGCTGGCCGTTTTGAGTACAAGGTTTACTTTCACAATTATATACATATCCTTCGGCTTAACTACACTAGTGCAGTCTGTTTCTAGGGCCGGCACGTGAAGGCGGAATAGGGTCTTAGTCAGATATGGTTAACTGACACTGACGCACGCTGCTAGCTATGAGTCGCTGGCTGCTGTCAGCTATGAGTCGCTGGCTGCTGTCAGCTATGAGTCTCTGACTGCTGTCAGCTTTGGGTCGCTGGCTGCTGTCAGCTATGAGTCGCTGGCTGCTGTCAGCTATGAGTCTCTGACTGCTGTCAGCTATGAGTCTCTGACTGCTGTCAGCTTTGGGTCGCTGGCTGCTGTCAGCTATGAGTTGCTGGCTGCTGTCAGCTATGAGTCTCTGACTGCTGTCAGCTTTGGGTCGCTGGCTGCTGTCAGCTATGAGTTGCTGGCTGCTGTCAGCTATGAGTCTCTGACTGCTGTCAGCTATGGGTCGCTGGCTGCTGTCAGCTATGAGTCGCTGGCTGCTGTCAGCTATGAGTCTCTGACTGCTGTCAGCTATGGGTCGCTGGCTGCTGTCAGCTATGAGTCTCTGACTGCTGTCAGCTATGGGTCGCTGGCTGCTGTCAGCTATGGGTCGCTGGCTGCTGTCAGCTCATTCACTGCTGCATCTTGGCTCCGGCTTATATTCCATAGTTGCAACAGCTGAATGTCGCAAGACTTGACCAGTTTGGACACTTTCATTTCGGCATCAGGCCGATCGAATATATTAACTCATCTCTCTTTTGTGGTAAGGTGCTCTCGATATCTGGAGGTCCGTGGTTCGAATCCCGATTGCCTATGTAACAGTTCCAGCCGGAGGATGAGCGTTTAAGGCTGGGATGATGTTGTCAGCGACTTTGAGAACAAAGGTACCTGAATGTGTGCCAAAGTCACTCTATCTCTACACTACGCCAAGGTCACTCACCGTCTCGAAACAAAGGAAAACGGGAATGGGGGAAATAATGTGTACAGGTAGTGGACTAGGAACTGACCACTGACGTTCCGATGTGGGTAGTGGGGGATGAATGACAGACAAGAGAGCAGCGGAGCTTGCTGCGTTATTTGAGTGACAGGAGAGCGATGCGTTCCAATAGCAGCTGAATGGAGTCAAGACATCACCCAGAGATCCATTGGATAACTCTGATACTGCTTGGGACTATATAATACTAGACAAAGTGTAGGTCAAGCAGACTGGCCATGGAGAGAGCGAGAGACTGAGAATTTAGCTTGGAGTCTGGTCAGCTCGCCGACTTAATAGAAGAGTGACTGGTAGGCTCTTTTACGAATGGGTGAGAACAGTTTCGATGAACTAGCATACGCCTTCTAGTTTTGATCAGTCGCTCTATAAGGTGTGTGTTGGGCGCCCTGTGTCTAAGAGGGATCTTGATATGTGTGTGGTGTGTGTAGACACCGATGAAACGATATATGTTCCACAGCGTGGGCATACGCAGATCGATTGAGTGTGTGATCATATGTGAGTATAAGTTGAATATATTGAATGTATTATGTCTAGATCACCCGTCTGAGGGGATCTAAGTGTTAACAAATACAAACGCGAGGACGAGTAGTTTTTGAGAGTGTGTTGAGGTTGCAGATAAGGGGAGGGAGGTGTGCGGCTAGAACTGGGTGGGATTCGTTAGGAGCAACATCAATAGCTTATGCTTATAAACTCCAAGTATCTATTTAGATAAGTTGTATTTCTTGTATTGTGTTTGTAATCACATTACTCTCTCTTTAAGAGTGTTGTAAGAGTATGATATAATAAATACGTCACCTGCTGCGTGCTATGTTATAAGCAGTGTGTGGTCATGAATGATACAGATGAGTGTGGTAACAGTCCAGTTAGAATAACCATAGTGCAAACCTGGACTCTGCTACACCTATTACTAACTTTACTTTTTGTTGTTCTTTATATATTTATTCCGAGGGCAGAAAAAAAGATTGTATTTTTTATCATTATCACAGCAATCGTACCCTAGAACAAGTCTGCAACTGCACGGGAGAGTGGTTAGAGCGTTCTGTTCTCTTGACTATGTCGCCGGTTCGTTTTTAGTACCACAGCAGTTCGGGGTATCCAATAGAAAATTAGTGCGTGTCTTACACCTAGTGAAGGTAAGGAGGCATACAGTTAACTGGTCAATCCACCACACAGGATGCAGATGTCGTAAAGTGAAGTCCCTAACATCTCACTCACAGCTGTAGTATGTGCAGATGAACAGCCTTCACCTTCTATTTAAAAGATAGCAACGTTAGTGGAGCAGGACACGGCCTACTGTAGATACAGGCCTTCTGACTAACGAAGAAATCCCTATGAAACGTCACATTCCACGGCTGACTAAATAACTAAACTTGCATGTGTCAACTATCATTGCAACTATAATAGAGTGTTCGGGAAATAAAGATGGATGTGCAGTTGGTTTCAGTGCATATTTCCGTGAAAGGATCATTCTCAACAGTGATTTGTTATGTCTTATACCGTGAATTTGTGTTATTCTCTGTCAGGATCATGGATTGATCATAAACCTCGGCACAATATCCGTTATTTAGTCCGCGGTATAATGTGACGCTTCAAAGGCTTATTCCGTAAGCCAAACGGCCTATCTAAAGTAGGCCATGAGCAGCATTTGAAGAGAAGACGCTAGCGCTGTGTGGGCTGCGCATGACGACACCAAGCCAAAACCATTAGCATGCATTTTGTGTTCTTGGATCCGTATGGTACGATCAATACAGGCAATCAAAGCGCTCCTCAACTATTCAGTGATCACAAGACAGGCATGTTAATGTGAAGTAGCAGAACAACTGAGAGCAGCCAGCGACTCATATCTGGCTGCCTGCATCAGGGTCACCGACGCACATCTGACCAAGATCCAATTCAGCCGTCAAGGGGTAATCATGGAAACAGGCTGCAACCATGCAGTCTGGCTAAGAGAAAATTGATCGAAGATGAAAGAGAAGTCCAGTCCCACATAATGATGTGCTGAACCCGATGGATCGCGAGATATCGCAGCCTGGGTGTAAATCACAACACAACGATACAACTTACAACAAGATATAAGGAAATATTATTTTTAGTCAGAGAGTGGTGAATGCTTGGAATGAATTGCCACAGAAAGTAAAGGAGGCAGGGACAATTATTGCATTTACAAAAAAATTGGATGCGCATAGCTTTTAGAGCAAGGTAATGTAAATGAAACTGGTTGTATACAGACTGCAGAGTCTTCTAAACCAGTATAAAGACGTTAATTTCGTTTTCAAGACGAATAAAGAAGACAATGATAAAGAAGAAGAAGGAATTTGTTTCAACTAGTCGTGGGTTTCAGCAATCTACCCGAGGGTTAAGGGGATAGTCAGTTTATTATGCCACAATCTTTGTGGACCACGGAATAAGGCTTGTCAGACCGCAGGTTGTTCGCGGGCTGCGCGTTTTAGATCCTCTTCTGTCATTTTCGTTTCGAAGGGGAGTAACTCGGAAGAAAGGGGAGTAATGGTATAGATTTTCCTTTATGATGGTAATAATACAACAGACACCCTGTCGATGTTTATGTTCTTGTACCTAATTTGAATAATAAAGATGAACTTGCAATAGTAGCGTTGAATGTGATGATGATGGCTTAAGTAATAACCACAAAATGATACTATTCTCTGAAGGTTCCTTGTTTCACAGAAATGTAAATCGTGAAACAAATCTCGCATTTTATTTTTGTAAGAACAAATCAAGAGGACGATGTAAGAAATTCGGTAATGCTTTTCTCCTCTTCTGACGTCACACCCTGTTTCATTTGACGCTATCCGACAATCACACTCTAAATACACAACTTTCACACGCTCAGGGTGAGACCCTTCCATTGCACTTTGGTTGGGTTGACCTCTGAGGTGGTCCTTACTAGCATAAGTAAACACACCCATCCAAGCACTGGTTAATACGTCCTGATATCATCTAAAAGGATGCGGCTCGAGGTGGAAACGGGAGTGTCTCCGCCAGTAGACTACAGAGAGACAAACACTTTCCCAAAAATAAAAAGGTACTAATATATCCAGGAATGCCGTGGTATGACAGTGGCGTTGCCTGGAGCTTTGGCAAGGGAAAGAGTTTCTTTCAGACTGTAACGGGAGCGACGTTCTATATACGATATGATGAAGAATGAATATCCAAGAGAGGTCTTTTAGATACCATTACCATTCAATCCCTTACAATGGCTTATTGTGCTTTTGGATAAGATCATAGATTAGTTCACTACCCCTTTAGATACAATCATAGATTAGTTCACTACCCCTTTAGATACAATCATAGATTAGTTCACTACCCCTTTAGATACAATCATAGATTAGTTCACTACCCCTTTAGATACAATCATAGATTAGCTTACTACACTTTTGGATAAGATCAAAGATTAGTTCACTACCCCTTTAGATACAATCATAGATTAGTTCACTACCCCTTTAGATATAATCATAGATTAGCTCACTACACTTTTGGATAAGATCAAATATTAGTTCACTACCCCTTTAGATACAATCATAGATTAGTTCACTACACTTTTGGATAAGATCAAAGATTAGTTCACTACACTTTTGGATAAGATCAAAGATTAGTTCACTACACTTTTAGATAAGATCAAAGATTAGTTCACTACCCCTTTAGATACAATCATAGATTAGTTCACTACCCATTTGGATAAGATCAAAGATTAATTCACTACACTTTTGGATAAGATCAAAGATTAGTTCACTACACTTTTGGATAAGATGAAAGATTACTTCACTACACTTTTGGATAAGATCAGAGATTAGTTCACTACACTTTTGGATAATATCAAAGATTAGTTCACTACACTTTTGGATAAGATCAAAGATTAGTTCACTACACTTTTGGATAAGATGAAAGATTACTTCACTACACTTTTGGATAAGATCAGAGATTAGTTCACTACACTTTTGGATAATATCAAAGATTAGTTCACTACACTTTTGGATAAGATCAAAGATTAGTTCATTACCCCTTTGGATAAGATCAAAGATTAGTTCACTACACTTTTGGATAAGATCAAGGATTAGTTCACTACACATTTGGTTAATATCAAAGATTAGTTGACTACACTTTTGGATAACATCAAGGATTAGTTCACTATACTTTTGGATAATATCAACATTTAGTTCACTACACTTTTGGATAACATCAAGGATTAGTTCACTATACTTTTGGATAATATCAACATTTAGTTTACAACACTTTTGGATAACATCAAGGATTAGTTCACTATACTTTTGGATAATATAAACATTTAGTTTATTATACTCTTCGGAAAAGATCAAGATTTAGCTCACTCCACTTTTAGCCACAGCCTACTGTAGATATTGGCCTTTTGACTCACTGGGAAATCACTTTGAAAAGTCACATTACAAGGCTAACTAAATAATGTAACTCATATTGTGCAAAGATTTATAATCAGCACATGCTCCCAACAGAGAAGTAAAACATATTCACAGTACAAAACACAACAAATCACTGTTGAGAGTGTGCCTTTCACATAATTTTGGCCAGATACCAACTGCATATTTCCATCTTTTTCCCCCGAACACGTTATTATAGTTGAAACATTCTGTTATTTAGTCAGCCTTGGAATGTGACGTTTCAAAAGAATTTCCTCGTGGGTCAGAAGGCCTGTATCTACAATAGGCCGTTCTTTTCACTGAGAGCAAAGATTAGTTTACTGCACTTTTGGCTAACAACAAGCTTTAGTTTACTGCACTTTTGGCTAAGATCAAAGATTAGTTTATTGCACTTTTGGCTAAGATCAAAGATTAGTTTACTGCACTTTTGGCTAAGATCAAAGATTAGTTTGCTGCACTTTTGGCTAACAACAAGCTTTAGTTTACTGCACTTTTGGCTAACAACAACCTTTAAGTTTACTGCACTTTTGGCTTAGATCAAAGATTAGTTTACTGCACTTATGGCTAAGATCAAAGATTAGTTTATTGCATTTTTGGCTAAGATCAAAGATTAGTTTACTGCACTTTTGGCTAAGATCAAAGATTAGTTTGCTGCACTTTTGGCTAACAACAAGCTTTAGTTTACCGCACTTTTGGCTAACAACAAGCTTTAGTTTACTGCACTTTTGGCTAACAACAAGCTTTAGTTTACTGCACTTTTGGCTAAGATCAAAGATTAGTTTACTGCACTTTTGACTAACAACAAGCTTTAGTTTACTGCACTTTTGGCTAAGATCAAAGATTAGTTTACTGCACTTTTGGCTAACAACACGCTTTAGTTTACTGCACATTTGGCTAAGGTCAAAGATTAGTTTACTGCACTTTTGGCTAAGATCAAAGATTAGTTTACTGCACTTTTGGCTAACAACAATCCTTAGTTTATTGCACTTTTAGCTAAGATCAAAGATTACTTTACTGCACTTTTGGCTAAGATCAAAGTTTAGTTTACTGCACTTTTGGCTAACAACACACTTTAGTTTACTGCCATTTTTGGCTAAGAGCAAAGCTTTAGTTTGCTGCACTTTTGGCGAACAATAAGCTTTAGTCTATTACATTTTCGACTGAGGTCAATATTTCATACACTGTACTCAGAGGATACTACATTTACTATAAGCCATATCGACCGATCGTATCTTGGTCAAACGGTAAGATGGATCCTCACTTGGACTATTGTACTGATGGGTCAACAGTTGGACTACTGGACTGATGGGTCACCGGTTGGACTACTGTACTGATGGGTCACCGGTTGGACTACTGTACTGATGGGTCACCGGTTGGACTACTGTACTGATGGGTCACCGGTTGGACTACTGTACTGATGGGTCACCGGTTGGACTACTGTACTGATGGGTCACCGGTTGGACTACTGGACTGTTGCGTCAACAGTTGGACTTCTGGACAGATGAATCAGTTTAAAAATATAAATCAATCCAATAAACAGAAGAAGAAGAAGAAGGTCTTGGTCAGTAATAAGTCAGTGACACTGATTGAAGCAGCCAGCTATGAGTCGTTGGCTATAAATATATATATTTATGATGTTCGCCCATCATGTTTGATGAAGACCACTGTCTCTATCCAGCCGTACAGACAATCTTTTCATTTTGCTGTGTCTGCTGAAATGAGGGATTTGGACGAAGATTTGGATTAAAGTGAGGACAATTTTGCGCAATATGTCTCATCCTAAGCTACCTTTAGCCAGAGCCAAGACATTATCGAGACAAATGGAGATAGTAGAATGCAGATTTGTCTTCATGGTTTACTCCCGAAGCCATTCCCGTAAACAGGTATCCTGCAAGACAGTGGGGTTACGATATCGAAAGTGTTGCCACAAAGCAAAATTCAAAGCCAGTCACATAGGGACAATTATAGTGAGGTGATTTATATATATATATATATATATATATATATATATATATATATATATATATATATATATATATATATATATATATATATATATATAAATATATATATATATATAAAATATATATATATAATATATATATATACAAGGTATGTTCAAATGAAACCGGACCAAACTGCAACAAGTGAACATACGTGCGATGCGCATGATGACTCTGCTTCTGGTGTCAACAGCACATACCAACCGTCAAGTTTGCAAAATGTCATTATCCTCCGTTTCATAGTTTCCTCAGCAGACCGTTGAAAACATGGGGCGTGTGATACGCAATCACATTCTTTATTAAACATCGTTGTTCAGTTCTTCACTGTTGTCTTCGACATACTTTAGTCACCATACATTGCCTGCATTCTGCGATGAATGTCAACTGGTCAACATCCTTCAGCTGTTAGAAACCGAAAATCCCGCTTGCTGGTCAACTCTGGACGGATTCAGTATCACACCAGCCATGTTTTCAACGATCTGCCGAGGAAACTATGAGTCGAAGGATAATAAAATTGTACAAACTTGACGGTTTGTATGTGCTATTTACACCAGAAGTGACGTCATCATGCTCATCGCACGTACGTTTATTTGTTACAGCTTGATTCGGGTTTCATTTGAACACGTATCGTATATATATATATAGGAGGGAACCTCTTAGTGCAGTGGTTAACGCGCTGGCTTCGCATCTGAGTGGTCCTGGGTTCGTTCTCCGCAACAGCACCCGGGTCAACCCAGCCTTAAATGGGTACCGGTTCAGACCGGGAAGTAAAAGCGGCGAGGGAGTGGAGATGGCTACCACCCTCATATAGCCGAGCCTTTGAAATGTGAGATCGCTAACACCTCACACACCTACGGCAGTAACGCTATGGGCTACTTTACTTTTATATATATATACGACGCGTGTTCAAATCTTTCATCTTATATACACACATACATACACACAGACGCACTCACACACATTCTCAGGGTACATGGTAAGTCAGTAAGTAGGTCACATACTGATATGGAAAAGATGAAAAATGCAGTTGGTAGTCAATAGGTCCAGGGAGGGCTGCGAGGAAGCCGAGGACGGGGTCTTGCCCAGTATAAATGTAGGTGGAAATTGTGTTGGGAAATAAGGAATAATATAGTGCAATAAAAAATGGTGTTCAAGTGTATATCACATTGCTTCTCTTCAAAATAGCCATTTGTGACCTATTTACTGACATCATTTCGTGTGTGTATGTATATATACTATCTAACTCTCTCTCCCCCTCTTTCTCCCGCTCTTTTTCTCTCTTTTACACACACATTTATCAGTGTTGTTGATATCCATTTCCTCTGAAGTACATGGCGCTTCAAACGCCGTTCGCTGTCGTCTGTAACAACTATTTGCTCTAGTGACTCGCGCCTCTTCTGAAGGAGAACAATATAAACAGGATTAGCCACGGAAATAACAACTTGAAAGCTTCCGAGGGAAACACGACCTGCCAAAAGGGAGATACATTAGCTTCGTCTGGAAGTACTCAGCAAAGAATGTGTTTAAACAGTGCGAACGACTGGCCTATGTCAAGCCACACACTTTGAACCAGCGGAAAACGATAGGACGTTTGAAAGTAGTTCTGAGTGTGTGGTAAAGCCGAGATAATGTTTTATTAACTAGATAGCGGATAGAAACACATCTTTTCATCCTGTTTTTTTTAAAACGATTCTGCGTTTTGGGGGTTCGATAAGCGAGCAAAGAATAGTACTTCTACATGGTGTCAAGTTTGACGCGTAGAGCTAGATAGGAAATGAACAAACGATATGGGTGGTGCTTACATACGATAGACGAATCGAAAGCAATGCCACCTTTTAAACGATAACTGATAAAAATAGTACAATAACACCATTTGATAGAGCAATGTCCTACCTTCAACATAATCTCTAGGCTATACACCATATCCAACGATAAACAAGAACGTATATGTCGTGCTTGAAAAATTCAAATTCGCACTAGCAGAGATGACCCACTGTTTCCCAACTGCTATAACGGCGTCGTTGCTAGGAAAATATTGGTAAACGACACATGTGATAGAAGTGGATGGAGGTCCATGATCGCCAACGCCAACCAGCAAAGCACCTGATGATGATGATACAGCACACGACGTGGCGACAGCAGAAGTGAAGCGGCTTATAGTTATGTGACTAGAAACCTCTAGACTGCCCTAGAAATGAAGATCAAATGTAAAATTAGTCCTATGACAACAGCTGTCTTCATGTACTAAGCCGCAGTCTATGTGAGATTGGGTGGCCAGTTTCCTTCCTTGCTGTTTTTATTTTCCCCATTGACAGCTGGGACGACTTGAGGAGCGGTCTTCCCAGGCACGAACCACGGAGGGATTTTTTTCAGGTCCGTCCGTGAATTCGAACCCTGACACGCTGTAATCCAAGTATAGCAAGCAATGGAAATAAGATCGTACGAATATTTACTTACATATTTGTGGAATTTATATTCCACAACCCCATTACGTTGTTGTTCCGCCACTGGCACTCCTAAGGGAGCCGTGAACCAAATAAAACCCCACTTGTCAATAATTTTCTAAATTTACCACCGCAGCGGCTACGAGAGGAAGTTGTCTCCGTCTTAAGTGGATACAACATCTGCCCTTAACGATGCTCCTTTAGCAACATAGATTTACCATTTCCCTTTGACTTTCCTCAGTAACTGGGATGCTCGTTCATGCCTGACAAGCCGGAAAACTGCTGCAGGTAATGAGTGTGAACTCTGCCAAAGACATACTCACCTTATCTATAAACTTCTTAAGTCTGCTGACGGCCTGGCTCACGTGAGGGAGCAGAGTTCGAGCCTTTTCCCACATGCGTACTCTGTGGAACATAGCGTTTAAATGCACCAAATACGAAGGATGGTCGAAAGTGTTTGGAATTTAGTATGAAAGAGTCAAAGAACTTACCTGGAAATTGGTGAGAACTTTAATCCCTCTTTATGTATTCTTCTTCTTCTTCTTCGTACGCAGTCAGACAGTAACCATTATTTTTTCGAAAAAAAGCAGCCGTCATCCTGAGGCTGTTGACACTGCCATAGGGCTTGTCTAGTGTTGCCACTGGTGATGGCCACATCTGCTCTCTCTGATCCTCGTATGCTGGGCAGTTTTGCAGCAGATGCTCAGCGGTCATTTTACCGGTACAACACGGGCATTCGTCGGTGCCACCTATCTTTAATTTGTTGAATAGGTGGTACCTGAGTTTATTGTGGCCAGTGCGAAGTCTGAAGACCACGACCAGCTCTCTTCTGTTCAACTGGTAATAGGCATCGTTTTTGGTGTAACCAGTATGTTCGGTTTCCCATTTTGTCATGTAGCTCTAATAAGCCATTTTGACTCTTCATATGTCATGCTAGTATCTGGTTGTGGTAGTCTTGCACCTTCTTTTGCCAGTATGTCTTCCTCCTCGTTGCCTTGGATGTTGCAGTGAGATGGAACCCACTGCAACACTACCCTTTTTGGTGTGGCCTGCTGGAATAGTTGACAGAGTACTGCTCTTAAATCATTAAGTTCAGTATTTTTCTGGCGTTTTAGTGCTGTGACTACGGCCAGGGCATCTGTAAACAGGATTATGTGGCGTTCATTCCTTCTTTATGTATTCACCCTGCAAGTTGATACACTTATCCCACCTTTACTTCGCCTTCCTAATGCCCTGATTGTAGAACTCCTCCATCTGGGCCAATAACCACGTCTCCAGTTGAGTAATCACATTTTGGAGGTCAGAAGAATAACGTCCACTAAACGGATTTTTTATGTTTGGGAACTGGCAGATGTCACAAAGTGTCAAGTCCGTTAAGATTGGTAGATAAGGCATGATTTCTTACCTGCTCGTGTTTCTGATATCCAGGCTGGGGTCGAAAGGTAAGGCAATCGTCTCCAAAAGCGATGAACGGAAACACGTGGGTTTTAAGCGACCCCTCGTCTAAAAGGAGCTGGCACCATGGTGCCTGCATCCTGAATTTGCTCCAGTGATCTTGACACGTCTTGTCATTGGCCCAAAGTAGTTTGGGACCAGAGAGTGAGGCTGATGTCCAGCGCATATTCTTCCTCAATATAATCCACATTCATTCATTCATAAGGGTCTCAGTCTTTGCAGACCATGCGCGTGGCACTTTGTGAGTAGCCTGTCAGGGGGCAATCCTGGGAGCTGAATATGGAGACCCTGGGCTGCCAAAACTGCAGGATCCCCACTCGGCCTCGCTGGTGTAATCCAAAGGAATGCAAAACATGACAATTTGGCACCAGCTCAGCTGTAGGAGCTGCCGGAATGAGTTCGCAATTTTGAAACCATTTGCCTTAGGTTCTACCACTTCGGATTTTCTGTCTGGGTTTACTCATGTAGTCCTACCTTCTCCCGAGGTTTCTACAAGACAGTGGAGTCGTTGCCCGCAGATACTAGTTACTCGAGACATCCGATGATACTCTTATCTTTCGAAAACTAGCCAGCGCTCTCTGGCTAGTCAAAATACAGCGCAAGTTACATCATCAAGACAAAAACTGATTGATGGTGTTACCATCTTCGCTTGTGATGAGCAACTACCTGAAACTGGAGACGTGGCTCCTGTCCCAGACAGAGGAGCTACAATCAGGGCATTAGGAAGGTGAATAATAGATGAGATAAGTGTGTCGCCTTGCAGGATGACTACACAGAGAAGGACTGAAGTTCACACGAATTTCCAGGTAAGTACCTTGAATTCTTCTAACTCAAATGCTACAATTGTACTATGTTCTACTTCTATACACAAACTCAAATGCTACAATTGTACTACATTCTACTTCTATACACAAACTCAAATGCTACAATTGTACTACATTCTACTTCTATACACAAACTCAAATGCTACAATTGTACTACATTCTACTTCTATACACAAACTCAAATGCTACAATTGTACTATGTTCTACTTCTATACACAAACTCAAATGCTACAATTGTACTACATTCTACTTCTATACACAAACTCAAATGCTACAATAGTACTATGTTCTACTTCTATACACAAACTCAAATGCTACAATTGTACTACATTCTACTTCTATACACAAACTCAAATGCTACAATTGTACTACGTTATACTACTATATACCAATCTATTCTTCGATGCTCAGGAAGTAATACTAAAAAAAAACCACTAACAAATAAAATTCTACTGCTGTACATAGTTAAAAGTGGATGTATCCATCAAAGAAGTCCTTGGTTCTCCGTGATTGCCGTTTTTCATCAGGCGACATTAACGTGTAGCCTGGTTGGATTGAGGTTCTGCGTCCGTGCATTTGATTTCAAAAGCTGAACCTGCCGCGTGTCTCTTCCTTAGCCATTGCCCGTATCATGTATGTTTAATCATTCAACTTCTTAGTACACTCTCATGCGCCATTTTGAATAGATACATATAAAGTAATAGTCTCTGTGCGGTTACCGATATCTCATTTTATCATAGTCACAAAGTATCTTGCCGTGCTATTTCATAATTTGAATAAAGGAAGGTGAGTCAGTAAGTAGGCCACACACTAAAATAGCATTGCCACACAATCTAGTTGTTAGTTTGTAAAGGTGGCATTATCTTACATAAACACCCAGCGTTGTAAGTACTGTAAATAGCAGCCGATACGCGTCGCATGTACGGCCTAAGGTAAGAAAAAAATAGCGTCCGAGCTCACATTGGGGATCATCGCAAGCAGGGATGGCGACATCATGAGACGGGTTTGCGTTGGTGATGTAACCTGCCCTGTATTTGGATTAAAGTGAGAGTAATTGCGCTGGTCATCAACCTCACTCTCTAGTCTCGACCTACCTTGGACCAGTGGCAAGACATACGTCAATACGACTGGAGGCAACATTAGGATACAGTACCTCTGGCCCCACCGCCGTTAAGACCAGGTGCGCTTGAAACTTGTGAGATTCGATTGCTTCATGTGTCACAGAAAGCCCACATCAGAGCCGATGTCACTGCCTCACTCTCCTATCTGATACTGGACGTTGTTGTCAAATATGCATCGTTTCCTTCAGCAACGACCCTGCCTCTATCCATCTATATGCTTTCCTGTGCGTCTGTTTTAACATAAGCGAGTCTACATGCTTACCTGTACGTCTGTCTTCATGTCAGTGAGTCTACCTGTCCGCCTGTCTTCATGTCAGCGAGTCTACATGCTTACCTGTGCGTCTGTCTTCATGTCAACGAGTCTACTTGTGTACGTGTACGTCTGTCTTAATGTCAGTGAGTCTACCTGTTTACCTGTACATCTGTCTTCATGTTAGCGTGTCTACCTGTCTACCTGTACGTCTGTCTTAATGTCAGTGAGTCTACCTGTCTACCTGTACGTCTGTCTTCACGTCAGCGAGTTTACTTGTCTACTGTTTGTCTATCTATTTGTCTGTGTCTACTCGTCTGTCTGTATGTTCGTTAATCTGTCGACATGTCTACTTACTTGCTAGTCAAGCCTATCTGCCGACCTGTCGCTTTGTCTTTGCACCTATGTATGTACCTGTATGTCTACTAGCATGCATACCTGTACGTGTACTTGTATGTCTACTTGTACGCCTACCTGTATGTTTATTTGTATGTCTACCTGTACGGCTACTTGTATGTTTACCTGTATGCTTACATGTATGTCTACATGTACGTCTACCAGTATGTCCACCTGTACATTTATGTGAATGTCTACCTGTACATCTACCTAAATGTTTGCTTGTACGCCTACCTGTATGTCTACCTGTAGGTCTACTTGTACGCCTACCGCTATGTCTACCTGTATGTCTACCTGTAGGTCTACCTGTATGTCTACCTGTATGTTTACCTGTAGGTCTACCTGTAGGTCTACCTATACGTCTATCTGTAGGTCTACCTGTCTGCATCTCACATAAAGCACGACTACAACTCACTTGATGGATGAAGAGAAACTTTTAGTGGCCAGTGAGTTCTGGAATGGCATGAAAAAGAATATATCCACGTCCCACTCACTCAGCATGGATGGCACTCGGTTCTGTGGACGGGAGAAGATGGTCAGGTTGGTAGGGTACTGAGTGCATTAAGGATGGGAGCCAAGCTGATAATGGTAGTGATGAAGATATTGATGAAGACGAAGTTGATAATGGTATTGATGGAGACGAAGATGATAATGGTAGTGATGAAGATATTGATGAAGACGAAGTTGATTATGGTATTGATGGAGACGAAGATGATAATGTTAGTGATAGAGACGAAGATGCTAATGGTAATGATGAAGATGATAATGGTAGTGATGAAGATATTGATGAAGACGAAGTTGATGATGGTAGTGATGAATGCGAAGATGATAATGGTAGTGATGAAGACAAAGATGATAATGGTAGTAATGAAGATGGGGATGAAAACGAAGATATTATGGTAATGATGAAGACTATGATGACAACGAAGATGGTGAGGAAAACCAAGATGATAATGATAGTTATGAAGATGGTGATGAAGATGACGCTATTATAGTAACGATGAAAACGGAGACGACAAATCAGATGCTGATGGTTGTGATGAAGATTTGGCTTGGCTTGGCGTCGTTCGTTCTCAATCTCCCATTACCAAACCCTAAAAGGGCTTAAGTTGCAGAATGTAGTCCAGAGAACGGAATGCGTTGTGTCGTAGTTTACAGCTTGACTGCGATATTTGCACTTTTCGGTCCAACATATCCGACTTCGGCAAGCATTTTTTGAGTACGGGTTTAGCATTCCCTCTTCGATCCCTTCTCCTTAGCCAGTCTGCCCTGCTGCAGGCTGTTATCCAGGATCACCGCCTGGAGGTGCAGAAGGGTCTTGGCAGCTTTGGTTCGCTGGCCCTGACGCTAGCAGTCAGCTATGGGTCGCTGACCACTGCAGCTCATGCGCTACTCAGCATCTTGATCCCTGATGAAGATTTGACGAGGACAGAGATGAAAGTGGAAACTATGAAGACGATGATGACAACGAAGACGACAATGGTCATGTAAAGTTAAATAAGAGCTTGTAATAAAAACACATTTCATTTTTAAAACGTCTTTACAATTCATTGATCCATGGAACAATCAAGAAGTGCTGGTAGATGTATACATGCACGATTGTCATGTTAGCGAAGAATCAATTTTATTATAAAGTGCAATGGAGAGTATGTACAATGGAAAATCCTATTTCAGGACACAAAATGACTCTTTAGCAATACTCCATGAAAGGATTGTGACGATCAAGCACTATGCGCATGTGCAATATAGCGTACAGTATATCCGCCCCAATGCTGACTTGGATCGTGGAAGAGCATCGACGCGTTATTCGTGTTGTGTGGTCAGAGGATGTGCAACCGTCTCAAACCTAAATAAGAATAAAGGTTCAGTATGGAGACAGTTGAACGTAATGCGATGTGTCGTAGTTTACAGCTTGACTGTGATATTTACACCTTTCGGTCCTACACATCTTCTTCTCTTTTTCTTCTTCGTACGCAGTCAGACAGTAACGATTATTTTTTCGAAAAAAGCGGAGGTCATCCTGAGGCTGTCGACACTGCCATAGAGCTTTTCTTGTGGTTCCACTGGCGATGGCCACATCTGCTCTCTCTGATCCTCGTATGTCGGGCAGTTCTGCAGCAGATATTCAGCGGTCATCTTACCAGTACCGAACGGGCATTCGTCGGTTCCACCTATCTTCAATTTGTTGAATAGGTGGTACCTCAGTCTATTGTGGCCAGTGCGAAGTCTGAAGACAACGACCTGCTCTCTTCTGTTCAACTGGTAATATGCGTCGTTTTTGGTGTAACCAGTATGTTCGGTTTCCCATTTGGTCATGTATCTGGCTTTAATAAGCCGTTTTGACTCTTCGTACGTCATACTAGTATCTGTTTGTGGTAGTCTTGCGCCTTCTTTTGCCAGTCTGTCTGCCTCCTGGTTGCCTTGGATGTTGCAGTGTGATGGGACCCACTGTACCACTACCCTTTTTGGTGCGGACTGCTGGCATAGTTGACAGAGTGCTGTTCTTAAGTCATTAAGCTCAGTGTTTTTCTGGCTTTTTAGCGCTGTGACTACGGCGAGAGCATCTGTAAGCAGGACTGTATGGCTTTCATTTTCTTTATGTGTCACCATTTCTTCCACTGCCGCCCTCAGTGCCTCTGCCTCCGCTCTGAAATTGCTTGTGTACTTACCAGTAGCGAATGACAGTGTTATTTTTCTGCCATTTGGTAGGTTCAAGAATGCTCCTGCCCCTCCGTTCTGTGTACTGTTTGTTACAGAACCGTCGGTGTATGCATGGGTCCAGTACATGCTTGGATAGTTTTTCGATATAAAGCTTATGGTAGTATCTCTCCTTTCTTTTTCGGTCTGGCAGTTTTTGTTTCCAATACCTGGTATTTTCTACCACCTCTGGAAATATATCCTGCCTCCAGGTAGGTTTTCGTACAGTAGTGATGGGTTTTGGTGTTGTTAGTGCGTTTATGGGATCTTCGTGCATCTTTGCTTTGGCTATTTCTGCAAAGTTTCTCCGCTTTAGTTTCCCATTTCCCAAATTGTTTAGTCTCTGGTGCATTGGGTGGTCAGTCAGTCTTCGGAATTTCTCTGACTGCAGCTGGGCTCTGCAGTCTCTTCTGTCGGTCATGGATTGCAATTTTGTAATCTTTTCAAGTTCGACAATTGGCGTTGACTTCATGCGTCCTGTTATAACTCTCATGGCTTGGTTTTGAAGTTTGCTAACTTTATCGAAGTTCGCCTTTGCTGCTGTTGTCCATGCCGCAATGCCATACTCGAGAACTGGTCTCACTCTTCCAGTGTACAGTTTCTTTAGTCCTACACATCTGACCAGCAAGCATTTTTTAGTACCGGGTTAGCATTCCCTCTTCGATCCCTTCTCCTTAGCCAGTCTGTGCTGTTGTAGTCTGTTATCTAGGATCACTGCGTGGAGGTGTAGAAGGAACTTGGCAGCCCTGGTTCGTTGGTCTTGACGCTAGCAGTCAGCTGTCGGTCGCTGACCGCTGCAATTCATGCGCTGCTCAGCATCTTGACTCCAGAAGAGAGTGTTTGAATGGGTAGAAAGAATTCAAAACGGCAGACAAAACGTCATTAAGGAAACGTGGTGTGGGAGACCAGGAAAGGCGGGAATTGACACAAGGAAACAGCAGATCGACCAGCCAGTCCGTGAATACAGGCGAGTCCCTATTGATGTAGTTGTAGATTTCATCATTAGTCACGGCGAAGTCCACAAAATTGTCCATGATGACCTTTATTTTAGGAAAATGTGAAGCAGATTGGTTACAAGGCTTTTGACAACGAGTTAGTTGAGGCGGTGCTAATTGGTTAAAAGTCACGACAAAAGACTTTTCTAAAGTCCATTTACAGGGTAGTGGCCAGGTCAGGTCATTCTGTAACTGGTGGGGTCGTTGGGGCACACATGAAGACTTCCTCACAACACCCACCACGCCACCCTTCTCTGTCAGCGGCCGCTGCCTGCGACTCTTCTGGTCGGAGATTAGTCCATTCTTTTATGTTGTCCACCCATCTCTTTTTTTGGGACGGCCTCTTCGTCGTCTGCCATGTACCTCTCTGTGTAGTATTGTATTTGCAAGACCATTTGATCTCGATATGTGACCGTACCAAGCGAGTTTCCTTCTTTTGACAGTTGCCAAGAGGTCTTCAAAAGGCCCTATTGCTGTTGCAATTCTTCCTTGTATTTCCTCATTTGTAACTCGATCTTTGTACGTGACGTTTAAAAGTCTTCGGGTAGTGGACAGGTGATAAAATGACGAAAAATAAGACACACAAAATTATTGAATCGAACTCTTGTATAAAGTTATCAATAAAATTACTGTTACTTAATCACTAGCAGTCTGCGCGAGCAACATTATAATTTATATATAAATATACAAATATCCTGAATGGTCTTGACAAGGACAAGAATAGCACCACTGCCTCACAGAAAGCATGTCGTAAGAGGCGACTAACTGTGTGACATGGCATAACACTGGCCATGTTTAGGTGGTTTGTTTAGTGCGGAATAGATGTTGCCTAACAGGCTGCTAGTCTACTTTGCTCTAGTGTTCGAGTCTATTAAGTTGAACTCGCTTATCGGTTAACCACTCAACGCAACGGAGTATTAATCTGCTCGAGCCTAGCCCACTAAGCAGGAAATCCTTCTCCATCTACACCCAGCTAATACCAGAGCTGGCACCTGCACATGGGCATCTGTTCCTGTAGAAGTACAGGTCGACTAAGTAGGACCTGCACATGGGCATCTGTTCCTGTAGAAGTACAGGTCGACTAAGTGGCACCTGCACATGGGCATCTGTTCCTGTAGAAGTACAGGTCGACTAAGTGGCACCTGCAAATGGGCCTCTGCTCCTGCAGAAGTACAGGTCGACTTAGTGGCACCTGCACATGGGCATCTGTTCCTGTAGAAGTACAGGTCGACTAAGTGAGACCTGCACAGGGGCATCTGTTCCTGTAGACGTACAGGTCGACTAAGTGGGACCTGCACATGGGCATCTGCTCCTGCAGAAGTACAGGTCGACTAAGTGGGACCTGCACGTGGGCATCTGTTCCTGTAGAAGTACAGGTCGACTAAGTGGGACCTGCACATGGGCATCTGTTCCTGTAGAAGTACAGGTCGACTAAGTGGGACCTGCACGTGGGCATCTGTTCCTGTAGAAGTACAGGTCGACTAATTGGGACCTGCACAGGGGCATCTGTTCCTGTAGAAGTACAGGTCGACTAAGTGGGACCTGCACAGGGGCATCTGTTCCTGTAGAGGTACAGGTCGAATAAGTGGGACCTCCACAGGGGCTTAGTTTCCTGTAGAAGTACAGGTCGACTAAGTGGGACCTGCACAGGAGCTTCTGTTCCTGTAGAAGTACAGGTCGATTAAGTGGGACCTGCACATGGACATCTGCTCCTGCAGAAGTACAGGTCGACTAAGTGGGACCTGCACAGGGGCATCTGTTTCTGTAGAAGTACAGGTCGACTAAGTGGCACCTTCACATGGACATCTGTTCCTGTAGACGTACAGGTCGACTAAGTGGGACCTGCACATGGGCATCTGTTTCTGTAGAAGTACAGGTCGACTAAGTGGCACCTGCACAGGGGCATCTGTTCCTGTAGAAGTACAGGTCGAATAAGTGGGATCTGCACAGGGGCATCTGTTCCTGTAGAAATACAGGTCGAGTAAGTGGGACCTGCACATGGGCATCTGTTCCTGCAGAAGTACAGGTCGACTAAGTGGGACCTGCACATGGGCATCTGTTCCTGTAGAAGTACAGGTCGACTAAGTGGGACCTGCACAGAGGCATCTGTTCCTGTAGAAGTACAGGTCGACTAAGTGGGACCTGCACAGGGGCATCTGTTCCTGTAGAGGTACAGGTCGAATAAGTGGGACCTCCACAGGGGCTTAGTTTCCCGTAGAAGTACAGGTCGACTAAGTGGGACCTGCACAGGAGCTTCTGTTCCTGTAGAAGTACAGGTCGACTAAGTGGGACCTGCACATGGACATCTGCTCCTGCAGAAGTACAGGTCGACTAAGTGGGACCTGCACATGGGCATCTGTTTCTGTAGAAGTACAGGTCGACTAAGTGGGACCTGCACAGGGGCATCTGTTCCTGTAGAGGTACAGGTCGAATAAGTGGGACCTCCACAGGGGCTTAGTTTCCTGTAGAAGTACAGGTCGACTAAGTGGGACCTGCACAGGAGCTTCTGTTCCTGTAGAAGTACAGGTCGACTAAGTGGGACCTGCACATGGACATCTGCTCCTGCAGAAGTACAGGTCGACTAAGTGGGACCTGCACAGGGGCATCTGTTCCTGTAGAGGTACAGGTCGAATAAGTGGGACCTCCACAGGGGCTTAGTTTCTGTAGACGTACAGGTCGAATAAGTGGG
Organism: Ariolimax columbianus; assembly: GCA_036924085.1. Taxonomy (NCBI): domain Eukaryota; kingdom Metazoa; phylum Mollusca; class Gastropoda; order Stylommatophora; family Arionidae; genus Ariolimax; species Ariolimax columbianus. Next base: position 37,503,234 of record JAVGWX010000021.1, read on the forward strand.
ACCTGCACATGGGCATCTGTTCCTGTAGACGTGCAGGTTCACTAAGTGGCACCTGCACATGGGCATCTGTTCCTGTAGAAGTACAGGTCGACTAAGTGGCACCTGCACATGGGCATCTGTTCCTGTAGAAGTACAGGTCGACTAAATGGGACCTGCACATGGGCATCTGTTCCTGTAGAAGTACAGGTCGACTAAGTGGCACCTGCACAGTGGCTTATGATCTTCTTGAAGTACAGGTCGACTAAGTGGGACCTGCACATGGGCATCTGTTCCTGTAGAAGTACAGGTCGACTAAGTGGGACCTGCACATGGGCATCTGTTCCTGTAGACGTACAGGTCGACTAAGTGGGACCTGCACATGGGCATCTGTTCCTGTAGAAATACAGGTCGAGTAAGTGGCACCTGCACATGGGCATCTGTTCCTGTAGAAGTACAGGTCGACTAAGTGGGACCTGCACATGGGCATCTGTTCCTGTAGATGTACAGGTCGACTAAGTGGGACCTGCACATGGGCATCTGTTCCTGTAGAAGTACAGGTCGACTAAGTGGGACCTGCACACGGGCATCTGTTCCTGTAGAAGTACAGGTCGACTAAGTGGGACCTGCACATGGGCATCTGCTCCTGCAGAAGTACAGGTCGACTAAGTGGGACCTGCACATGGGCATCTGTTCCTGTAGAAGAGTAGGTCGACTAAGTGGCACCTGCACATGGGCATCTGTTCCTGTAGACGTACAGGTCGACTAAGTGGGACCTGTACATGGGCATCTGCTCCTGTAGACGTACAGGTCGACTAAGTGGCACCTGCACATGGGCATCTGTTCGTGTAGACGTACAGGTCGACTAAGTGGGACCTGCACATGGGCATCTGCTCCTGTAGAAGTACAGGTCGACTAAGTGGGACCTGCACAGGGGCATCTGTTACTGTAGAATTACAGGTCGACTAACAACTATATATATATATATATATATATATATATATATATATATATAGAGAGAGAGAGAGAGAGAGAGAGAGAGAGAAAGAGTAAGAGAGAAAGGCAAATATTAAGACCTGTTTTTGTTGTGTTTTTTTTAGATTACACGAGCCAAAAATGTTATAAATTAACAGGTCGCACTAATTGTTTTTGTTGAATGCCTACAATTAGTAACATTACTTTTTTGTGCACTTGGAAATAGCGTTCTTTTTCTTCTTCTTCTTCTTCTTCTTCTTCTTCTTCTTCTTCTTCTTCTTCTTCTTCTTCTTCTTCTTCTTCTTCTTCTTCTTCTTCTTCTTCTGCGTTCGTTCTCAATCTCCCGCTACTAAGCCCTGAACAGGGCTTTGCAATAGCTGAATGTAGTCTGGAGAACAGCATGCGTTGTGTCGCTAGTTTACAGCTTGACTGCGACAGTTGCACATTTAAGTCTGGCACATCCGTCTTCGGCAGGGAAATAACATTAAGTGGCGGGATGGAGTAGCTTCCTTCAGATAACGATCGTGCTGATGAAGGTGGACCGGATCCTCCAGGTGGCTATAATATACATGGCTCCTTCTACACTAGTTGAAGCTATCTACACAATTCCAGCTGTTTGGGTTATGGGGAAGTCGGTTAACAAACTGGAAATAAAACCGCTTAGATCGGTCGTGTCAGGGTCAATAAAAGCTTGTAGAAAGGTGTAATATACGGTAAAACATCAAAATCTGTGGAGAATCATGAAGGAAATGGGGTTTCCTTTGCATATTGTCCATCTCATTGAAACATTATACCAAGATCAACAAGCCGCTGTCCGAGTATCTGGGCAAACATCAGATTGGTTTGCAGTACAAAAGGGAGTCCGACAGGGATGTATCATCCCACCTTATCTGTACAACATATATGCGGAATGTATCATGAGAAATGTTCGAGAAGACGAGAACATCGAAAGTTTCGACCTATTTACGATTGGGGGGGGGGGGGGGGGGGGGGGGTACAAGATTCCAGAGTTATGATACGCAGATGACACAGTGATACTATTAAGAAGTGCAGAAGGGCTAGAGCAGCTACTTTCAGCCGTTAATGGACATAGTAAAGATCAAAACCTGTTCATAAACATAAATAAAATAAAGATAATGACCACCGACAAAACACAATGTCAGTATAAATTTATAGTGGGTGGTGAGGAAATAGATCAGATCACACATTTTGAATATCTGGGCACCAGAATTGACAAAAATGGCGACTGCTCGAAAGAAATCAGAAGAGAACTAGCTATGGCAATGCAGAGACTGAACATTTTGAGAGTATGGCTGCGAATCATGGACGATTACCAAAACTTCTAGACAAAGAATCGAATCTTCGAGCCAAAATGTTACAAAAAGATCCTCAGAATACCCTGAACAGAGAAAAAAACAAATGTAGACATTCGGCAAGAGTTGAACATAGAGGAGAACTGGTTTATCAATTCCATTATGACCAGAAAATGCAAATTCTTTGGTCACATCAAGAGACACAACGGTCTCGAGAGAAGGTATGGTGCCAGGCAAAAGAGGAAGGGGTAGACCAAGAAGACGATGGCACCAAGATATCCAAGAATGCCTGAGTATGACTGTGGCAGAGGCTGGAGCTTTGGCAAGGGAAAGAGTTTCTTTCAGACAGACTGTGATGGGAGCGACGTTCTATAGATGACATGCTACATCCCTGGGTATGACTGTGGCGGAGGCTGGAGTTTTGGCAAGGGAGTTTCTTTCAGACAGACTGTGATGGGAGCGACGTTCTTTAGATGACATTCTACATCCCTGGGTATGACTGTGGCGGAGGCTGGAGTTTTGGCAAGGGAGTTTCTTTCAGACAGACTGTGATGGGAGCGACGTTCTATAGATGACATGCTACATGATGATGAGAAGGGTGTGAAAGAAAGTACTCACCACAGACACCATATGGCTTGATCTGTTGAGCGTGATAGCTCTTTTCATGAGAGTAATCTGCTCATTGATCTAATTGGGAATACAAAATACATTATTATTTTATCCTGCAGTTTTATCGATCAGTTTGTTATGGGAATACAAAATACATTATTATTTTATCCTGCAGTTTTATCGATCAGTTTGGTATGGGAATACAAAATACATTATTATTTTATCCTGCAGTTTGATCGATCAGTTTGTTATGAACTTAAATTAAATTAACATTTTTTTTCCCATTTCATAAAAGAATGTACATCCTTGAAAATTGTATTGTCAGTCACGGTCATTATCTCTGTCGGTCCGCGGGGCACTGCTGATCGCCTTTCGGATGCTTCACGTAGAAGGACTCTTCTTGGAAGGTCGACACAGATCACTGTCGTGGGGTTGGCAATCTCACCTACGTAAAAATTATTGCCGATAAAATCATAGTATAAACAAATGGATCGAGTATTTCTTATAAGCTGGATAGGGTCAATGCAGATGTTGTGTTGGATTTAAGCTCCGTCAGTTGGAGTCAATCAATCAATCAATCAATCAATCAATCAAAGCGCATCCCTCGTCTCTGCGCATAGACCATTGACAAGATCTCGCCAGGGTACAACGGCCCTGGGCTGCTCTTTCTGCCTCTCTCCAGGTGTAATAATTTAATCTTAATTCCTTTTCACATTTTTCTCCATGTGTCTGTGTGTGTCCCCTCTTTCTTTCACCTCGAGGATTCCACGAAAGACATTGTCATACTATGTTGTTCTATCCAGCCCCATTTTCTTCGCTTAATTTATTGTCCCACAGATCTTCATTCCTCACCTTGTCCTGCCACTATATGCCCATTATCCTTCGTGGATATTTGAGAATTGTAGTCATTTTTAGCCATTTGAGAATTTTAGCAATTTTTAGTCATTAGATAATTTTAGCATTTTTAGTCATTTGAGAGTTTTAGCCATTTTAGTCATTTGAGACTGTTAGTCATTTTTAGTCATTTTAGAATTTTAGTCGCTCTTGACGTTTCGGCTTAATGTGGTAGCACCAACTTGACACTGACTTTTAATATTCTAACTTTGGCGTGAATCTTGATGTTCTTGGATCAAAACATCTAATGGTACTAGCTATCAACCACTTCAACAACTGTATCTACCAAAACAATGACAGCAACAACCGTATTTACCACAACAACAACAGCAACATCATTATCCACCAAACCGACAACACCAATAAATGTATCTACCACACCAACAACACTATCATCATACCTGATCTGGAAAAGAAGCTAGTCTCTTGATGTATCTCTCAAAATTATGCAGAACCAGACAGAATAGAGAGACTGAGATGGTTCGATAAGATCACTAGTGTGTGAAACTGTTGGACAGAACCAGACAGAATAGAGAGACTGAGATGGTTCGATAAGATCACTAGTGTGTGAAACTGTTGGACAGAACCAGACAGAATAGAGAGACTGAGATGGTTCGATAAGATCACTAGTGTGTGAAACTGTTGGACAGAACCAGACAGAATAGAGAGACTGAGATGGTTCGATAAGATCGCTAATGTGTGAAACTGTTGGACAGAACCAGACTGGATAGAGATACTGAAATGGTTCGATAAGATCGCTAATGTGTGAAACTGTTGGACAGAACCAGATAGAATAGAGATACTGAAATGGTTCGATAAGATCGCTAATGTGTGAAACTGTTGGACAGAACCAGATAGAATAGAGATACTGAAATGGTTCGATAAGATCACTAATGTGTGAAACTGTTGGACAGAACCAGATAGAATAGAGATACTGAAATGGTTCGATAAGATCGCTAATGTGTGAAACTGTTGGACAGAACCAGATAGAATAGAGATACTGAAATGGTTCGATAAGATCACTAATGTGTGAAACTGTTGGAAAGAACCAGACAGGATAGAGATACTGAAATGGTTCGATTAGATCACTAGTGACTGAAACTGTTGGACAGAACCAGATAGAATAGAGATACTGAAATGGTTCGATTAGATCACTAGTGAGTGAAACTGTTGGACAGAACCAGATAGAATATCAACAACTGCATCTAACAAAAGAATGACAGCAACAACCGTATTTACTACAACAACAACAGCAACATCATTATCCACCAAACCGACAACACCAATAAATGTATCTACCTCACCAACATACCTGATCAGGAAAGGATGCCAGTCTCTTGAGGTATCTCTCAAAATCATGCTCAGTGTCTAGTCGCGCATACAGGGGCCACTGTGGACCCTTGGCTAACCCTTCCAGGAAGTTAATAGAGTTCAATGCTCCATAGCTGACAGAAGAAATATAAGAAACGCCTGTTGAATATACGAGTTACCATGGGTATTTTAGGAACTTTACTGCTGAGGAAATAATAGGCCTACCTCACGTCCATGCATGCCGCAAGGATGTGGGGGGGGGGGGGGGGCTTAGGAAAGTTGTGGTTGAGACTAGCAACTTCATCATCATCATGTTGCATCACTTTTGCAGAACATCGTTCTCACAACAGCCGCTCCTCACGACTCTCGAACTCTAACTAAAACTTCCTCGATATCCAGTTCTTCTATGATATATGCATTGCCCCTTTTCGCTATCCGTCACATTTTGAGTACCCTCCTGTAGCAGTTTAGTTCAAAAGATGTCATATTTTTCTTAAGTGTTTGTGTGGCGGTCCACGTTTCACATCCGTAAGTTGCCACCAGGAAGATGCAAGTTCGCAGGATTTTTCTGTTCGTCATTTTAATCAACCTCTGCCATAAGTCTATCATTTTATTCAACCTCTGCCATAAGTCTATCATTTTAATCAACCTCTGCCATAAGTCTATCATTTTATTCAACCTCTGCCATAAGTCTATCATTTTATTCAACCTCTGCCATAAGTCTCTCATATTATTCAACCTCTGCCATAAGTCTATCATTTTATTCAACCTCTGCCATGTCTCTCATTTTATTCAAACTTTGCCATAAGTCTCTCCTTTTATTCAACCTCTGTCATAAGTATATCATTTTATTCAACCTCTGCCATAAGTCTCTCATATTATTCAACTTCTGCCATAAGTCTCTCATTTTATTCAACCTCTGCCATAAGTCTCTCATATTATTCAACCTCTGCCATAAGTCTCTCATATTATTCAACCTCTGCCATAAGTCTCTCATATTATTCAACCTCTGCCATAAGTCTCTCATATTATTCAACCTGTGCCATAAGTCTATCATTTTATTCAACCTCTGCCATAAGTCTCTCATATTATTCAACCTGTGCCAAAAGTTTATCATTTTATTCAACATCTGCCATAAGTCTCTCATTTTATTCAACCTCTGCATTGCCATAGCCATTCTCCGTCTGACCTCCTTCGGGCAATCTCCATTGTTGCTTATAATTGAGTCGAGGTGCTCACAACTTGTGACTTTCTCAATCTCCGATTGGCCATCAAGTAATCTCACACGTTAAATAATTTGCTACAGAAACGGATATCTTGTGTATATAGACAGAACTGTAGCTCGAGGTTCTTGTTAGGGGCCATCTAGATGGTGATCCTATGCTCCGCGGGGAACAAAATGGAGAAGAAAGAAAAGTAAATCAATCAATCAATCGCCGTTTCAGGTCCCTGTGGAGAATAGGTCTTCATCAGATACATGCCAAGACATTAATCGATAACCTGATCATATCTGTTGAAGTTTTTGTGACCTTAGATTCTACAGGATGGGGTAACCAGTCCAATTCACAGCCCTCCTTATACGCCTTTTACGGCATGCCTGTCCGGTTACAGTGTTACAATTCTTTATTCCCTTGGGGGCCACTTAAAGACCTTGCATCTAGATTAAGTGCTCCACGTCTCATGAGCAAAAACCAGTTCACAAAAACCAGTTTATAAAAACCAGTTTACAAAAAAAAGTTTATAAAAACCAGTTTACAAAAGCCATGAGTTCAATTCCACAACAGCAGGAATTGTTGTCGATGGCAACCATGTCAATCCAATGAGAATTTTATTTACCTGGGCAGTAGACAGAACTCCGATGCACAAAGCCACCGGGACATTATTCGAAGAAACGCTGTGGCTCTCGCTCATATAAACGTCTTGCATCGAGTCTGGATCCAGCATTTTGGTCCTCCGAGTCTATATCGCATCTCTGGTAAGGGCACTACCAAAGTAGGGGAAGCTATCATCATCAAGTGCTGTTTCCACAGCGGAGTATGACCGTGACTGATCTCCAGCTATTTCTGTCCCCTGCCAGGTTGGTGCACTCAGTCAGACTGTGTTCCGACCACATCCTGTTGTCTGTCCATCTGCCACCCTCTAGCTCTGTTGCCCATTACTCTTCCCTCCAATATCATGTGTTTTGACATTAGCAAAATATTTGTTTGTTTCCCTGTTTTTATTTCCCTCAGAAGCGTTTTCTCTACCTTGAAATGCTCCAGTACCTCCCTTTTTGTTTTCCAATCTTTCCAAGAAACTCGCCCCGTCTTCTCCACCTTGAAATGTTCCAGGGCCTCACTTTTTGTTTTCCTATCTTTCCAAGAAACTCGCCCCGTCTTCTCCACCTTGAAATGTTCCAGGGCCTCACTTTTTGTTTTCCTATCTTTCCAAGAAACTCGCCCCGTCTTCTCCACCTTGAAATGTACCAGGACCTCACTTTTTGTTTTCCTATCTTTCCAAGAAACTCGCCCCGTCTTCTCCACCTTGAAATGTTCCAGGGCCTCACTTTTTGTTTTCCTATCTTTCCAAGAAACTCGCCCCGTCTTCTCCACCTTGAAATGTTCCAGGGCCTCACTTTTTGTTTTCCTATCTTTCCAAGAAACTCGCCCCGTCTTCTCCACCTTGAAATGTTCCAGGGCCTCACTTTTTGTTTTCCTATCTTTCCAAGAAACTCGCCCCGTCTTCTCCACCTTGAAATGTACCAGGACCTCACTTTTTGTTTTCCTATCTTTCCAAGAAACTCACCCCGTCTTCTCCACCTTGAAATGTACCAGGACCTCACTTTTTGTTTTCCTATCTTTCCAAGAAACTCGCCCCGTCTTCTCTACCTTGAAATGTTCCAGGGCCTCACTTTTTGTTTTCCTATCTTTCCAAGAAACTCGCCCCGTCTTCTCCACCTTGAAATGTACCAGGACCTCACTTTTTGTTTTCCTATCTTTCCAAGAAACTCGCCCCGTCTTCTCCACCTTGAAATGTACCAGGACCTCACTTTTTGTTTTCCTATCTTTCCAAGAAACTCGCCCCGTCTTCTCTACCTTGAAATGTACCAGGACCTCACTTTTTGTTTTCCTATCTTTCCAAGAAACTCGCCCCGTCTTCTCTACCTTGAAATGTACCAGGACCTCACTTTTTGTTTTCCTATCTTTCCAAGAAACTCGCCCCGTCTTCTCCACCTTGAAATGTACCAGGACCTCACTTTTTGTTTTCCTATCTTTCCAAGAAACTGGCCCAAGTTTTTCTGAAGACCCACTTAAATCCTCGTCTTCATTTTCTTTGCCTGTGTCCAGGTTTCTACTCCATACAATAAAACGAAATGAACATAGCGTTTCATTATTTTCATTGTAAGTTTCTGAGAAATCTACTTACAAATGTTGACGCTATACGGTACTTCCTGTATCGTGATATGAGTTCTCAGAAACAGGTAGAAACAATACTTCCGTTTTCTTTGTGTTGACTAAGACAACAGTTTATGCACGCAGCTGACAACTCATTCATGGCGGTCTGCATGTTTGTTAATCAGCACTAAATATCAAGCGTCCGTAGCAGCCGCTTGCAACGTTATATCCCGCAGTAAATATAACAGGACCGTAGCAACAGTAACCAACGTCATATACTCTTTGATGACGTCAATCGTCTCTGATACACACAGACAAAAATCCTTTGAACATACAAACGACAACCAACTTGTTACGAATATTCGTTTACTCTTGGGATTGAAACCCTAAATTGGCTTCTCCGCCTTCACTAATTACCGAAGAAACGTTTATTTCAGAATTACGTGCGTGTAGATTGTAAAGGTTAAGTGATACGACCGTCGAGTTATCCAAACTTTGCTTGAAGCTGTCGGTCTGTATTTGCCCGGTTTAAGTGTAGAGGGTAATATCAGCTTTGATCACGATGAAAGCGTTTTAATGCGAAGTGGTAGATTATGAGGGTTGAGAAAAATGTTCATGTTATTATGTGTCCTTATAACAATTAATTATATGCTAATATCAAGACAATTATTTCTGTCCGATGTTGTTTCGAATTAAGGTCTTCGCTCTTGGCGAGTTTTTACTGGTAACAGTATATAGTTGGCAATTAGATTGTGTAGAGAGATACACTCTTACAAGATTTGCAATTATTCATATATCTTGGTAGTGTAATTATTCATAAATCTTGGTAGTGAAATTATTCATATATCTTGGTAGTGTAATTATTCATAAATCTTGGTAGTGAAATTATTAATATATCTTGGTAGTGTAATTATTCATATATCTTGGTAGTGAAATTATTCATATATCTTGGTAGTGAAATTATTCATATATCTTGGTAGTGAAATTATTCATATATCTTGGTAGTGTAATTATTCATATATCTTGGTAATGTAATTATTCATAAATCTTGGTAGTGAAATTATTAATATATCTTGGTAATGCAATTATTCATATATCTTGGTAATGCAATTATTCATATATCTTGGTAGCAATATAGTCAATATCAGAGATACGGATCAGTATATAAAAATGAGAACAAAAAAGGTGAGACGAGCGTTTATTGCATTGGGGAACTTATGGAAAGCAAAAGAAATCCAATCCAGCAAGGAAAATAGACGGATTTATCTGTAATGTCAAGACTGCAGTTTTCTATGGCTGTGACACATGGACAACTGCCAAAGCACCAACGAAGAAATTACGAACTTCCATAAGTTGGTACATGTGCAGAATAGAGAGACTGAGATGGTTCGATAGGATCACTAATGTGTGAAACTGTTGGACAGAACTAGACAGAATAGAGAGACTGAAATGGTTTGATAAGATCACTAATGTGTGAAACTGCAGGAAAGTACCAGACAGAACAGAGAGACTGAAATGGTTTGATAGGATCACTAATGTGTGAAACTGTTGGACAGAACTAGACAGAATAGAGAGACTGAAATGGTTTGATAGGATCACTAATGTGTGAAACTGTTGGACAGAACTAGACAGAATAGAGAGACTGAAATGGTTTGATAGGATCACTAATGTGTGAAACTACAGGAAAGTACCAGACAGATATGACTAGAACACGGCGTGACGAAAAGGCACTGTTACTATATATCTATCTACTGCCTGATCCTGGTTTGCCTTTCGACGTCAGGTGTATAAGTGATACATGGACAGCACCACGTGATGAGCTTCGTATAAGGTGGAACTGGCTGCCTCGGATATTCCGTCAATTCATCTTTTGCGGGGTCGGCCTCTAGCTCTGGTACCAATGTGTTTAAGTGATAGAGACATCTATGGGACGCTGCTGTGTTGCTGTCGCGATATGTGGCCAAACCACTGAATTTGCTGTTTTCTAATGAAGTCTAGCACTGTCTTAGTGCCCACCTGTTTCCTGATCTCATCGTTTCTAATTCTGTCCCATCTTGTCACATTTACCAATGGCCTCAGACATTTCATTTCTGTTGTTTCTGTGTTTCTCTTATCTGTTGCAGTCAGTGTCCATGTTTGACACTGGTAGCATAGTGTAGGCATGGCAATTGTGTTGAACAGGGCTATTTTTGTGCCAATCTTTACATGTTTGTTTTTCAGTATTGCTGACATCTGGCCAATGATATTTTTTGCTATGATGCATCTGTGATCGATTTTTTCTTGCACTCTTCCATTATATGATACTATGCTTCCTTAATATTTGAAATCCCTCTCGTGCTTGATTTGTTGCTGTTCTATGTAAATCTATTTTGCTTCTGATTGTTAGGCCGTACTACGGCTTTATCATTAGCGCGATTTATAAATTTACCCAAAGAACAGCTGAACTCATGAAAGAGATGACTAATACCAACCCAAGAACCAACAGCCCAGACTTCTACAGTATCAGCACGACCACACCGGGACGACTTCAGTGGCCTTGAGCAACGCAATCGTCAACTGGTCATCTTGTGACACGACTACACGACCGGAGACAAGGGTAGGACCCGCAGAACATTAACTACCTCGACGAAGAACGGGTGGCTTATGACTGCCTTCTGGTGGCACAGATGAACTTTGTCAAACATTTCATTTCGCACCGAGAAATGTTACTCACTCGCGGCTTGGACAAGGACCAATGTTGGTACTGGCAGCTGTCGGTATGACTCCACTTTCTATCAATTGTCACTTTGGGGTGGGGGGGGGGGAGACTAACGTCTGGTTAGGCAAAATATATTGGCCAAGACCATCACCTCGGCTTCCTAGAAGCCCTTTCTGGAAACGGGCTGTTTTCATGGCAATTTGAGCAACGAGG